>JAWWTY010000158.1:10816471-10982926 GCA_035222235.1 Margarornis squamiger
GGCCCCGCCCCGAGCATCCCCGCGGGCAAGGTGCGCCCGCGGGTCCCGGGGCACCGGCCCGCGCCCCCCGGCCCCGTGGGGAGGGAGGAGCAGGAGGCGGTGGCTGGAGGGGAGGAAGGCAGGCGAGCCGAGGGAACACACCAGGTGCGAGACAAAGCGGGGACAGGCGCTGCGGCACCAGGATGTACCCGAGTGGCCGCCTCCCCCCTCAGCCCCAAACACATTAAACGTGTTGAATAATTAATCCTTGGGAGAGGAGAGAATTTTTGCTTGATGGTAGAAGGATGCTGTAAAAGATGTGCGGTACCTGGCAGGCAACCAAAGTAGCCCGGAACGCACGCCTCTCGCTGAGCGGCGAAACGCCACTTTGAAACCGCAGGTGGGAGGGGGTAGGGGGGGAAATCCAACCAAGCCAAAGCAGAAAGACGCTTTAACAGGTCGGCTCGCCGAGAAAAGCACTCCGAAAAAGCCGCCGCTCACAAACACCGCCCAGAGCACTCGCTGCGCCGCTGCCGGAGCAGCCTCGCCCGGCGAGCTCTCCGCAGCGCCGAGCCGGCCCCGGCCCCGCCGCAGCCCCCGCGGGCAGCCCCTGCTCTCGGGACGGGGCGGCCACGGCCACGGCCACGGCCCCGCAGCGCCCGCCGGCCTCGCGCCCCCGCAGCATCCGTGCCGGCTCCCGTCGGAAGGAAACCCTGGCCCTCTCCTCAGGGCATCTGCAACCTGCTTGTTGGAAGTGTTCTCTACTCCTCTCCCCAAAGCTGATGCTGCCTCCCGCACGGCCGCGCTGCTCCGGAGATCTGGGCGGCAGGATTCAGACACAGATCAGCAGCTACGGCGCTGATCTTCCCCAGCCTTCACCCAACCAAGGAGATACACACAGTATACTGATACACAGTGCCATTTTACATAGCAAGAATTGCTATAGATTATTTAAATACAAATCAAATAGTAAATTCTCTCTCTAGACTACTAAGGACTCTGCTTACAATACCCAGCACTCTTAAGAGACAAACTACAAAAAATTACCCTATGGAACAGGTAAAAGAACTGGGCTATTCTAACTTTTCTGTTAGATCTCCATCAAGCATTCCCACAGTCGTCATAAGACTTGGGAAAACAATAAGCCAAGTCCAAGCACCTGGAAAGGTAATAATGAATTTGAGATGAACACTAATGAACACCATTAATTGCTTTTGAAGCTGCCTGTCAGATAGTATGAATTAAACTTTTGAATACTTACTCACGTGTTCAAGCGTTTGTGGGGCTTTTGCAAATGCCTGAAAGAGGGAACTGGGTAAGTCTCCATAAACCAAAGGAAAGGCTATAGCAAAGAAAGCAACATATAAAACATTAACATTAAATCAATGCTTCGTGGAGAAATGTCTTACGTTAAACTAGGCTTTATCTTAAATCATATTTAAAAGCTTGCGCAGTATACAAATCAATATTGATGCCATCTAAAATACAGCACTATCATCTGCACTGATAAATGCCAGTTTCCATCCAGGACAAAGTGACTTCTTGGAAGAATTTCAAGGACTTACAATCTCTTCTGGCATCTCAGCAACTGAAGCCAAAGCTATACTCTTCTGCCAACTTCAGGCTCTGCTCCAGCACACTAAAACTGGTTTTAGATGCCATCATGTTCGTCATACGAGGAACAGAAGTAAGGTCACCAGAATAATTTTTTCATTCAATTTCCAGGCTTTTAAGTTAAGCAGATTTATACATTTTCAGAGGATCATAGCTTATGCACAGCATACCTGGAAAAAACTGGCCAACTTGGATGAGAAAGGGACTAAATACTAGTGTCTTCAGTGTGCCAGCTACTGTGATGATCTCTTTCATATTAATACAGTCATCATTCTTCCTGGAGCTGTTCTCCTTTACAGTCTCTTTATGGTCCACAAGAAAAAGTGATGGTATACTGAGGAAAAATAATTCATCCAGGAAACATAGCCTACACTGCAGCATCTCCTGCAAAAAGCTTATCAAAATGGAGGCATTTTAAATTTTCCACTCAGAATTCAAACTTCAGGGTGAAAAAATGAAACCCTTTGTGCCCAACCTCGTTTTCACATCCCTCTAGAGGCCCAACCCAGGCGCTGAACCATCTGCCCTTGAGTTTACATGAGAAATACAAGCCTACAACCACCATCTCCTTCCAACAGCTAACTTCTGCTCTGATATGCATAAAATACACATTCATGTCATTCACTTGATTTCTTTGTCTGAAGGCCCTTTGAAAACTGAATGAAAATCAGGGTTCATAAATGGGGAATAAAAAAGCGAGGTGTCCTTAATTTCCCAGGCAAGCTCCATCTTTATAGTAACATCCCACAGCACTCTCTTAGGAAAAATACTTTGGAAGTAAATCAACACTTTCCTGTAGGCTAGTGCAATTGTGAAACTATGGCTCATACTCTCCCCTGCTTTGACTCATTCATTTGGCACAGCGGGCAAGCTATTAAGTTATTGTAGGTTTTTCTTTTATAAAGGCATCCTGAGATGTCTTGATACCATAATGTTTCCTGCAACTGTTGCTAATTGATAACTGTTTCTTGGTTCCGTCAGAAGTCTTAGGGCATGCACATTTAGTATTAGGGTAGGGCACTTGAGGACTGTTCCATCTTTCTGTGTTTTCCAAACACTCATACATGAACGCTGAAATATTTTCAGGCAAAATTCCTCCTAGAACATTGTGTTTAAAATCCAATTCTTGATCAGTGCATGACTTGAATACTTTTTTCCCCATGCTATGAGGTTGGTTACTGTAGAGTCTCAGAGTCTGAAGTACTGCTGTTGATCATGTTAGGAAAAAAACTATTTTAAAATTATAAAAATTCCTTAGTAACACTCAACACTACTTTTTGATCAAACCGTCAAGTCTTTCATACAGTTACAACTAGGATGGCACTGAATATATATTCTTCCTGTGGCAGATCCAACAGTAAAAGGAGAGATCAAATTTTGATCCTGACAAATGACAATTTATCTGCATGGCATACTTAATTCAAGCTTATATACATGTTTTTCCACAATCCCTGGGCTTTATTTTCCTATCCTTTTGTCTATTCATTTCTTCTCTATTTGTTACATACATTTGACATTTGAACATGATCTATTTAATTTTTGTCCATTTGACAGCACTGAAAGGGCTAAAACCAGTGTGTTTTCCAGAAGTACTCATCCAAAAGTGCTATGAGTTGGTCAGAAACACACAGTACCACAAGAAAGCAGCAAACCTGTGCTAACAGGTGTCTCTATCATGGCACCTAGAGAAGGGAACCAAGAAGTTATTTCTTTCAATTCAGGAGGAATTAAATTTTTGTGGAGAACTGTCTTGATACCAAAAAGTTTAAGCAAGAACTCGGTGTTCAATAGATTTCAAGGCAAAACCAGGATTCTTGTGAAAACAGTGACAAGGGACTGGCCTTAGTGAAGATGCTGTGTGAGGGAAGGGAGAACTGATCATGGGCCTGGGCCAGGATCATGACCAGGAAGAACCACTGTCCCTTGGTGACCTGTCAAAGCTATCCCTACTGTGAGTTGGCTTCAATAGGACTCATCTGACCTCACTGCTGTTTCTTGGCAGTAAGATTCTAAATTCCTCCAACAAGACCAGTTTGTGTCACTGTAAATATAATATAGGGCCTTTTTGAAAATACATTAACTCACAAAAATTGCCTGATTTCTGACCATCAGGTTGTTTCACTGAAGGCATAAACTTAACTATTAAACCCATAATGAAATCATAAATCACTGCCATCTGATTGCTTGGGCAAAAGACCTCAATGTCTGATGCCATCAGAAGTCTGTAACAAAATAGTTCTATATTCATTGATTTATCTGAAATTTTCAACTGCTTGACTTCATTGCTGGAGGTTTCCGTGAAGCACAGGATGACTGTGCTCTATTCTAGAGCATTTCCATGCAAAGAGGAAACAAGTTCTCCCAATATTTGCAAACAACAGCTGCTTTCTTGTGTCATTTCCACTCAGGATCTCATGTCATCTTGTGCCTGTCTTGTAACATTAGCCCTCAAAACTGATAGAAAACTTAATTTCAGTTTTTATATCATTGTTCTAAGGATTGTCCTGGGAGTGGCATGAATGCCACTGTTATGTCAGTAACAAGGGGCACAGGGAGTGTCACTGTAATGCAATGACGCTCCAGTGTCGTCCTTTCAATAACATCAGATTCAAAACTCAGTGAAACCCAAAGCTGCATTTCATATACTATTGTGGGCCAGCAGGATTACAGGAGTGTGGTTAAATCGGGAGGTACCTTCTTGCTGGGATGACATGCACTGCCCCATATGAGGGAGCCCACATTGTCACAAGGCTGATGTGCACATTGCAGGGCATCCAGCAGAGCTGTGCTGGTGGCTGTCACTCCAACTAGCATCAGGGACAGCAACAGGGCTGATGACTCATGATTATCTCATTTACAAAGACAATCCTTTTTGCCTGGGACCATACAATAACATAATCCTAACAGTTGTAACCCACAGGCACCTTGGCATTGAGGCTTAACATTTATTCCATTACTCAGGAGGCATTAGTTTCCCTGAGGTTTTAACAAACATTAGTATGATAAATTTCTCCACATCAGTATGAGCAGTAAAGTTCTTCTGAACTTTGAAGACTGGATTTTTCTAGCTTTTAAACAAACATTTTGGATCTGCCTGGAAATGTTATGAACACCCACAAGCACATTCACATATACACCATCAGAATTTGAATGGTAGGGGGTAGGTACTTTTCCAGAAGTTACAGTACAACTACTTAGAGAAATATATTGAAACTGGCAGCTGATAAATTAAAACCAGCTAACAAAATATAAAACATCCTTTGTTGACTCTTCCCCAGGTCCATTTCCAGCAGATAATGTACTACTATGATTGTAAAAATAAAAAGATTATTTTCATCCTAGTTTCTTAGAATTTGGTGTCAAATTTAACAGCCCACCTGAGAGATGTGAAACCTCAATTCCCTACTTGTTTATAAAGAACTTACAGCCTGGGTTATGACCAAGGCAAGCTTCCTGCTCACTGCCAGGCTAAAGTACCCCTATAGCGACCTGAGGGAGGTGAACGTGTTGGAGAGTGATTCTGTCCAATATACAGACAGATCTAGCCACCATGATTTACAACTCACCAAAACTATTTATGAAGTTTGTTGATTACAAAAAAAGGCACATCTTCTCTATCCTCTTTGTAACACAAGAGCTTCCTTGGTGGTTGTAAACTTTTGTGGGTTCACAATAGAGGTACTATAATACATGTTACTGGGGGATTAGTCCCAATACCATAAGGGGAAATGGTGACCTGATAGTTTTAAGTCTCCTAAATCATCAGGTAAAATTCTGTCAGGGAAGAGCTGACAAACTCATGACAGTTATTCAGGTATGAATATAAGCATGAAGGCACACTAAAGTTCATGAAGAGAAGATCACCTTCAATGAAATAACAATTAATTTTGCCATTATAGGAATTAGCATAAAAATATCAGAATCAGGACTTACAAGGGATTTCACCTCTAAGTTAACCTGTATTGGGTTAAATGATCTACATAATCTGATTTACTTTCAGCCCCATATGTTACTAAATTGTAATCATTAGAAACCAGGAAATATGATCCAAGGCTAATTCGAGAGATCTGGATTCACACTAAACTGTATATTGAAATATATGGTATCATGGCCATAAAAGAAAGCACTCAGATAGTCAGGTCACACATCTTCATTTGCGCCATGGTTTATGGAAGCACGTTTGCCCCTGCATTCTATCGATCTAACAGGATGTGTTTTTCTATTACACATGTCTCTACATTTAAAGAACATTACATTAAAATTGAAATCAAGAGGAAATGTGAGGGCTGAGATTGCCCCATGCATTTTTTATTTGCTCACTTATATGCCTTACAAGTCTTATTCAGGAACAGCTAGAATTTAGTGTTAAAACTAGTGCTAGAACTTGTAAATTCCTGGGAATCAACCCAAAGATATAATCTCAAAATAACATACCTGAGACTAACGGAGGAGTCTGCTTTGTTTTTCCTGTGCATTGAGTAAGCCCAAGTCCTGTAAATGCAAGAATATACCATTACATGTACAAATACTGTGAACAAAGGGGGTGAATTCAGGTTGAAAAGGTAAACTTTGTTCCTGTTTTGAGTGACTAATACTGTAATACTTTCCTTTAACTTTTCAATTCCTAACCTTTTGTTAAATGAAATTTTCAGAATTGTACCACCTGTAACCAGAATGATGCTGCGTAATTTACCACAAAATTTTAAATAGCTGAAAATGACCTTTTCAAAGGAAGATAATCTGTCTACTTATCGTAGGTAGCCACAACATATTATAAATATACAAGATGCCAACCATATTAGCACAACCTGGTTTTCCTAAAAAAAACACACAAACCAAAAAATTGACCCCAAAACATAATTTGAACTTTAAAAGGACTAGAAAGTTCTCAAAATCATCATGACAAATAAAAGGAGAAATGGATTCTAAGTTTTGGCCAGTCCAGTAGAGATTTACCCTGTAGGAAGAGGTCCATGACCCTCTAATATACTGCATGGCCCTAAGGCTCTGTAGAGTGGAAAACACGTCATGGTCAAATGGACTACTACGGAATTTTAGCACAAAGTCCGCAGAAAGTGCTAAGTGTGCAAGTTCCTTTAGTTAGAGGCTTAACACACAGGCAGATGTGAGTTGATTTTTCAAGGAAATGGGAAAACCCTCTCCTCCCTCAGGTACCTGTTTAAAATGCCAAGTCATGACCGTTTTTCAAAGTATACCCTGACAAAGGATTTCTTACCGTTTCTTTTCTAGAAGATACACTTACCTATATGAAAGTACAAAATATTTTACAAGTATTTGGGGAGACAGGGTCTCTGTCACAGTTACCTATTATCTAGCACAAGTTCTGACTGCACTTTCTCTAGTGAAAACGGCAACAACAGCATGAGATAACGGTAAACAATTCTGACTGTAATGCACATATTAAAAATTTTATAAAAGTAATACTTTTTTCTCTTGGTCTTGCAAATCAAATCACCAAGGACAGTTTCATTTTTATTTTTCTCATTTTCAGATAGACGGATATATTTCTGTTTTAGTGAAATAATGCCTACCTTTACATACATTCATAGAAATAATATAAACCCTTAGAAGTTCATTATGCTATTCCTTTGTGCCTTGACTTCCATGAACTTAAAGAGCAGGAATCAGAACCCAGGAGAGAAAGACAAGAGAAACTTTAAGTGCCTAAAGCAGATAACCAAAAGTAGGTTACCATCATATTTTTAATTTATGCGTATTACAAGATGAGCTGACAGTCATATATGTGTCCTATTATTAACGGCTAGGCAGTTTTCTCTTTTAAGTGAGCACAGTCAGTTAAGCTACTTGGAGTCTATTTCTATTTGTTTGGGCTGTGGACCATCCTGTATTTTAGTTCAGAGAAATTTGTCTTGCTTGGAATTTCTCTGAAGTGGCAATATGAAGGAAACAGTTCCTTGTTTCTAACTCATGGCAACTCAGAGCAACTCAATGCAGCTGTTTCAGTTCTGTGGCAGGTAGAGCAGCACTTAACTAAAACTGAGAGCTCAGTGAATACAAGCACAGCCACACAAGGTGGTGTTTGATGCAGGGCAGTAGTTGTGGAGCAGGCTCACCACTCATTAACTGGAGGAGAAAACTTTGAAATACTGGCTATTTTTCCTTAGATTCTGACAAACAAAATTCATGAGATACACTCTGAAATAATCTTTTTTTTGTTCCATTACACTTACTACACTGAAACATTGCCCAGTTAACATGTGGGAGAACTGAACGTTTGACTGATCCAGGTAAACAAAAATCAGGTAAATCAATGCTCTATCAATTTTATAGGTCCAGTATTTCTAAGTTAAACCAGACCTTTTCAGCTCTCCTGTAATACATCTCATAAAAACTAGGCACAGCTGGTCTCTCCACCAATAAACCAAACGTTGAGGAGTAAGAAAATATGTACAACTAAGGCACAGACGTGACAGAAGATTGTGACTGAAAGAGAAACTGTGCAGTGAACCTAAAAAGTCAATTTAGAGAGTCTTGACATGTTTCATCAACATGTACTGAGGAAGTGCTCCTGTGGGGAAGGTGGTTTTGTCTTAAGTTTTTTATACTGGTTCCTCAGCAAATGCTTTGCATAAGGCATCTCTGAATGAAAGGGATGTGTGGTATATTAAACAGTTTCAATGTTTTATCTGTTGATGATGGAGACTGTCCTAGAGCAGAGAGTTGAAGGGATGTTGACATATAGGATGTTGATTTCTGCAGCCAGTGCAGTCCCCAGCCACGCTGGCAGGCTGGGTCTCCTGAAGGGGGCCCCCCCTCCCCACCCGGAAGTTGTAGTGGTACCACAGAAGCAGCCTAAACTGATAAGGACTCCCTATATAATAGTAACTATTTATACGTTATTTTGAAGGAAATTTTATTTACACTCTGCTGACCACAATCCCAGCTCTTGTAGAGGTGTTACATTCACTTTTTTCAAAGGATGTTATGTGTCTAAATGGAAAAGATGCTTAATGTCAAACCAAATTAAACAAAAAATTACCTATTTGAAAACAAAGCATACATATCTTTCCATGCCACTGGCTGGAAAACACAGAAAAGCACATGTTCAATGTACCTGATACTGGCTTGGCAGAGTCTTCCGAGAAGCTAAGCCTTTGGTGAATCTACTTTATTTTGCACGCCTAACACAATAACTCTTAACGAGATTCCACAGATTAGAGGACGTGAAATTAAGTAGTTTGAAATGAAATACAATGTTAGACATTAAGCTGACAGTCCTCAATACCCACCAGCTAAGACACTAGTGGGAAACAGTGTCAGAATAATAAGACATTCACAAGAAAGTGACAAAGATTAAGTCTCTTTAACCTTGTTAACTGTATTAAGGAAACAGTGGTTGTCACCTGCTGACATCTTGTTCAGTAGAAGACTGAAAACAAGAATGCCTGCTCTGTCAGAACTGGTTTCCAAATCACTGGGGACTTGAAGAAGTTTAAATAGAGAATGAAAAGAAGCTCTAGCACAAACCAACTGGAACCATGTTATCAGAGCATGCAGTTAAGAATAATATATTCTTCTAAGCCATTAAACAAAAACCCTCAAATCACAACCCAGAAGTAATTGTAAGGGACCTACTGCCTTCAACATCTTTCATTTTGGATTTCAAGGCTTTAACCTCACCTAACTGTTCCACAGATCCCAGAATTGTGGGTGTTAGCTTATGAGTTTCACTCTGTCATAGTAATTGAACTATTTGCTGGATGTTTCAAAGTTATTTTGCTCTGTACATTCATTGTGAGTCCAATCCAGTCTTTTAACACATCCTGAAATGCCATTGTTACCTACGTCAGCAACATGTGTATCTCCTTCAAACTTCCTGTCATTATCCATGAGAGAGAACTCCTGAAAATAGTTTTCCCTCCAGAAAATGCTTGACATAAGAGTGAAAATAAGTTTCTATTGATTATTGCCATAAGAAACCTGCAGTGACTTCATAAAGATGATTCAGAGCTTATCTTAGGCAGGGTGACTTAATGTCACTACACAATCCTACATGAGTAGGAACTCAAAATATCTCCAATGTGTGATCACATTAAAAATTTGTCCTCTGAACTTTTCTTTTTCTGTACTTGAAACTTCCTCCCTGAACTCTGAGGTACACTTTCTGCTTGTCTACATCTTACTGTACATCTCTATATAATTCCTCTCTCTGCTACATGAGCCTTGCGCAATCAACTGTTCCTGTGCTTCCCTGCAGACTGTATAATACAGACATAAAACCACTAGGGCTGGCATGAGGCACAGTGAAGGGACCTAAACTAAGAACATGCATCATTGTGTGGGGGCAGTGAATGCTATCCAGGAGGACGTCCTCAGAGCAGGACAATGTCAATGTCCTGTCCAAAAGTCACCTTTCCAGCACTAATGAGTGAAATGTCAGGATTGGCTTAAGGTATCTTACCTGTACAGGGCTCACCAGGATGAGCATTCTCAGGAAGGTAGGGTCCCAGGCCCAAGTTGTTACCTAGACTTTGGTACTGTGTGGCTACAGATTGGCTGCAAGTTACAGGGCAGTGACTGAGCCCACAGGAGTGGCCTTATTTCTCCAAGCTGTGCAATGAACCTGGGAAAGTTGTTTTGCTGTCACCCATGACCCAGTGCAAATGAGCAAGCAGTCACGGGGCTCAGCCTGCAATCTACATAGTCAGCACCCAAAGCCAGTCCCAGGTGTCAGAGCCTGCAACAATTTGGGAGAGTAGGGGTGATTGAGTTGAAAGGCAAAGGGAACAGAGTCAGAAAATTTCTTTCCCAAACAGAGCACATCAGCTGTTCTATGTTTTTTCCCCTGCAGAGTGAGAAGATACTGACTTCACAGCTAGCAGTAGAAGGATTTCATCAGCTGCCCTGGGTTCCAGTGAATAAACCTGATTTTGTCACCAGTCAGTTGAGCTCAGAGCCTGGCTGAGGCAGCTGCTCAGTGTCTCCACTGTGTGAGTAGACATGCTCCGAAACACAGGATCTGGCAGTGACAGTTTTCCCTTTTGCACATCATCTGCTTCACTGCTTTTCCAGTGAAAACTTAGCAGAGACTCACAGGTAGAAATATTACATAGGCAAAATAATTACAGTAATGCTCTTTCATTTGCAGAAAGCAATTCATTACCTACCCAGAAGAGCTGAATGGCTCAAGGAACTACAGCTAACAAGAGGCATTTAAACCATCCAAAAGCAGAGCTATGGTGCCTTAGCAGAGGTAGAATATTTCTTATTTACATAGTTGCTGTGGCAAAAATACTACTACTACTTCCTATCTAGATGCCAGAAAAAGAATTCACTACAAGTATTAGAACAACATAGTTTATTGTTGTTGCTCTAGCAGAAAAAAAGCTTATGATTTATCTTTCTGTAATACAAATACAGTGTTGTACATGGAAATAACTCACATCTATTGCTTTTCGTATTGCATGAACATTAACCACATGCTCTCCGTTTTCAGAATTATTATCATTATTGTTATTTTTTCTCATCTCAAAAGGGATTCAGTGAAAAACATATTCACTATTGGAGACCCCAAAGGCAGACTGTGATATAAAGTGAGTTGTCCAGAGTCAGTAGCTCAGAGTCGATACATACAGACCTGGACAACAGTATTTGATAAGCAGGAGGAGACAAAGGAAAGTTTCACATGTCTGCTGAAGTTGGCAGGGAGCCCCAGGTAAGCTTAGCTGTGTACATTCCTCATTCCCTGTAATGTACGGTCTTCACAAAGCACCCACTACCTGACCTGGCTGAAAATCAGTTACCAGGCTACTTCATCTTGAGTCAGGTTGATGTTTTCTCATTAAACCTCTATCCCTTGAAAATCATAAATGTGTGATTCACTCTGATCCTGCAGGCGCTACTCAGACTTCTAGGCCTATGGATGAACTGACTTTGGAGAACTTCAGTAACATTACTGTGTCAGTGTTCTGGGTCACTAGTCTAATACAATGCATGTCTCAAAACAGAAACAAGCAAGCAGGAACATTTTCTCAATCAAGGGAAACAGCCAGCATGGTCAGTGACAGACACTGGAATGTAAATTGAAAAGGTATTAAATGATAGAACAGTATAAAGACACTGAGATGAAATAAAATAAAGCTGAATTCTGGTCCATATTCCCAGAGAAATTGCTTTGCTTAGACTCTTTTATTCAAGGCTCACACTTTCTAGCTTAGCATACAAAAGTCCTACAGCTCAACATGTAGTATACAGCTCAGTCCATTTCCCCTTGAAGGCTTAGTGTAACATCTTATTTATGATGCTCTTTCAGTGTTTCCATGCAGTCTGGAAACTCATTTCTGTGATGCATATAGCATATTTGCCACTCCATAGATATCACCACAAGCTATAATGACGTGCACATGTGGATTAGGATCTTATGAGCCAAATCAATGTCACCACTGGTTTACTGCAATGGGTCCTGCTAGCTACAGCAAAGCTTGCCTCAGACTTATGATGAGCAAATTCATATGCACATAGCTACTCACAATAACAAAGAGTTCAAGATGCATTTAGACAATGCTCTCAGCAAATGGTGTGAGCCATGGGGATGGCTCTTGGGCATGTCCTGTGCAGGGCTAAGAGTTGGACTCGATGATCTGTGTGGGTCCCTTCCAACTCAGGATATTGTATGATGCATGTATATATATGTGTGTGTGTGTGTGTGTGTGTGTGTGTGTGTGTGTGTATGCATATATATAAAACTATGTTGGAGTTGCAGTGCTAGAAAACTGTAAATATAAGCATTAGGTTTATTATTTAATATAAGAGTATTTATTTACAGATTATGCAATCAATGTTATTACAGAGCATGGGAGAACTGTTATAATATTAAACCCAAACCCTTTCATCATTAAAAAGGTTGATTTTTGACAAATGGCAGTAGACTTCAATAAAATGTGTGGCCTCTCACAGTGCTTTCACAGAGCCTTCAAATGTTTTTTTTATCAGACTAACACTGATTGGTAGTACCTTTAATATCTTTTTTTCCTGACAGATGTCAGTATTCCTTCCCTCTGCACACTTTTACTCCTTCACTCCTTCAGAAGTGATAAAAACCTTTGGCACTTTGATAATAAAGTATGTAGCTCAAACGAAAAAACGCCTTGTAATAAAGTGTTAGCCAGATCAAAACAAAAAAAACCAAACCAAACCAGAAAAACCCCCAACAACAACAACAACAACCAAAAGGCAACCCAAACAATTAATCAGTAAGGATTTTTATTAGTCAATCATGTAACTAATTAAAATCATTGACTGATAAACATAGCACAACAACAAAGTTATCTTACTCCTAACCCAGCAAAATGATCTGCCTGCTGCACATGCAGATAGTAGGGGATAACCTGCTTTCAGATAAGTCTGCAACTGCTGACCAATCTATTTTTACTTAGTAATAGTATTTCCCCTGCTCAGCAGTTCTGACAGATCACAGCTTTGAGTCTGAGACATTTGTGAACCATCTCTTTGTTAGTCACAAATAGCAAAGTGCACATCGATAAATCACACCCTTTGTCTCTTTCTTTTCCCTCCCCCACGCAGTTGCTGCTTTTTCTTGACAAACCAACCCAGGCTGAACACTGTTAACTGGAAGAAATTCTAAAGAACAGATCCTATGTAATAAAAAACAACCTCAAATAATTAACATTTTTGAAGTGGTTTTTATTTGAATTTTGTCCAAGGTACATAAATCACCATTCAACCTTCCTCTTCCTGGCAGTGCACTTAGACATAGCAAGTCTTAAAATGATGACATCACCATCCCCTGATCCTTCATTATAAGTAATTAAAGCAGTAATATGGCTCCTCTCATGCACTAATCATCAAGCAGACTTACTCATATGAAATCTCAGGCATAGTGCACCTGAGGTGAACTAAAAGAGCACAGGACTCAATGTTTTTGGTGAACTACTTTTGTGTGAATTTATTGCTACTGAGAGAGTAGTGCATGTTAACATGCAGGGAGACTAAATTCTGCTATTAATCCATGAGACAGGCACTGCAGAGGTAATAATAGGTTTCCTATTCATGTAAAGTATCCAGGCCATAAGAAGGAAGGAAGGAAGGAAGGGAGAACTTAGTTTAGTCTGTGCCTCTTCAGATTTTGGCCTTTCTCATAAACACACTGGCAAAGCAATCAACATTAATGTCTGGATAATAGGTTCAGTGACAGGGACAGTACCCAACAGGAACTCTGTTAGACACTCAATCACCTTTCTGCAACGACTAATGATGATGGAAACTTTCTTATACTTTGGTCCAAAATCAGTAAACTAGATCAGCTGCACAATAGCAGCATACCTAATGATGTAGCTGTTACAGATTTTTAAACTGTTATTGCATGAATTCCAGTCCATTATTTTAACTCATTACAAAGTTTCAAAATATGCACTACTATTTTTTACCTAGCAAACAATAAAGCCTTTGTCTTCCATGGGGAATTGCAACACAATGCTCACATTATATTTTAATTCACATCCCACTTGGTGATCTCATCTATGACTTTCTCTTTAATAGATACTGCAAAATATGGTCCAGTTTAGGGTACTCCTTGGAAAGCCCCATTCCAGCCTTAGTTGCTTCCACGTAAACAGGATTTGTTAGTCCTCACTGCTACGGACATATTCATACTACAGCTGTTCTGTATATCTCCTTTTTTCTGTCCCATTATGGTTTCTGCTGTCCTGGCATAACCAATACTATTTATGCTGCTGATTTTAGTTAAGTGATTATCATGGTTAGACCAAAAATTTTTTGCAAGTAGACCAACCTACACTGGTATTTGCAATAAGCATGATAGATATGCAACCCAAAAAAAAAAAAAAAAAAAAGGCATCTAGAAAAAAAAAATCTGGGTTACAATTGCATATTTTTATTGCTTCCATAATTTACTAGATTTAATGATGCTCACTATTCAAGAAATCTTGGAGGACTGGCTATTCATAACCTGATAATCTAAAATAACACCTTCATTTCTTTGGCTGTGGTGATTCAAACTACGTGCACACCTGCCCCACTCCTACTTTTGTCTTTTAAGCCTATCTCTTGCCTCCACCCATCCTGAATCCACACGATGGCACTACACCACACCTGCGTCAAAAACCACCAAAGAAACAGAGCTTAGAGCTCAGCATATAAAAGAGGAGAAGCCTTGCCAAAACTAGATGTCAGTTAGAATTTACCTTACCTCACTAAGTATAAATCTTCACTTTAACCTTCACTCCAGCTGGGCAATGCAAATAGAGGCAAATCTAAGAGCATAAGGAGCATCCTGAGGATGTGGTCGTGGTTCCTCAGGTATCATCAGTTTTGGCAAAGTCCACAGAATCATAGAATCTGGGAAACCCTGTCCCATTTCATCTGGAAACAATGAAAAGAAAGAAGGAAAAGAAAAAGGGCAGAAACCATTTCATGCAGTGAAAATGATAAAGTGCGTACTGACTTTCTCATCAGTCTTTTTAGATAGGTAATACATGATTCTTTCCACATTCTTCTACAAAGGTTACACAGTTGATCCCCCATTCCAGAGAAAGTTCAGACACGACTGTCATTCCTAATATTTGTCTAACTACTTCTTGAAAAAAACAGAAATCACAGAGTCTGGCTAGGCTTTCTGTTCCAATGCTTCATCTCCTCCATATTAGAGGATAGATGCTTTTCCTTATACCAAATGTAAATTTTCCTTACTGCAACTTAATCTATATTGCTTTACCAGCTGTGTTCCCACCTATCTGCAGTGTACAAAACATGTAGTTTTCCTGTCTTTCTATCTACATTCCACTGATTAGGAGATCTGTCAATACATTGACCTTATTTTACAGGTAAGCAAGCCAGAGAAAAAATTTACTACAGTATTTTAAGAGCAGAGAGAGAAATATTATAAGAGCAAGCAAGCAAGCAAACCAGCTTCTCAGCTGGTTTTCATATTATTAAAAAAAAAAAAAAACTCACAAAAAAACCCCAAAAAAACCCACAAACAAAACACAACAAACCAAAGAAAACCACCTCCCAGAATACTATCATAGGAATAATACTACCTGGAAGGATAATAGACTATAACTAATATAGGATTCAGGATAAAATAATGGGATCTTTTAAGAACAGGTATTGTTAGCCACCGTTCAATCTCATCATCTACTATTCAGAAAAACATATTTCCGTGGATAGTTGTATTTTAGCACTACCCACAAGAAAAGGTTGTCTAAAGAGCATTTCATATTTCTGACCAAAAATATAAATGATTAGGCTTTTGCCTTGATTCAAAAATTATCATCTTTTCTGTCCTATCATTATCGTCCCTTAATTAATCCAATACAAAGGGTTGCTTAATTAGTTAATTCTTCTATTTTATCTGTTTACCAAGAAAAAATGTTCATTAAAAATTTTTGGACTGCAGGCCTTAAAGCATGACCACCTCTGTAAGATTAATGTGTAATGTGTATTCAGTTGTGTTATGAAATTTATAGATACTATTTATAAAATATACATTTTCTAATTAGAATTTTAATCCATTTTCTCTCTGTGTGAAGAACATTAATAAAAAAAGGGGTTATAATTCTTTGTTTGAATGAACATTCAGTTACAATTCTGGTTTCTTTGTTCAGACTGCTGACATTTTCATGGTCTTTTATTAAAGACCTGATTAACCTGCAGGAAGAGCACGATGTTTGTACAAAGCTTATGTTCTCTAAGCCTACTTCACACCCACATATTGCCTTCTGTTAGGGGAACACCAGTAATGTCAGTATCCCCTATCATATGACAATCCCTTCAGAGGACTGACCCCTCTGTCAATGCAATGTGATTTATAATGCCAGGAATCAGAAGATGAGTAACACCAGAGTGTTCACCTGAGCCTTTGGCCAGACACAGCTCTGCTCCAAGGCTCTGGGCACGGAGGAAATAACTGGCCATGCTGCTCTGCTAACACCTTTATCCACATTGCTGTCCACTAGCATCCACTTCCCGTAATAATCAACTTTCTCACAGTAGAATTACTATTTCTAGACAAAAGTATTGGCTTAAAATAAGTGAGGCCCTCTGCATGGAACTCTCTCTGTTGTGCTGAGGATATTGTTCTTTACAATCTGATCACTGTTTCCCTGGCTTAGGAGTCTTGGAAAGTTAAAGCACTGCCTGCATAGCCATGGGGAAAATGAATACAACTAAGAAAATTTACCTCTGTGCATTTGGAAGTAAGCTGTCTGAAAGGTCTTGCGTCACATAATAAAAAACTCTAGTGATATCTGTTTAATGAAACCAAATTCTTTACAACCTCAGTATCTGTTTTCCTGTTACCTGCTGACTCATAAAACAACCAACAGATCAGCAATTCCACTTTTATGTATCAAAGAGTTAGAGATTCTAAATTTGAAGTGAATTTATTAGCATTACACAGTATCATGAGGTCCACACTGGAGATGCAAAATGGATAACAGGTCATAAAATGCAACATATGACCCTACCAAAGTCATTATCAACTAATTTAAGATATGACATCTTGACACTAAAGGAAAATAAAGTAATTGTGAGATGATGCAACAGGTAGAAAGGATCCAGAGTTATGTAATTATTGAGCAAAAGACAACTGCTTTTGCTGAACAATCAACAAATTTTGAATTTATTGATGTGTTTTGCACGGGCTAAACCACTGCAAATATCTCATAATTTAAAAAAAATATCGCAGTTGGGAGTTTCATTTTTCTGGACTGGCTGCATGCTGTCTGACTTTCCCTTGGGTATGATGCTTATATTATCTCTCTGCTTTTTATTTTCTAGAAAAATGAAACTGATTATATCCACAATCCCAAAGAAAAATTTTCAGATGTAAAAAATATATACTGAGGTATATGTTTCCCTGTGCATCTTCTCTCAGTGCTTCCATGTACACACACGAGATTTAATATTCAGTAACTTAGCCAGGTATACAAGGAAGGCGTAGACTTGCATGCTTTGTGCAAGTCTTTCCTGTGTTGGGAGCCCCTGCTGAATGCAATAAAATCTCTATGAAAATCTCTCTTACACAATGGGAATATAAACATGAAATTCTGCTTGTATAACCACGCCTACCCTTTCAGGTACACTGCAAATTCATGCTCCAGTAAACTCTGTCTCTTTCTTTGACTCAGATAAATCGACATCTTGCCTCTACTCTTGGCAGATAGCTATAGGGTCCACTAAAGGGCCTGCCAAATTCTTGCAGCAAAGGCTCCACATGACAGAAATTTACGACTTGAAGGGTGAGAAGAGATTCTCATGCATTTTGTCCCTCTGTACATTTCCTATTCGAACTCCTGTTATTGCCTTTTATTTCCTCTGTGTCTGTTAGTGCTTCAGCTCAGCCTGCTTCCTAAGCCCTAGCAGTCCCAAGAAGACAGCATTTTCCAACCAGCAAGGTACGTATTGACGATCTGAATCTTCACAGTGTTCCGAGTGTGAAGATTATACACATAGAAAATATCAGGGTAGAACAAGAAGGTTTGTCTTTCAGAACCAGCAGGATAGCAATCTGTAATACCATGCAATTGTTTCCAGACTAGCAAATGTTGGAGTTGTTGGAAGCTGAATTTTTAAAGGTATTGTAAAAATGTTCAACTTACAGTGAATACATACACCTAAATACATTTCAAAAGCTGGAGCCAGCATCTTCAAGAGTGTACAACACAAAGAGAAAAAGTTAGTTAAAATTACATACCATATTTTATAAAGGTTTACTGTAGAAAATGCTAGATGTAAAATAAACCAGATATTAAACCACAGCTAAATTTGATCTTAGTCAAAAGGGCATTTGCCTGTGTTCAGTTTTAAGTAACATCTATATCAGATTGGCACTCATAGACCATACAATGACCTTTTTAAAATTCATTTTTAACATTTGGTTTTATATAAGTAGGAGAAAACTTCAGCCCAGATGCTGCCTTTAAAGGAGTGTGTTTGTACTACAGAAGGGAGGAAGATGGGAGGAAGAACCTCATGAGGCCACAGTTGTTATTCAAAAGAAAACAGAACATCTATGTTATTCTAAAGGTATAAAAATCTCTCTAGGATATCAAAAGCAAGTTCTGTTCCCTGTGAACCTTAAAGAAATAGCTGGATGCAAACTAGAACATCATGGTATGTTGCAAAAATGTGGAATTTGGGATTGAAATGTTGTTTAATGGAGCTGATTACTGAAAACATGGGATTTTTTTCTTTTTTGGTGGTTGGTTTGTTTTTTTGTTTTGTTTTGTGGGGTTTTTGGGGGGGGGTTGTTTTTTATTTTTTTATATTATGGCAAGAACATATGCTCCTAGTCCTGGCTGACAACCGAAAAGTATAGAAATAGCAGAGCAGCTATCACTGATGTGTAGAAGAGGGCAGAATATTTCGTGGCATGTTGAAAAGGCTTTTCTTGCCCAGCTGGTTTTAAATGATACCAGCTACAAAATCCTTTAGACTTCAATCATTCCAGCAAAGGAGAGAAGGTTTGGAAGAGTTTAATACCCAACTCTAAATCAAGTTGCTGTCTGTTCTAAGGATGCAAGCAAATGGCGGTTTCAATCTAGTAACTTACTCATTTCTGAATTTTGCCTCTCAGAGCAACAAAACCCTCACATTGTTCTGCTCAGTCACAAAACGAGACTTTAAGAAATGCAATAGCAAATCTTGGAGGGTAAATATGAAAGCTGCCTTCCTCTCTGTACAGCCAGAGCTGCACTCAAATACACAAGTTCTGCTGACAGTGCCTTCATGCTGGCTCTAAGTGACAGCAAGCAGAGTAACAGGAGAAATATCTGTAGGCTTGTCATGTACTAATATCCTTTTGATAATGCAAAATGTTAATCCTAACCCAGGTAAAGAGAAGAGAAATTGGGTTCTTATCTTAAAGAGTCCACATTGGCCAGATGAACACTTCAAGGTCATTCAGTATCGCTATAAACAAAACAAACCTATCGGCTCTATTATGTTGCTAAAATCCCATCTGACTGACAACATTCTCACCAAACATAACCAATTTATTTTTGTTTTAAGCTTTAATTAAGTATTATAGATTGAAGTGAAGTAATTAATAACTTTAAAGTACACTGACCCACAGAGAGCAAATACCTCAATCAGGTGAAGCCCGGGCAAAGGAAACACATGAGCTAAAATAAAACAATTCTGTCCCCTCAGTCTCTCCTAGTAAATCAAAGAAAGGAATTTTTATATTAATTGGCAATGAGTCTATGTCTAGTCTGACTGCTAACACAGTTAGTCATAATAATAAAAAACATGTCTGTGGGAAGTGAAAATGCAGTGTGAATGTTAATAATGCCTTCATTTTCTGTTCTGATTGATTAGTCTGAGTAAAACTCAAGCAGCAAGGCCCCTTCTCCAATTTCTTATCCGGAGAAAATCACAAAAATCAAGTAACATATGAGTTAGTAATGCATGTAAGTGACTGCCTGTATCGGGAGATCCATTTCAGAGACAGTTCTCAAAAATACATAATGATTAGGTGAGAAATGATTGCAGAAAAAGTTTCAAATTGTGTTCATTTTTCCATTCCACACTCCTTACATTTATCACAGGTAGAATTTGCTTAGCAAACACAGTATGGAAAACACTACTCAGAACAATATGGATAGTAAAATTAAAATTACTTGCCCTAAGTCCTAAAAAAATTATTCTGTTAACATTTTAGACGAATAAACAGATAGCATATTCTAACTCTTTCACCAGAACCAATCTTCAAAACCTCAAAAAAGTAAGAATAAATTAGGTAAATTTCTCCAAAATCTGACTCAGCTTGCTGATACATACAAGAGTCAGTACTAGTGAACCAAGTCAGTGTATTAGGTTTACATTTCATTACAGCACTTTGTGCTCCACATCTTTTACATATGCTTAAAATATTTACATTTCCATTTTCCAAACAGCTGAGGAGATATTCTGTTACTAAAAGCAGTATTGTTAATGTTCTGACTCTGGAACCCCCAATTTCAGTGTTTTCATCGTATGTTAAATGTGAATGACTGCTTCTCGTGAAGTTCAGGGCATTAAACTTCTGCTTATACATTTATTAAAGGCCTCATGGGTCATTTGCTTTCTTATTAATATGGGAAAGCCTAACATCATCCATAACCCATTAATAATTCCTGTTACTTTACCAGAGTCATGGTTCCAAAATACCCCCAAACACTGAAGCCCGAGGCAAAATACATAACTGGCTATTTGTTGTTTATTCTTCTCTATAGGAAGAAGTAGTCTTTCAAAATATAACTGCATTTGAGAGAGATGTACCTGAGAGTAGGTTTGCAAAGAGGAGCTGACCATGTAAAACTTTGGAAACTTCATTTCCTAGTCTAAAGGAAAGTAGGTGCCCCAAAATGACAGCATTCTTACCTTAAAACTATGAAAATCAAACCCTTTGCTCACTCTTAGAATTAATACTGCACATACAAACATAATAGATGAAAAATCTGGAAGAAAAAAAATCTTCGGAAGTGGAAACATGAAATGATGGCATGGAGCAATATGAAGATAAAGCCCTATTTCCCATATAGGAAAAGAGAAGCTAAGACAGAAGCAATACTTGTTGCAAAAGATTTGAAAACTGGTGGATTATTTACATTTTTCTTTGCTGAAATCAGTCCTGGAAATCAGATTCGCATATTTTGCCCACACTCTCTCTTGGGGCTGAGCATCAGCAGCACACTGCCGAGTACTCAGAGTGTTGAACTATGACCTGCTGCAGAAACAGCATATTTGGCATCCAAAACTTCATAAATTGCAATTTGATATCCATGAGCTGATATGACTAGAGTTTTGCCAACTGTGTCCAGAGAAAGTTTTGGATTAAGGAAAAATGATGATCAAAAAGGATTCCTGTCTTCCTTTGGAAATACACTCTATTTCCTAAGTGGTTCATAACAATAAACACATAAAATATATAACAGTCTTTTCACACATGGATGAATATTGTAGCATATTCAATGAAAAATAGAGGTTTATTCACACAGTAGTTATTTTTCAGTAAGCCAGACTGTTTTGGGAATAAGCTTACAGTCCTCACTTCTGAGCAGCTCCTGCACAATTCCTTTACTTCAGCAACAGAGTAATGATTTACTTCCAGTGTCATCCCCCAAGATAAATGGAAGAGTGGCCGCTCTGCCAGAACTTCAAATCAACATCACGTAACATTAGTTTCAGAAGGACAAAAAAGAAACAAATCACTGCAGTCACAAAGGGCAAAGATGTGACAAATAGAAAAACCCCATCACACTGATAGTGGAAAATGCTGGTAAGTCATGATTAGATTTACATTTCCCACTGCAGGACAGAAAAATAAAGATAACAATTAAAGTGCTCAATATGTGGGTCCATTGACATTAAAAAGACCAGCAAAATGCGTAGAACTGGAACTTCAAGCAGGTGTATCACAGCATTGCTGCACGTGGGCAAATAGAGTTGTGTTTCCTTCACCCTTGCTAAGGAGTTTTCCTTGGAGCTGAATGCTTCGGCTCTAGGAAGCGGTATACAGTTAGCTTTAATTTGTGCCATTAACAAAGACTAGTGACATAAGTGTGAATTGTAGCTTATTCTCACCAAAGGCAAGAGAAGTTAGACATGCTCCATGCTAACAGGGGCGCCATGAGCAAAAATATTCATACAACTTTACTAGAAGCATAAATACTCAAAATATTTAAAAATTCTTGAAAATCGCATAATTCAGATTCCCAAAAGAAAACGATATAAAGTGTTCCAAGCAAGTTACAAAAAACATCTTTCCAATTTGAGTGCCTTTTTCAACCATACCAACTCTTTCAGATCTTGATAAGCCCATAATTTGACAATCGTTCACAATAAAACAAATAAAACAGTAAAGGCTTCAATGCATTAAAGTTTGGATAGACTTTTAAGTATTCAGCAAAGACAGAAGGGCAACAAGAGCAGTTTGATTCTACCTGTCATACAGGATTAATGTGTTTGATTCAGAAGTATCTCAGTATTAGAAAGACATACCTGGAATTGTAGCTGCCATTTTGTATTATCCTCATCTTAGTTTAAAGGTCTTATGCTGGATCGTTCTGAACAATAAATTTAAAAACCAAACCCAAACAAAAACAATTAACCGCTCAACACATGAACAAAACTAAACAAACCCCCCGCTCATTTTGAGCTGGGGCTTGCATAGCACAAAGAATGACTTTTGGGTGACATTTGGGAGACATCAAGCCAGAAAGAGTGGAGTCTTCAGTGCTCTCTGACATCTTGGGGCAGCAAACAACCTGCAAGGGCTGAGAAAGGAGCCGAGCTGCATCCCTGGATCTCATGTCAGGCATCTTACAACACCACAGGCTTTTGCTTTCCCTTCTATGCTGAAAACTGCTTACTAAAAGATTTATTTTTTTATTTTTGGCCCAGGCCAAGATCAATGGATGAAATCACACAATCTTTAGAAAATTACAAGTATTTAAAAATGAGGTATTAAAACTGTTCTCAACTTTTAAGTGACAATAGCTGAAACTGCTTATGTCATAATGATGACATCATGTTTTTAATCAAAACAACACTCAGTTCCACTTTTTGCCCCCCACTACTGCAATATTCATAGTTTTAAAATGTAGAAATACATAGACACCAAAATATTTATCTGTTTTGTTTTCATAAAAATGAACACATTTACTTTTTCTGCTTATAATTCGTCTAGTTCACAGTCAGAAGGTTCTCTTAGGAGCTGTATGACTCTAGGAATCAAACCAAGATGCATACTCTTGAGATACTGCTTCCCATGCTCATGCTGTTTGGTTTTTTTTTACTCTAATTCTCATCTTTTTCCTTAGATTTTGTAGTTATTAATTTGAAACTTGTATGTTGTCATTAGCAAAATGTCCAGGACTTCCTACAATAGAAGTTAATTCTCAGTACTATAAGCAGTGGTTGATTTCTCAGTGGGATTTTTACAGTGGGCTTGAGGAGTAAGGGCAGGGAAAGAACAATTTCCCACCTAACAACATACTTGCGAGTCCAAGTTACAGAGAGGGGGCAGCAACTATGAGGACCCTAAGAGCTTTCTGATGGCAATTTCTAACTAGCTGAGGGACCAGTAGTTATTTTAACAAGTGGTTTGACTGATCCAAACCTGGCAGTCTTCAGCATATATTTATCCTCAGTATACATCCTAAAATACAAGAAAAACTCAGTAAGACAACTATCGGATTCTCTCCAAAACTGAGAAACCAGCAGTTTGGCAGATTGTTAATTATACCTTCCAGACACAGACGTGAAGACAGATGATCACTTCAAGTTCTCCAAAGAATTGCCCAAGAACTTCCTAGAAGCCAGGCTTCCCAGCAAAACTAGAACTTTAACAGAAGCATTTGTCAGTAATCACGTCATTCCAGTAATCTGGAATTACTATTTCAGCCCCACTCAGTGCTTGGAAAGCCTGATTGCTGGATCATTCTCACTACTCCATTTTAGAAAGCTGAATAAATAGCCAGGTATGCAATGAATTATTTTCTTAAGGCGTAAAGAGTGGGAACTTAAACCTCACGACATCGTTTCTTTAGTATAACCAATAACTTATTCATGCCTTCACCACTCATAAGTGTAATGCAGTTATCCAGGACACATGCCAATGTAATCTTTGTAGCATACACTTAAGAAGCTATGATGCATGAAATATTTCAAATCTTTTACAGTGAAATACTTACACATGTAAAATACTTTCTTGTATACAGACATGTAAATTCTACGCAATTTTTTTTAAAAAATAACCCGTTATTCTCTTGGCACCCTCTGTGGAAATGAAGCTTTTCTGAACATGACAGTTTTGTAGTGGTGGAAGGTTGCATTTCACACAAACAAGCCACATCAGTTCCACGTCTTTCTCTCTGAAGCAGTTATTGCTAGGAACTAGTTTGCAAAGTATTTGAACACAGTAAATTACTCAAGCAGGCTCTTGTCAACATGCATTAACACCTTTTACAGCTTTGTTTATAAGAGGCATTTTCCCTCTCTCCCTCCACAGCATTTGTATTGAAGTTCATTGTTCTACAAGTTGTATTGATGTTGCTGTGCAAAGTTCAGACTTAGCAAAGCTGCTTATCTGCATACTGCAATACTCTAAGTAGCTGCCTATTGATTTTTCCTTCTCCTTTAAAACCATTGTGGCTTCTTCCAATATTTTCCTTAAATACCCAGTGTAAAGAACTGGGAGATAGTACCTGGTTTTTCAAAGAAACTATAGAAGTCTTAAGACTTGTTAACTTTCCATTAAGAGAAATGCATTTCCTTGTGTTTCATGATGAATATAAAAGAAATTCAATATCTTAAAGAAAATTCCCTTTATTTGTTAAATAAAAATTCAGAAGGACATTGTGAATTAATATATCATACTGTAATCAGTATCACATGATTATTATTTTTTTTCCACATTTAAGGAACTTATAGAAGTACAGCAGCCTTAGTACAATTTCTGGGCATAAGCATTTTAAAAGGCACATATTAGAACCGTTCAATTATGGAGACAGACAGCAGTATTTTTAGCAAGACCTTTCTAGGAAGTCATTTAAGATATATTACACATAGGTGTCCAGAGTTCTGTCATATATCTTGAGCATGGACAATATGTCTGCAAGAATGCTGTAGTTTCATATCAATTTCTCAAATTCTATTCATGAGTTTAATAACTTCCCCATTCTTAAGAGATATCAGCTATTTTGGCCTTCAGAGCCCTGTCATTTTCTTTAAAAGTTAATTTTAAAAAATGGCAGCATGGCTCTTAGCAGAGAGAAACCTTTAGAATTATGTTTTCTTTAATGCTTCTCTCAATACTGATCAAAAAGACATGAACATTCGGATGAAGGAACTTTATAGCTTCTGATAATTCTACAGGCAGGCAGTTCTCTGACACATAACATTAACCTACTATCTTCTTTCAGTTACCAGACAACTGCTCTTGGTTTGCTATCTTATGGTGCATTTATTACCTTATGATAGACCAGGCACCTTTCTACAATATAAGATCAGTGCTGTGGTTAGTCCACTTTCTCAAAGTTTTTAATCTATCTGCCTTTTTGTGGTGGTAGATTAGCCAGGTTGCCAAAATCCTAACCTTGAGCACCACAAAATTACTTATTCTGTCCAAAAAAAAAAAAAAAGAAAAACAACCAACAAACCCACTGGTGAACATTACTAGCATTTTTTCCCATGATCAATAGGCAAAATCTAGGTCTTTCTGGTGACAGCATGACTTGGTTGTGATTTTCCTTTTGGCCAGTTTCTCAGTTTCATGCATGCTTTTGAAAAAGAACTGTACAAATTGTTCGTAGTGAAATCCAAACCTGCTGACAGGTTTTATTATGAAACCTTCATTTGGGCCCTTTAAAAACTTTCTCTGTGATCCTACACTGAGTGACTGTGAGCAGATTTATGATTTCAGATGGAAATTATGCTGAACACAGGGGTTTTGTATGTATCATTTAATGTGAAACCAAGCAAATCTTAGCAATTTTGGATGAATTTTATTCTGTACTCTTCCAAAGGTTCGAACATGAAAGTCAAAGGAAGGCCAGACCACATGAATCTCTGGAAACAAAGTGGTATTTTTGCCTTTCTTGATAAACAAGTAGAAGGATTTACAAAACTGCAATACTCAAGAGTTGCCAACACAGTTTTCACAGCATTGACTCTTGATTTTGTTTAGAAGGTAATTTTGCTCATTGTCTCCTGTTCATCTGCTTCAAATGACCAAAATAATCACTGCATTTCTTTTATTATTGATGTGATGCTTGGAGTCCTTTAGCTTAAGTGCAGCTTGCTTACAGCCTAGGCAAGTGCACAGAAGGATATTCCTGTTTCAGATGGCTACAGAGCATCAAAGCTATACTTTCCTCAGGAAAGATGATGGCTCATTCACCGCTGATACATAACCAGCTATGGAATTAAATAGCCTGACACGGGAGATGAGATTTTTGAGGGAAGAAAAAAAATGGAGTGATCACACAGTGCAGAGGCAAACACTGAAGAGAAAGGATGTGGGGCATGATACGCAGAAGGAGTTGGAAGACAGTCATAAAAGAGTACATGAGTCAGGAAAATTCTAGCAAGACAAAAAGCAGTCTAACCTGGGTAGCAAGGATGATCACAAAAGTAATTGTGAAGAGATAAGAACTGCTAGAAAAGGCTAACTAGAGGATTCAAATAGTGCTCCACAAGAGTCTCATCTGAAATAAGCACTTCCGAGGAGTCTGACAAGAAGTTGCAGAGTATGAACACATCACATAATTTGCTTCATTAGAAGATATTACTGTGACCAAGGTCCTAATCTGCTACCTAAGGAGGTGCTCGCCCTCATGAATGAGCAGTGCTTTCAAATATTTACTGATTCTCAGCAATATTCAGTGCAATGATTCTAGATATTTTTCTTAGCTATATATATGTCTAGTCTTATGTTGGAATAGCTACACTAATACTCTGGTTTGAAGTGGAAGCAATTTATTATTCCTTTCCCATCACACAGCAAGTAATGTACCCTATAGAGAAATCTTTGAAGGAGTTTTTCCTCTATAAGCTTCTTCAGTGATTTAGTGTAAAAAAATTGGAATCTGCAGAGAACATTTTGATTTGTTAAAAAAATGTCTCAACATCATTTTGTTTAGTGTAAGTAAAAATAAAATCCAATTTTTCTTAGCCCCTTCTCTCTTGTGCTGTCTAGGGCCAATATTTTTTCCCCACCATTACTTCATTAACCAAATCATGTCCAGTTTGGTGAAGACACCTCATCTGACTACTATAGCTACTAGTAAAAGCACATTATCAATAAAATAATAACAATTTAATGTTTGTTACTGACTAAAAGATAGCCTTGATGCTGTTTTTAAATGCTGATTTGTTAGACTTGTGATGGATTAGTTTGATGTCTGTGAACTGCTTGATCTCCCAGGTTCAGACATGTTTCCCTAGTTAAAAAGTGAAAATGAAAGTCAAACATTCCGCATTTGACAAGAGGGGATGATTTTTTGTTAGCTCCTTAGTAATGTTGAGAGAATCCATATGGAGATCAGACTTCTGATTCAGAAGCATTTCATTATCACTTCCTAGGCAAACCACAGTTTGGTCTGGAAGTGAAGTGGGTGGTGCTAGTTTTCAAGTTGAACATTAGCAGAAAGAAGAAAAGAGAAAAAAGTAAAACTGAAAAAACCCTAAACACAGCCCCAAAGAAATCTGCCAAGTGTGATTTGATCATGAAAATCAACACTCCATTCAACACTAATAGATAAAATTTCTGGCCAAACATAGTATTTTCTACTCTATTTCCCCATAACTATCAACTCACGTGCTGCTTCAGATTTGAAACCACTTACCAGAGACTTATTTTATTTCTGCAAGGAGGAATCCTTGACTTCACATGCATTCAGCTAGGGCAGCCTAAATAATCCCCTTAGTGAGAAGAACCAGGACATGGGTCCATGACAAGCAATACCTACTGCAGAAATCACAGAAAATAAAGAGTGAGAGGAAGGGGAAGGCATCAGCATCCACACCAAGCTGTTTGCATTGATTGGATAATCAAAAGGTGAATTGCTCAATAAGAACAGCAGTTAATCTGTACAGTAGTGACAGGGAACCAACTCTAATTTTAGACATTGGTCTGTTACTACATGAAAATTACACAAACTCTTGAGGGAGGAGGGAGAAGAATTTCATTAACTCAGATGCTATACTGACAGAGAAAGCAAATCTGATTTGATTGTGGCAAAAATACACACATTTAGCTGTAAATATAAGATAAAAAATATTTATAAATGGGTAATATTACAACAATAAATCTTCTGTGTATTTATTCTTAGATCATGATTCTGTACTACTGAACATTCTGTGCTGTTTTCTCCCTCTGATCTCTACCTTTTGATTAATAAACTTCCAAAAAATGTGTGTGAATCATTAGCTCTGTGACATTCTCCTCTGCTAATTACCCAGGCCACTTCTGAAGTTAAGATACAGTTCCTACACTCTAACTCATTTTTTTCCAAACTACCATATGATGACTCCTTTTATGATTATCTAACACAATAAACTATTAGGTTTTATTTCAATTTTATTTGTTGAATGCTGCCTAGAGTTCTAGGGTCACAACCCTGATTCTAGCACTGCTGAAACAAGCCTAGTTTCTATAATAATGTTTTTCCCTTTGTACTGATTTTACCTAATATTGTAAAATTAGAACAGCCAACAAACAATGAAGCTTTTCAGATGAAGCACATACATTTTAACAGAGCTTTTATTTTACAGTTTTGCTACTAGTGAAAAACCTTTTATTTCTGTGCTTTCATTCCATAGAAATAAGCTGTGTTTTAAGTAGACATTTATAGAAAAATAAAACAGCAAAATATATTTTTAAAGGTTAAGTGTTTTTCAGAACTATGAAAAACACAGCAAGACAAATGAAAATTAAATGCAGAAAACATTTCTATCATCACTGGCTTCATAAAGCCTAAGCCATTATGCAGAGATACACAAAAGATGCTTAGACAACCTTTATATACACATTATAGAAAAGATACAGACCTTTCTGACTGTTTTCATTCTCTGTTCTACTAAAAGTAGTCATTTTTATTTCCATATATATGAGAATCATTGCATTCTTATGGCTCATAACTCCAGCATGATCAATACTGTACGTCTTACACATGTAGATATTTTACATTGTCTGAATTAAACTGTTCTTGATATTTTACTGGGATTTACTCAGCATAGCCTTTGCCCCCATTTTAAGTGACCACTGGAGAAATATTAAGACAAAAAATTTTGGAGCTGCAGCTTCCTTTGCTTTCTCAGAGTTATGTCCACCCAGCCAAGAAGCATAATTAAATGCTTTTCTCTTGCTCTCTTTCTCATGCGCAAACATATATGTACATATATCACAATAGACTAAATTTGGAATACTTCTATTAACTAGTCTTATCTATTTGATATGAAGCTTTTCAGCTCAGAGGTTATGACTTTCTGCATCTGCATACAACTGCTGCCAAAACCTGTGCCCTAATTTTCCATTTCTGCATTATATAAATGTGCTATGATTAGTGAAACCATCACCAGGAAAGAGTCCCTTATTTTTGCAACCAACATGGCACCAAATCAAAGGTATGGATTTGTAATGCTACTGATTTTACCTATAAGCACCTATAGATTCCACTGTTCCACACAAAGTAGATGAGTCATGTTCTATGCCATTTCAAGATTGTATTCAAGAAGCATATTCTTAAAATTGTTAACACCCCAGGTAACAATCTGGCCCCAGGTGCATTCATTCTTCTACATGAAACTGTGCATTCAAGAGTCAGTAGGGTTACACCTACTGTATGAACACCTACAGTGTGAAAAACATTTTTTTGGTGGAGAAAATATACGGATGTTTTAACTCCAACATCATAACACAAGATTGAGGTTGCCATTTCTGCTCCATGGCAGCACTGTTAGTTAAACAGCTTTAGGTCTGATCAGCTATTTTGAACTCTCTCTTGGCTGCTGCTTGAAAAGAACAAGGGAGGACACAGTGAGGCAGAGGAGACTTAAAATAAATCTTGGCTGGTGTGGTGGCTGAGGAAAGAGTTACACCACTTTATCACATACCCTTTGTACAATGTTAAATCTAAATTAATTAAATAAATCAGTTGATGAAATCACCCTATAAATGTGACAGCACATCATAATTCACTGCAGCTGCAAGATCAGGGAGCAGATGGAAGACGCTGGATTTTGCTTTGAGCTGAAGTGCCATTTTGCCGGTCCCATTCTATTTCTTTTACGATTACTACAAGCGCATGTGTACAAAGGGCCTGATTCTGCAGCTGCTTATTGCACAGTACTTCACTGTCAGGAAACTTTCCACAAAAACAAAGCAGCTGCAGAGCTATACCTTTCACATTTTATTCACTCATAGGAGGAAAATCCTGGCCCGTGTTACCCTGGTGAAAGGGAGGACAAGAGTTTGCTTTAAGTTCAGTTTAGTCCATTAAGTAGTGAAATGATCGTCCTTGTTGTCCTCTCATTATGCACTGTACATTAAACAGAGTTCTTTCAACAGGGGCAATTGTTTCCTCTAAAGTTCGAGCCTCAGTACTAACAAGCAATCTGGATTTTTCTCATGACAAGCAGTGCCTCAAACAAAACTACATGCTTTACAAGCTAGCTAGTGCTGAATACTTTTAATTCACCTTTACACCATGCAAAGTGAACAAGAAGGGAGGGACAATATTAAACGAAAATCTTCTTTAAGACTAAGTCAGTCCCAAATGAAAACAGAAGTGACTTAGAAATTGCCTCTGTAACCATTTATAGCTGGCTGTAAGGCGGAGCTGCCAGCCAGGCTCCCAGGAGCAGGCTGGCCGCCTCAGTCATGAGCACATGTGAGTGGATTCACTGCATGTGGAACTGCATGATGCTTGCAGCAGCCCTGGCAGCAGGCTGCAAACTGCCAGGCGTAATTTATTCTGCACTTTATTCTTTATGTCATGACACAGTGATGTGGAAGAATGGGAGGGTAATATGCAGGTCTTGGTCTTTATTTTCATCTTCAGGTTCCGAGGTTTAAAAAAAGCTACAGTTCAGAGCAAAGTACGTTCGTCATCAAAGGACACAAGCATAGATGTCAATACCTGTCTTGGGAGGAAACAGCCATGCTGATGAGTCAAAAAGGAATGATTTGCAGCAACTTACAGTCTCACCCAAAAGCGTAGCACTATACTCTTGGCTGGATTTGTGTTTATGTTGTTGGTTTGGGGTTTTTTTAAATTCTCTCTCAAAATTGTTACAAAGCTTTAATGAGTAGCAAAGGTAATCTCCAAAACATGAGTCAAATGGGAAGAGAAGACAAGAGAACCTGGAAAATGCCCATATCAATGTGCCATGCTCTAAGAGTGATTCCTCTGGAGCACAGGCTAAGGCCACTAGAAGACTGGGACTCATCTTGCCTTCTCCCTCAAAGGTGGCCTTAGAAGTGAGGATTAACACTGGTTAATATATTAAACATTCCTGTGAGTATCTGCCCAAACAGTAATTACTAAGGGGAATAAAAGATGGAGAAAACACCCCTTCTTTTACTGAGCTCACTGCTTGATGTTGGTGTCATGCAGAGACAGAGCTCAAGCTGTAGAGGGAAGAAATTGACATTTGTTTCCCCAGTGAGGTGCCTGTGCACGCTAACTGTATGGTGCCTCCTGGATTCCCAGTCTGCAATCATCATGTTCATAGACAGAAGCATGAAAAGAGAGGTAATGCCTCTATTCTGAGGTGAACACCCATCACGATCAGTTAATCTTCAAATCTAAGTTTCCAGAAGCCAATGTAATAGAACAAGGTCAGTAAAGAGCTGAACAAGTTACATCGTGTTACCCTACCTTCACATTTCCTCATCTACCATACTTTTCAAATTTATTTTGAAAGTTTAAGAGCTCTGTAGACCATTATACCTGCCACTTAGATTACCATTCTTTCTTCCTACTCAGTTATTTGTTAGGCATATTTGAAAGCTTAAACTTATAAAATCAATCCTTAAGCACTTAAAGATCAAGAATGACTTCTAATGCATTACAACCCCACAACTACAAACTACAGATCCAGCACATTGTCTTTAATATCAATTTTCAGACCTCAAACTTACTAGATCATTGCAGCCTGTTTATATTAGAAGCTGAATGGTTATTTTGTCAGTCTTTAATCTTGGTAGTCAACAGACTGTTTTATGAGACTATTGCACATTCAAGAGAAAGTGAAACCACTTAAGAAGATCACCTTTTACATGGACTAGATAAAATACCTTAATGATTGCCTTTATAAGAGAATTCTAAACTTTTTGAGTTTCAGAAAATCGCAATGAAAATTTTTCTTTCCAGACTTCTTTTTTTTAATTTTATTTTTATGGCGGGTTGAGACTAATGCTAGTTTTTATTTGCAGCAATAACCTGAAAACAAGAAGGGGTTGGGATTGAAATAGTTGATACAGACCTATCAAAATTATGCACTTTCATGTTCTGATAATGGTTACAAAGGTTTTGGAATCAAACCTTTGGGTGAGGTACAACTGAGAGAGAAGAGGATGGATATTCTGTAATTAGACAATGAACAGAAACAATTGTTTCCAACAGTTCTCCATTTCAGCCACTAGCCTGCAAATGAGAAGGCACCCAAGAATCATATACCAAGGTGACTAATTTATTGAAGAGGTAAAAGTAGGGGTTTGATTGCTGTTTCATTGGGTTTTTGCTTGGTTGGGGTTTGTTTTGTTTGTTTGGTTTTGTTTTGTTCTTTGTTTTTCTTTGGTGTGGTGATTTTCTTTGGTTTTTTGTTTGTTTGCTTGCTTGTTTGTTCATTGGGGTTTTTGCTTGCCTTTTGTGTGTGTGTTTGCTCTCAGCTGACCTATTTATGTGCCAAACCATTTCACATTGATTTGCAGGGCCAGAAGTAGAGATAATAACCAAAAAACCAAAAGGAACAGTAAAAATAGTACCCCATACCATTAATAAAGTTATCATAGTCAAGAAAAAAAGCAGCCCAAATGGATCTACATCTTTAGAGAAGAATCCAAGCAGCCTAATTTAGGTTTGAGTTCAAGACTAGACCTCAAAAAGGACAAGTGGCAGAACAGGGAGACCCGTATTTGATTGGGTTATATTAATCTCTAAATTACTTAACATTAACAGCTGTCATGCAGCATGTGAGAGCAAGTTATGCACAGAAAAAGCAAGTCTTTCCCATGTAGATTAATCACAGAAAAGAAGAAAAACTGATGGCCAGCTGGGATTGTGGGATCATGGGACAGGTTGATAATTTTTAACTTTCTGTCCCTCTCTAGTCTACACTATGGCAGAGCAATTCATCCATTGATGACAGGAGATTTCAGTAATAAATAAACCACCTTGAGCACTGGGAGATAAATACCCTTTATTACATTTCAATGGTGATTTTATCAGAGAATAGTAGGTGATTGGAGATCTTTCTCTTTAAACCTTTCAGTTACTTATGCTGCCGATGTGACACATGGCAATCTTAGAGAACTCTGTCCTTGTTTCACAAAAGTACTGAAAAAATAACTGAAGGGAACTGATAAATCCTGTGTTCCAGAGCTGTTCTCCTACTCTGGTGTAGAAAAGCTTTATAGTAGGCTTCCTTCATGATTCATAATATTGACTTTAGTTTTTTTAATACCTAATCCAACAGTTTCAAATTAAGCAAAGAACACTCCACTTGATTTGTGAACTATCTTAATATGATGAATAGCTAGAAATATCTCTCTCAGCCCATTTATATAAACTCCATGCTTTACACCATGCAGCTTGAACTCTTTCTCACCTATCACTACTAGAAATGCTATCTTATTAACATTACTTACATCTACTCATCATTATGACAGAAAAACAACATGATCATATTTACAGCAAGAGTCACAGCTGTGGGTGTCCCTTACAAAATGAAATTACTTTTGATTTTGTGTCATGACAATGTTCATTAATGACATGGACTCTAAGAGGGCAAGATCAGACAGAACGATGAATCATTGCAACAAAAATAAATGAATAACTTAGCAAGGGTCCACATACTCCCTCCTCTATCTGACATATATTAGAAGGTCTTCATGTAACACTGCTGGAATTTGACTCTCTACCCTTCAAGAAGGAAACTTGTGAATTACAAGGATGAAACAATAAATACATATATTAAAGCATCATCAAAGGCTCAACAGGCCCTGTTGACCACCTGAATAAAAGTGCTACCCTGATAGATAATATGATAACAACAACAACAAACCAAACAAAAAAAAAATCAAACAAAAACTGCACGTGGCCCTGTGCCTCTGTTTTGTTTGAACTCGTGCCAGAAATAACCCTACTATCACAGAAATCAGCCAGCTGTGAGAAAGTCTTTAGTTGAATTTGCAAAACAAGTTTGAAATGCTTAATTTTGAAAAAGCTATTTTAATATTTTCTGAGAAGCTTACATCTGAAAATAAAGTAGCCTAAGTTATAAGATATTTGAGGCAAGGAGCACTTTTGCTCTGCATCTGCAAAATGTCTGATATGTTATTGGGAAATGGATAAGTAATAGAAATTAGTATTATTTCTTACTTCTCAAGCAAAATTTGAACATTTTAAAATCCAGGCAAATCTACTTATCTATATGACGCTAATAAGAAAAAATATGTAATTTATAAAGAACGTAAATTGCTATGTGAACCAGAACTACTGGAAACACTGAGATAGTACTAAAATTAATCTTTATGGGCTCATGGAAGGCTTTGCACTAGAGATGTGCACAAATAAGTTTCAGTTTAGCTGCATATATGAAAAAATCCAGAAGATAAAGTTTAAATAAAATAATTACAAGGAATTCCATTGGTGCCAAGTTAATTTCCTATCAAGATTATAATTGCAGTAAATATCTTTACAGTTGGAAGCACAACTTTTCTCCCTCCATGTGCCAAAGAGTACAAATACCATTTGTACACAATGTGATGAAGGAAATGTCACAACTTTACTCAGCAAAGGTTCTTTCTCCTGTGTTTAATGCAATACATATCAAAAGCTCACTAGTTGAATAAATGAGTGTGTTTAGAGGATTTCTTACTGCCTTTTTTATTCTCTTTTTATTTTAAAAAATAATATTAGTAATTTTAATTAAATGGCAATATTTGCTCTAGAGAGCAAACTTGAAACACAAATTGGATTGATCTAATTCTTGGGGAACTGGTTGTAATGAGCTCTTGAGAAGCAATAAAGTGTAACATTAGGTCATAATTTTCTAGATTTTTCTAGCTAATTAGTTTACTGCCAAGAATACAGACTATTTACAGGACTACCAGTTTAAAAACACTTACCTTCAGCAATCACATGTCAGGAAATTCATAAGAGATGGTAGGAAAAGTCATATATGTTTATGATCTAATTCACTTTTTAATTCTTACCAAAATAACATCACAATTGATTAATGTCCTTTTACATTGGCCATCTCTTTAAACTATCAGGTAAGTTAGAGCTCTAGTTTGTTTCTCATCATCTCAGAGACGAGTGGAAGGTCTTTGTTCTCAAATCTGCATAAAAGTTAATGGCCCTACAGGAATGACCTGCTGTCTCTTTAGTGAGGGTCATGGAAACTCTTTCATTTCAAATACCCTGTGTAATTGCCATTACTGACACTCTTCATACCAAATAAGACAAAAAGAGGTAATTTCTACTGCTCAGTAGGAGTGGATGGACTAAACAAGCAGGTAGATGTGCTGAAAGCCTACCCACCTTATTTCATATCTTGTTTTGGCAAATGAGACAGAAAAATCCAGAGGATGAGGAAATACTTGAAGCAGGCATGCTGCAGCTTCCAACAAACTCTTCGGAGCCATTAGGAAACCTCTATTAGGAAATACCAAACTGGTACAGTAATAACCCTTCAAAAAGAGGGAAGAATTACAAAAGGGGAATATATGATAACCTCTAGGACTGTTTCATATACATGCTAATCAGAAATAACTCCGGTGAAGCCAACCGATATTTATAAGCATAATAAGAAAGTAAATGGGAAGAGATTAGACTTCTCCTAAGGATGCAGTTACACATTCATTTATAAATAGGTCTTGGCACTCCTTCTTGTCCTACCTAGTGTTTAGTTCTACCCTCCAAAATAATAATGCAAAATGCTTCTTAGTGTTGGCCTCTGACAGCCATTTATGTAAACAGCGATCTATGTTTACGTGTTTACACATAAAGCTATGTGACGTGAAAGAGAAAATGGCTTACTAAAATGATTTTAAAAGATAAAACTACACTCTTTACCAGTAGGAAATAATTTAAAGAAACCAAACCAACCAAAAAAAACCCTACAAAACAGTCTCCAGAAAAAATAATTTCTATTGAAAAGTGGTTGAGGGTAGTTTTTGTGAAGATAATCTAAAAATATATGGCTAGCTTCCTCTGACAGGCTTCATTTCCAATTTCACACATTATGTGGGCTTGTGGATCAATGGCTCAGAAAGTTTCCTGTTCGCTCCAGTCAATTGTGCCCTGCGGTCTTGTTATGCTATGGCTGGGCAGGCACCCAATTCCCAGCTTGCCACCTCCCTGACAGATGTTATTTCCAGGGATGTTGATAGCTTCTAAAGAAAATGTCAAATTAAAAGCACTCAGTAGTGGCCACCTTGCCCAAGACAAGTTTGACAGAAGAAAATGGAAATTGAAGTGATCCACAACCAAGAAAGCATGTGAGAGAAGGGAGAAATGCTTTCCCAGCAGCCAGGGTGGGTGACAGGCATCCTAGAGAGACCACGTCCTACAGGGTGCACCTCAGCAGCAGCTCCTCACCACTCTTCAGAGCCATGGATATCTGCCCAGTCCAAAGACTATTTGAAAGGGAGAGGACCTCCAGGCAAAATTGCAGCTTCTTTCTTGCTCCAGATATCTGTGTCAGAGAAGGAAGGCTACTGACTCAGGCCCTGAGAACACTTGAGGCTTTGAGATAAAAGATGAGTATTTACAGCATGTGACATAATCTAGGGAGGTCAACACATCTCACTGGTACTTCAGAGCCTTATACCACTGTGCCTGTAAACCACTGATGAATAGAAACAATATGGATAAAAACAGGTGAAGACCCTTGAATAACAACCAACTCATATAAAGAACCAAGTACCACTTAATCATATAACTTAAATTGCTCTTGTGGGCCAAAGAGGTTTAGGATTTTTTTCCTTTTGTTAAATTCACCATGAATTAGACTTTGACTTTGAAGTAACCAAGACTGTTATGGCAACTGATTGTTATTCAACTGATTTTTTAAAATTAATACATTGATTAATTGGGTGCCCTTTAACTAAATAACCTGAAAGACATTGTCATCCTCTTGATGAATCATCTCAAGTTCAGGAGAAAAAGCTTTTCAGGAGTTCATCTTCTCTGTGACACCAATGAGGGAAAGAGGTGGAGCAGAACCTCTAGCATGGAAATGCCTGAAAGCATAGAGTCATGGTGGATCCCAAACTGAGGAGGAACCACACTATGTAATTTTTAACCCAGAACCAGAAGTTCATACTCTGAGACTCTTTCTGATACCACTGTAAACCTTGCTGCTTTAAGCAAATTTGTCAGACTATTGTTGGCAAGTCACTTGGTATCGCGTGATATACAAATACAGCAGAGATGTCCTGCACGATGGCAGCAGAGACAACATGACAGCTGGTTTTGGGGATAGAACCAGAGTTACAGTCTCTTCAAAACTTCTTTCATCTCTCCAGCTCTTTATAAAGGCATACTATGTGTGCAAGTTGTCATTTTTTTTTTCTGCTGAGGTGACTACTATGTTTGCCTGCTTGCAAAGATGCAGTGAAATTGATTTTAGTTTCATGCTTAATGGCTGTGACGCAAGTGGCACCTGCACACTGAGGAGCAGAGCTCCCCCAGCGCTGACCTTTGGCCACGGCACTCATGGCTCTAAATGGATCTTGGCAACCTACTATTTTGCGGAACAGATTATTAGATGATTACTATGGAAATACAGGACACTAGCAGAATATTAGCAAAATAAAATATAAGCCAATAAATACAGCAGTTGCTTGTTGAAATATAATTTCCAGTCAAGTAACTATATAGTAATACAAACAAAACAAAACATAGACATTTTCTATCCCTTTTTAAATATTTAGCCTTTGAATCTTCTGGAAAATTATATTAGTGGGTTTGTATTTTTTTTTTTGTACTTTTTTTTTTCCCTAGAATACTGCCAGCTTGATGTTCCTCCTCCCCTGCACCACTGCAGGCTCAAAGTTCTTATTTCTCCTTGACAGACTACTAGCTGAAATCAAACAATCAGTGTTGATTAAGTTTATGAAAATGGAGTTCCTCATCTTCTAATCAATATTTTTGTTGAATTGCAACACTATAAATTTTCTTGGCCATTTACTTTAACCCCCTTCCCATACAAACTAACCCTTCCCAACTAGTAGTTAGGGATGTAACCTATTCATACATTAAAATGATCTATTACCCAAATCCCCAGTGTGCTGTTTTCTGTAATAGATGTTTAAGTACCATACCTTATATGCACACACACATGCACGTGAATAGATAAATCACTGAAATCTTTTTGAGGTTCATCCCATGGAAACTGCACGTATCCCTTAATCCCTCCCAAAATATTGACCTTCAATTAACCCAAGACAAAAATGAACATGCAAATCTGTATTTAAATTACTTCTGGAATAAAGATGCACTTAAAAACACTTCAGCATCCCAAAGCCTGGAAGAAAAAATGCAGAAGCAAAGGAATAGGTGAATAGCCATTCACTGAGCATCTCTTTTTTCTGATTAATATACATTGCATTTTTGTCTCTATTTCTAGTATTTTTCTATTTACAGTATAGAATGAAAACTTATAAAACTTCACCCATCTTGCCATGATTTTATTCAGCTGTGACATGAATGGGAATGCTACAGAAGTGACTATGTTACTATTTTCCTAGAAGAATGTATCATGTGAAGTACTAAAACTTTAATTGCTCTCCCTACTTCTCACTTCACAATGTAAATGAACTCCAGTCCATGTTCGATATCAGCAATCTTTCTTAAAAATCCAGGATTTCAATTGTGCCCACAGGAGCATGCCTGTGCACTGTGAAGTGCAAGACAGTGAATGACATATCTAGTCTTGAACACTGTGACAAGGACATCAACAGGCCACCAGTTTTAACACATGGTTAGCAGGACAAAGATTGATTCACCACATGTCTTTTGTCCCATGCTAAACCTATACTTCAAAGGTGCTTATGTTGCTGTCTTCATTACCATATTTGCCCAGTACCATGACCTCTTTGTAGCTACATCAGTCAGGAAAAGTTATAGTAACTCTTCTTCTGAATGTGCTTCAAGTTCCATATATTAAAAATAAATAATAAAAAATTTAAAAAGCAAGTATTTATCTTTCACAGCTACAATAAAAACAGCTTCTCATAAAAAATAAATAAAAATATCAGTGTGCAAATACTGACTTTTGTGTTGACTTCATTTGATTCAATCTCCCGTGCTTCATGTGCTAAGGAACCCCCTGATGGAGGGCCAAGAGTCAAAGGGATTAGCTGTTGCAAAAAACACTACAAACTACCAATGGCAAAACACATTCTTTGACCTACAAACGAAACATTTCTCTACTAGGATATCACCACAGGGAAGACTGCATGTTGTTACACTTAGCGCAAACCTCGTATGTTTCCTCTGTCACAGAACTCACCTCACATCCCATCAGCAGAGTAAAACTCCCAGATAAAAATATAAATATAATGAGTTAAGTGTAGCAAACACCAGAACTATTTTGACTTTAACTCAAATTTGGTCCTGTATGGAAATATATTGTCATCTAGTCTGAGTATGATTTTTCCATACATTTTCTTTCATGAGACCTGCCTAATTTAGGCTTTGGGTATATTAGATTGTATGTTCTCCTGAGAAGAAAGTAAATGAAGAAACTTCATGAGGAAAGAATTGAATGTGCCTTGAAACATTTAGAGATTCTGCATGTTTCAGTTCTAAAACTACTTTCTCCTTTTCACTCCACACATGTATACTGACCACACATATGACTGGCATAGAAGTAAGCATAATAACATTGTGATATAGTTACTTGCACTTCTGTTCCCATTAGGGTAATAGTCACTTTGGATTTATGTTTTTAAGCTCCCTTAAGGTAGAGTACTACTGTAAACTTCATCTGACTTCAGAATATACATTGGAGGAAATATGGGACTCAAAACTGACAAAACAGCCTGTCAGAGTGAAAAACAAAGAAACTGCCTGTTTAAGTGACAGCATGCACAAGTGTAGTTAGGAGACCAGAGACAGGGAAAGTTTGGTTGTTCTGAGTTTATATGTTCATTGCTAAGAGGAATGCTTGAACGACCAGGAACAATACCTAAGTAAATGGGCTGAGGATTAGAATTATATTTAAATGCAAAATACAGCCCTAGAGTCAACATCAATTAAACTCCAACAGAATTATTTGGAAGGATGTAGTACAGAGTGTGCCCTTGCTGACCTCACTGTCAAAATGACTTCCATACAGAGGCAACAGAATTAGACTTCTCTCTGTAATCTTTTCATTGACCACCCAAGAAAACACTTCTGATTTATTTATACAAACACACACATAAACATGTGTGCAAACATCCACAAACGTGTACAAACACCCACTCAGTTTTACATATATTTAGGAAAAACATAGTGGCGGTAAGCATCCCCTTGCCATCATAAATGAGCGCAGACACAGAGATATTGAGTACTTCCAAGTCATGAATGTTTGAACTAGAACCACACTACCATCCTGGAGAGTACATCCTATGGAAACTGTTATTGCATGATTAACTAGAGTCTAAATCCCTCTAGGGAAGCAAAACAATTATTCTTAACCATAGCACAGTTACTGTATTTGTATTACTGGGAGGGAAGAAGAGGACCATCTGCAGTGCTTTCTAATAAGCAGCTGCAATAAAAAAATACCCAAACAAATTAAGTAAGTGCACTTTTGTTGCTCTCTTCAAAGCTGTAAAATCCCTGCTTTGGACACTGCGAGACATGAGAGCAAGACTAATTCCACTTTTGCTTTTAACACTGGATTGACAAAGCAGCAATACCAAATTCACAGGGGGAAATCAGAACATTGAGACACACACAGCTAGGTAGCTATCAGACAAACCCTGAAGGAGCAGAGCAGACACAGGATGAAAAGAAACTACCAAGGAATGGGAAATGGACTGTTTGTATCCGTGTCCATGAACGCTTAGTTTACAAGCCAAAGGGAGCCAATGGAAATCATGGCCCACAGCACTGGTCCTCAGCCTCTCTGCATTGTGACCGGAAAATTCAATGACAGTTTTGGAGCTATTTAAAGCTTATAGTTCATACAAATAAAAGACAAACAGTATTTCAATGTAGTAGGTGGTCCACTATGAACTCTGATGTATAACTGCTTCAACACAGCTTATTGGTTATTTGCAAAGAAATACCTTATTAATAAAGAGAGAATGAAAATAATAGATGAAGATATGCATATAAATTTAGCCTACATGCAGCTAGGTTGCTACAATTTAAAACTGTATTTGATGTAATTTAATTAGAAATATTGATTAAAATGAAGCCAGCTCACTGGAAGGATGATGATAATAGGCTAATAATAACAATTGATTTTGCTTTGATAAATGAACCAAAAAGCAAGCTGAAGGTACTTAGATTTTGACCTATTTAAGGCCCACATTCCCTTTTCTTCTTTGCTTTATTGAATTTCTGAGATCTGTCCAAAGTATTATTAGAATGATACATCTGAAAAACACATAATTCACAGAAAGATGTGACAACTGCTGCTTCTATGATGGCCCATTTTGAAATGCAGAGTTGTTGGGTCCCCCCGTCACTCCACTCCAGCTTTACTGAATTACATGTAGTGTGTGAGCAGCAGCAATAGTAATTAAAAATAATGAGGCCTGCTAGGTCTCCTAATTCTATTATCTTTATAGCATCAGGCTTCAAGCAACTCACCAGCAAAACAGCCCAGATGAGAAATCTCTTCAGAAGGTTCAGTGGTTGTTTACATGCAACAGGATAATCTTTCCAGTCTGGAAATAAATAAAATCAGAAAACAAAATCAAAAGCAGACATTAGTAGATATGGTTCAATAAAAACTAAAGGTTAAGTAGCTGATAATTGGCATATGACTATTTTTTTTTCTTCCCATAAGAAAACCTGAGGTAACTGAATAAGGTGCTGTATCATTATTTTCTCATTTCCTTGCAGAAATTCTTATTTCTTTAAGGAATAAAATGAAGATCAGAATTTTGAATACACTGACTTTCTGTGTACATTATTAACTCAGTGTAAAAAACCACAGAAGCTCCCTTCAGTTTCAGTGGAACTGACAACACTATTCTAACTTGGAGGGTGCTACAAAGTGAAACTGAAGCATAGGTCTAAACCAGGACTATGGCACACTAAGTCCTTTGTCTCTCCAAAACTATTAACCACAGAATTCTATTTTATTGCCGCTATGCTCTGACACTGTCTCTGAGCCCCAGAAGCTATAACTGAGCAGTAGGAGATGTTTTTTGCAGCTCACTAACACTTAAATCCTTACATGACAAATGAAACAGCAGAATTTCAGTACCTAGGTTTATTTGCAAAAGAACTTTCAGAAGGCGATTAAACATTGTGCAATCTTTCTGTTTCTACAGGCAATCAGAACCAATAGCCTCCTGGAAAACTAGGAATAGGCACCCTCTGACTCTAAAGCCTCATTCAACAGCTCGTTTGTGTTCATTGCACCACCAGTTCTCAAGGAAGGTCTTTCTCCACCATGACAGAAGGTTCATTTACAGCATTAGAGGTGAAATTTGCATGTATGTGTGCACACACAAGAGCTTACAACAGTTTTTTACATCGATGTTTTTTGTATCCCGTATGGCAAGTTTTGTGAAATGAAGAGAGTGGCTGTGATTACAGTATTCTCTCATTACAAACATCCTCAAGCCTTTGAATCACAAAGGTGACCAATGCCATTAAGACATTAAAAAAGTAGCTATTTAAGATGATGATCAGAGTGAGTCACAGTTTAAGCACATGGAAACTACACATTACTATTTCCAAATGTTTCCCAAAAACTTGATCCTCTTGCAGCAGAGTTTAGAAGGTAATCCAAACTGGCAGGAGCTGTGGTAGCAGCTATTACTTGCAGACTTGGGGTGGGGAGTAAAATTAAAAATAAAAACATTCAAGAAATGGAACTTGTGTTTTGCATGAAAAATCTAAGAAGTCTAAATTTTTTTTTTAAACTTACCTAGTTTAAATGGAACTGGGAAGAGAAACACAAAAAGATAATTTCTCTAAAGTGTATTTTCACGTTTTGGAACATGATACAAAATAATACCACTGACATTAGATGCCTTTTATTTTTGCAGTTTAAATGGCAAAATCAAAACCCAAAAATCTACTGCAAAACAGAATTTTTTTTCTAATTTTGTGACACCACTTTCTTTTATTTGGAATGCTTTAGCCAGCTGCAGTTCTTTCCACCAATCAAGATATGTTTCAGGATGTGTTTTATTTTTAAGATATAAATCTTAAAAATATGGAGTTTGTAGATTTACTCTATTTAAGGTATTTTTATTTTCTAAGCTGCTTGTTTTTCAGGTTGCTTTTTTTTTTTTTTTTTTTTAAGATAATGATACAGCATACCTAACAATTCTGAAAAACAAGCTTACTTCAACAGCCAAATATATAGAACTAATTTTTCAGGAACATATTTGTACTCCTGATCAGAAAGATAATGCACATAAATTCAGTATGAGGTTGCATAATTAAGGGATAAGTAACAATGAAATAAAGTTCTATACCGCATCTTTTTGGCACATACAGTATAGACACAATCTCTCCAGAAAACATGCCTGTCTGCCTGAGTTGAGTTGCCTGTGGACTCCTTTACACCAGAAGTCACAAAAAAGTAACAGCAAAAGCAAAGGTCAGAGGCCAACAACAGAAAGTGAGAAATCTTTCTGACATATTTCTATTAAATAGGTAAGAAAAATCTTGACGTTCGGCACAAATGGAAGGAAGAAGTGCTGCCTATGTGAGACTGGTAATTGACCAATCTGTGCATCACTTGGCTAGAAACAGCTGGAGCTGAAGAGGAACTGCAGGAGATGTTTACAAATATCTTTGACATCTAGCAAACACAGTATCATGAGACTTCCAACTAACCTGGACTCCTGACTACCTTTCCTTCAGAAGTGCACAACCATGTTTTCCTGGGACTCAGGCAGAAATCCACCTTCCCTTCTATCTTATATCCCTAGTATCAGTATCAATGTTTTCAAATGTGAATGTTGATATTTTAGGACATATTACACAAGAATCTTCACATGGTTCTAAACACATCTCTATATGAACATGGACTTCAGAACAGGTTGGCCTTGGTTCTAATGTGCAAAAGAGCAAAGACAACTCAGCACTACGTGTTTCAAATACCTTAGCAGAGTGAGATGAGTTCAAACACAGACTTAATAAATAAAGAATCAAAGCGCTGGACATGTAAGCACAGAAGTAGAATCCTCAATGATTTTAATGGCAGTTTTGAAGAGAATCTAAGTTGAGACCTGTTATACATTTGATTTAGCAGTGGTTGTTTATTTCACCATTTGATTTTTTTATCCTCTGTACCCTCTTCCAGCTATCTCATATATCATACTCATAATTGCTGTGGATTGGAGAACACTATTCTGTAAAATAAGTGGAAATGGAAAGCTTAGGAGGAAAGTCACAGATAATTACACTGGTTAGCATTAGTCAGAGTCCAAGTAGTGCTGGCAGAGAAATGCAAGGAAATATTAAATTGTTTTTCAGCTGAATGTTGGAGAGTTGCTGTATGGAATCACAGGGAAGGCACTCAGGGAAAAATGTATTAAAAAACAAACAGTCTGTTCCAAAGAGAAGCAGCCCATCCCTGCTTCCTTTCAGGGATTCACAACGGAACACTGGAACTCCTAAAGGAAAAATTCAGTAACTTCACATATAATCACTGGACAAACACATAAACAGCCTCAATGGAATTAAAAAAAAATAGGGGGGTGGGGTGAGGGAGGAGCAATAGACGCTTTTGATTATGTGCATTTAGGCATCAGAAGCAATCAACCTTGCTAGTGCAAGAAAAAAGCACAAAGGAAATGTATGACTCCAGTGAAACATCATATATCCACTCTTATTGGGAACTTTCACAGCAGCCATCTGCATCATTGTTACTTTTAATTAAATTCACATTAACACAATAATGATAAAAGGCTTTTGTGAGATACAGACAAAATGACATCTTACAGTACTGAACATAGTTTGTATCTAAGGAAATCAGAGAAGTAATAATTAAGAATCTTAATAAGATCATTTCAAGCTGCCGTGTAAAATGCAGCCTTACCCTCTGCTCCTGGTTCTTTGCTCCTACCTTAGGATGACACTAATGAACACACCACCATAATGTGCACTGGATCAGGAACCTGATTCAGCCAACAACTTGCCAAGTAAAAAAAAGGTTCCTTTTCAGGCTGGATCAGGTCCCCTGTTCTAGGTTCAGGGCATGATCACATGGCCACTTACTCAGGAGCACAGGAGGAACAGAATGAGGAGTTGGTAGTGCTAGGGAAGGAGCATGGGACTGTCCTTGCAACAACACTGCAGAATTACACCAAATGGAGCTGGCTGTATAACCTCAGCCTGGGCTCTGAGGCTCTCCAAGGCTACAACAAGACAAATAGCACTGTTAAATAGGCCCTGAAAAACAGAACATGCTCCAACATACATGCACCAACTGTACATCCTAAAGCACTTCTGAAACCTACAGGGACAATTACTTCTGTCTCTATCAGCAGAAAGGGCAAAACCAGTCTTTTCAAATTTGTGATAGAATTACAGAGAAAGGAAATGGCTAAGCAAGAACAATTAACGCATTTCTCAATTATGCCTTGATAAAAGTTCATTCCCTCCACACACTACTTACTTTCCAGATGGAAATAGATTAAATTAATTGGGTTAAGCATGTTTTGCTAATGGCAGTACAGAAAGGGTATCCACAGACCTACAGTGAACAGGTACAGCAGCTATGCAAGTGAATCACCTTGGCTAAAAACTACAAAAAGACCCATTTTGATACATACTGATTACTTATAGCTCTTTCATACAAAGAACAGAAAACGAATATTTTTTTCTAAAGGGCAACAGCTTCTCAGAAACTCCTGACTTACACTACAGCCAACCTTTTCCCAATATTATCAGCCTCACAAAGTCACAATTTATCATTTTGGTATGCAGAGTCTCAGCTTTGCAAATATTATAATGGTTTTCTGGCTGTTATTAGTGGAAATTTTAATTTGTTGAGACTACATGTGCCCGAACTGGTCATTCTTCTAAAAGTGATTGTATATATATTCCCCAAATTCTATGCTAATAGACCACTTAGAAATATATGCAGTCCTACTGGGAGTCCTACTCCTATGGGAATCCTACTGAAGACAGATAGAAAGAGCAGCCAGATTGCAGGTTAGTAACTGGTGTTGCCCAGAAATATTTAGTGAGGATCCCTTTCAAGTGGGTCATCAGGAGGCATTCACAAAGTGTAAAAATAAATCAAAATATCATTGACATGTGTTGCCTCTTGGCTTTAAGACTAGGAACAAGATTTCTCTGAACATGTGCCTAAAATGTTTTCTTTTGATGCTAAGGAGATTGAAATTGGCTTCTTTACATGTGATGGGTGCATCTGCATGTCCCAGTTTGATATCTGTTAAGCAGAATTAAGGCTTATTTGTTTAATCTAAATTACTACATTAAGTTAAAATAGCTCTGCCAATGAGAAAAGCAGATGCTGGAGCTGGCCTTTCTAAACTCCAGGCAAAATTTGCAATGAAATACAATAATGACTTTTTTGTCTTGTCTTTGTATCTGTGTGTGCTAAAACCATACTATTTGCAAAAACAAAAGTAGTATCACAAATACATTTGCTATACTACTTAATAAAATTTACTTACTATATCTCAGACTGAACACTTTAATCTGTCTTGAACATAGACATAGATATCATAAAAACCTGTAGTCATGTCCTTTACCTTAGCATACCTTTCAAATTTTATAGAATCTTACAAGATGCAAAATCTGGACAGGTAGAACAAACACAGCCATTAACATATAGCGTGTTACCAGAGCACGAGTGTGAGATTAAAATGCTTGTGAAAGTCACCTGCACAAATGACAAGAAATTCAGCTTTTCACACTGCTGAGTAGATGCAGTGTTGAGGGCACCATTCTGGTCCTGGCTTGGCACGATCCAGGTCCTGACTATGACAGTCACTGCTGCCTCCCTCCTATTCATTCCTACTTTTGCTGTTTGCTGTCACTGGCACACACACACAAGCATGCCAAGAACTGGGTTCACAGGACTGTTTCAGCTGAAAATTTGCTGTGGAGGAGGAGACACAAGGACAATGAGGGTCAACAGGAGATGCCTGCAATTAGATTGGCTTAAACTAATCTTGAAACAATACCCTTAGTACCCTAAGAGGCCATTCCTCTTTGTATCTATCAAGATGTGCAGGGAGTCGGCTACCCCATTTAATTGCATAGGCATAGCTAAAAGCTATGAATGAGAAAGGAAGGAGATAGCCTTGTCTGAAACTTTACAATGCAACCTGGTGCACTGTAGACATAATAAAATTATTTGCTAAGCCAGTCCACACATTAGAAGACCAGCTGCCTAGTGCCTAACTATGAAATTACTCTGCAAATGAAAAGCAGGAATAAAGAGTAGCCAAATGGAAAAATACTTCCTGACCCAGCCAAAGAAAATAATTTACAACAGTTTCCCAGCACAGAGAAAGAAAAAAAGTGCGCATGCACAGCACTAGGTTGTAGAAACTGAACTTTAGAGTAGTCAGAGAATAATTCGGTATTTGAATGGGTGTTTCAAAGACCCACCCAAAGTTTTCTGGGGGAAATAGAGCTAGACCTTTTATATAGTATAGTTTAATGGCAGAGGATGTTTAAGATCTCAAATTTGACATGTAGGAACAAGGAACTGATATTGTATCAATATTTCTGTGAAAGTAAAATCATCTGCATCTCCATACTACCGTTCATTCAGTGATCCCCAAGTTCTTTACATATCATTGTGTACAACTAATGCAAAGCAGGTCTACTTCTCTAAAGTCAGTAAAGAGACTATTTCATAATGCTAGTCAATCCCTAAATAGAACTTTGAGCATTTTACAGGCATGAAAATAGCCACAGATTTGCCCCATTGCATGTCAAAGACAGACCCTATGGTATCATTCCTTCCCCAGTGAAATAAATGATGAAAAAATTGTGTTGGCCTTCCCTTGGGTTTTTCACCATAGGAGTTATATTCTCAGCAAGTTTAAATTACCTTAACTTCAATTAACTTAATGGATCTATAGCAATTTATTCGCACAAATAACGTGCCTTAAGTATTCTGAGGTACCATTCAGCTATAACTAGAGGAATTCAATTCTAATTATTACCCTTCTCCCTGTCCGCCCGCCCCAAATAATAAAATAACCCCCAACACCCTAGTTTTAGACTTTTGCCCATAACAGCTGTGGGACTATGATGCAAAAATAAGTGTCTGCCTTCTTAGTCTTGTCATCACATGCCTAATTAAAAACATGTATCCTTTTTTGGAGGCCCAGGCCTTGGAAAAACATTTTGGCAGCCTTGTTCTAGTTGCCATTGTATGTTTTTTGATGTTATGCAGTTTTGAACTTAAAGTGTTCTGCACACAACAGAACAAAGAGACATATTTTCTACAGATACACATAGATTGGAGCGTGTAATTTGCACTGTACTGCCTGCACTATGCTCTCAACAAGAAAAATGCTGTTAATATAAAATTCTATACCTAGCTACCATAAGGTTTTTTCATTTTCTTTTGTTTTCGTTTTCAAAAATTCGATCAATTTAGTAGAAGCCTCACGTCTTTCAGATGAACCCTCAATAAATACAGATTGACATAAACAAATATAAGGACTGCATAAGGACCACTGGTTCTCTTGGACACAGTGAGTGAAGTGTTACTGAACACTATCACAGAGTCACTATGGAAAAACAAGAAAATAGTTCAGTATTTTAAGATCACAGCAGAGTTAGGGATGGAAACCAATTCCCTCCCAACTTCTATTCTGCAGCTCAAACTTCAGAGGGAGCTGGAGTTTCAAAGGAACAGTTATACTTGTAATTGGTGATCACTTCTTCAGATAAGGACTCAGCTCTCCCTAACTTTCAGTTACTGGATTTTTCAGGCTTTTGCATTACTTAAGTTTCATGAAGTGTGCAAACCTCAAGCCTTGGCTCTTGGTGTGAACACTGAAAAATTTATAGCTATGAGCAAGGAGATTTCAGTCACTTGGAGGATGGCAATCTTCTCTCTGGTACAATCCATAAAGAGCTTCATTCAGAGAAATAAAAAGAAAAGCCTTACTACCTTTTAAATGCGATAAAGAAAAATAGAAGCACACTGAAGTATTAAACTCATTCTGATTTGTGCATATTTTGTCAGAAGCAGAGTATTAAACCCTCTTATCAACACAAATTATAGAATTTAGAATTTTTCTGTGACGGTTACATTGCGACCCGTTATTTTGCAAAATAAACCCATTCAGCAGGTTATTTGGATTTTCTGTGTAACAAAAAAAATTATGTCACAGTGTTATTGGTAATGCAATAGCTGGTATTAGACAGTACGTATGAAGGCACATGTTCTCAGGACTAGACAAAACAATACTGAGAAGCAACAAAAGATATTTAGAAGCCACTGATAACAATTGTTGATATTTGCTAATACAAGCAGGTGATATCCATTTCCCATGGCATACAGAGTTTCTTTCCACTCTTCCACTTACAAGCCAGGGAAAATATCGACAAAAAAAAGCCATAGGGGAAAAAAAAAGTCCAGTCATGCACAAGAAGAAGTCATAGCAAAAAATAGTGCAGCTGTGCATGAGAAAAATTACATTCTTATACATATATATGTATGTACCTATGTGTATATATCTTGTATTTGAGACATTCACCTTTTGACTACTTGAGATGCCTTTCTGAATGTTTAGTAACCCCATCTACTGTGAAGCAGGAAACAGAGACAGAATCTTTTCCTACAGAGTGAAATGGAACAAAAACAAGTTCTCTAAGCTCCGTTGCAGATCACATAACCCAAAGCTGACTCAGTTTGCTCCTACAGTTAACAAATTTAATCAACACCCTGTCACCAACTGACTTATTCAGAAGATTTCTGAGGTTTAACAAGCTCAGCTTAGAAGCATCAATGTACCGATATGGACATGGGAATTAGTCAAGACTTCTGCAAGACAAAAAAAAAATACAGAAAACAGTGTTTGGCAAAAAATCAACTCCATTTTACCTGAGAATATGGTGCTCTCTGGATAGAAAGCAATAAAGAAAGCATTACATTCTGCCAGTCCTACTGAAAAACTGCTAAAGGGAGACATTAATGTAAATATTAATATAAATTTTAAAAGAAAAATATGTCCATTTATTCCCTAATGATAATTTCTTCTCATATTCTCTAAAATTCTAGAGAATAAAAACAAACTTGCAAAGGAAAAAGGATATTTCTTTCCAGAAGATTAGAGAAGAGGTGGAGGGAGCTTAGCAAACAAACTCATAGTTTTCGTCTTAGGAACATATTTTTTACACACCACAAATATTCTAATTCCCTTGCTTATGAACTCAAAAATTAAACTTTTCTGAAATGTTTCTGAGTACATCAGATTTGTTGATTCAAAAGAATAATGGATCCTTGCTATTTTTATTCAGAGACAAGACACAATATCACAACATTTGAGAAAAGAGTCTATTCTCTTAAGAAATGATAAAACTGAAAAATGCACCTATAGGATAGTCTATCAGGAAATTTTTACTGAGATACAACTGATTGTGGCCCTTCAATAGCAACAGAATTAATGATATAAATTCTAGAGAAATTTAAAGAAAAGAGGCTGCAAAATTGAATTGTATTGAAACAAGGTAGACTGACACAGAATAAAATATCCAATTGACAAAAAAATAAGAAATATGACCATTTTAAGAGATACTTTAAGCTGTACGTGGGAGTCCAATCACGAAACGAGCCCTGCCATAAATTGGGCAAACTCTTAAGCAAAGGAACAATCACCTAGACAGAGTATTCAGTGTAAGCAGAAGATGATGGAAACAGAAGGACCAATACAGAGGTTTAAGGCATTTCAGTACTCTCATGCTTTCTGGAAGAAATTATTACAGTAATAATTGGTTGTTTTGGTTGATATTACTGAATGAAATTTTGTGGTACTTGGCTAATTTTTACTCGTCTGAGCTGCCAACTGACTGTATGGTTATTCAGTATCAATTCAGATTTGGCCCAAGGTTTTAATTTCTGACTTTCTGTTTGGATACTTGCAGATGTGGTGAGAATGTCAGTATGCTAATATGTCTTTTGGAAAGCTTTTTATACATGTTTCTGGGAACTTTTGTGTTTGTGACTTCAAGCAGAGTATTATTCAGTGCCATAGTGACATAATTTAAATGTATTACTTAAAAAGCTCAAGAGTTTATTTTTTTCCTTCCTTAGTGATGCAAAACATTAATAACAGGGTTCATGCTTCAGGAAAAACCTCCATTAAAGCCAGCCAGGCAAACCTATAGCATCACTCACCTCTGTCTGGCACGTAGTGCCCTGGCTCTTGCCACCTCCTTCCAGGGTGGGAGCACATGAGCCAATTTGTCACTGAGTATTGGGCTCCTCTGAAGCCCAAACTCAAAATCAGTCAGTAGGAGCATTTTGGCACTCTGTGAAGCTGCAGCAGGACCAATACAGCTGTTAGTCACTGTTTAATAGGCTTTTCAATACAAGTGTGGTGAATGACATTTTTCAGCCTGCTTCCACCTCCTCTCCCCGGCTTTCCTCACCTCATAGAAAAAGGAACCAGAGGGAAAAACCAGTAAGGTGCAACAAACACATGGTAGCTGATACTCCACCGCTGACACTAAACTGGGACTTTCAAGATGGTGCCTCTGGTTTTTAACTGCAAAACACCTACAAAACTGCCAAGGCATGAAACTAATGGTAGCCTAAAGAGCAACATTTTTCCCTTCCCAGTAACTCAAAAATTTTAGGTCTTCTCTTTGTCTTTTCTATGTCTTTTTCCCATTAAGATAGTCTCTGCATCCAAGAGAATGTCATTATGTTTTTTAGCAGCAAAGTCATACTTGTAGCAGTGAAGTGGCTGACAAAGAGAACTTCATAATGTATTGAGACTAGGAAATTCTCCCCCACGTTAAACAATGAGCTACAAACATTTTAACATTCATTTGTAATGCAAACAAAATTTTTCCTTCTATCACCACTAAGACACACACAGGTTAACTGTGTACTAACAAATTCCCTGACCACTTCCATCTTCAACAGGTATTGCAGATGTAAGGTTTGCTTGCAGTTTTATATCTGCAGTTCATAAAATTGTTTAGAGCTTTTTTTTCATTGTTGTTTCAGTGTTTGGGCTGTGGATTGTTTTGTTGTTTTAATTCAAAACAAATACTAAACCAAGCTGCACATGGAATTGTTAGATCAAGTGTGTGCAAACTGCACCCATATATTAAGAAGTTTGCTCTGTCACAGTCAGAGTTTGAACATGAAAAGCCAAGATTTTAACAAACACATGTAAGTCCCCTTCAGTAAGATCCAAAGGCTGTTTATCTGGCTATGTAATGGTCCTGCACATTCACCTACAAAGGCAGCTTCTGTTTAGAAAGGATCTTTTAAAAAACAAATTATTATCACTTTCTTGAACGTATTCTAAACTTCGGAATATCTTTAAGAGATCGATTACAGAGTAATTCTGCTCATCTCTTTTAAAGCACACATTCCCAAATACTGCCAGTGAACAGTCTAATGACTTGATTCTGGAGAGCAAAACCTGTGTATTCTATACCCCAAAATTCATCTTTCCAAGAAAACAAAAGAAACAGGCAGCCTGGTTTTAAGCAAAAGAAAACTTCACTCTGCAGGCTGTTCCCTGCAGACGTTAGGTAACAAATTCTCCATTTATAACTCACGATAATTTTTTGTCCCATTGACATTGTAAAGCAAAAGTCACCACAAAATTAAATCCACACCAATAGGCATCAAGAGGAGACTAATTTTCTCCTCTCTGGGTTTGTTTTTACATTGTTCTACAGTTTCTTTGTACCCTTCATGAACACTAAAAGAAATCATTAAATCCCTAGTGAGGACATTCACTGTTTGCCATTTTCCAAGGTGAGTATGCTGATCGAGAAAGGGGTTGGAAGGATTTAGAAACTTGCTCTAAACTTCAAAACTGGTAGCAGAGGTGGATACAAACTCAGCAAACTGGGTAGGAGCAGGCACAGCTCAGAAGTATGGGAAGCAATGTAAATAGCAAGGACATGGCTCGTGGGTCTTTAGAAGCTGTGCTTTTCCAGGAAGGTGGTTGCACAGTGTCCCAAACACAGAGTAAGTTTTTCAATTGCATTTTCTAAAATACTATGTGATTGTAAAGCAAATTACTGGTATTTCTTCCTTGCATCAGTAAAAAATGAAAATTCTTTATGCAAGTATACAGCTATCAGACCAGAAAGAGCACAGTGAAAACATAAATTTGAACCAACGTGTACTACATGCAGACTTGAAGTTCATCATCTGAGACTTCAGATGACTAAGATTTTAACTGAAGACTTAATACTTTCCCAAAAGCCTAAGAAGAGACCTTGATAATATATGTGGTACAGATGAAATGGAAAACAGAGCTTGTCTCTCACAAGCAAGTCGAAAAAAGTCAGAAGTAAAATAAGTACACAGTGAAGTTACTTTAGGAGAAACCTTAATAAATTTATTATTTATTCACTCAACATGAGGCTAAGCATTGTCCCACAGAAACGAGACAGAGGCATAAACTGCTGCTTCAGTTTAAGTGGAAATCCTAACCACCCTTCTGGCTAATGCTTTGCACATATGTTAACATCAATAAAAAATTTCAAAACAAATCCTCTGTTGGGTTACAGAAATGCTGTGAAGACAGTATACAATCAACTGTTCTTCCTACTGGAGCACCAAAATCAGTAACAGTGACTGAACTAATTTAAAATCACACTCAACACTATAAGGCTCACAATACACAAGCAGACATGTTTGTTTTTTAAAACAGCTGTGACTAAACAAGGCAGGGCAGGGAATCCTTGCTCAAAAGTGGAGCAGCAAAATAATTTAAAATCACATTTCAATTAATTTTTAAAAATTAATTGACATTAATTTAAAATTCAATGTTAATTAAAACACATTGGTCAAATCATTAGCAACCAGTAAGTTAAATCACAGTAACTGTTGCAGAATCAGTTATCAGAATTGTAAAAGTTCATGAATAACTTCAATATTTACCCTGAAAAGTAACACAATCAAAGAGGAAAATACTTTAGTAAACAAACAAAATTGGGAGCAAAACGCTGAAATAAACCTTTCTTAAAAAATTGAAACAGCCAAATCTGCATGAAACATTAAATGTCTGATTTGGCAGAATAGTTCAAGTGTATTTTTATTTAAATCTTTGCTTATTGCAACACTTTATGCTTGCTACTTTTATACTGTGAAGAAAGTGCAATGCTTTGTAAAAGCAGTAAAAGAAACAAATTCCTTAATAAATTCTTTAAAAGTTATGAAAAAATATGGCATCTCCCTGCCACAGTGTGCAGCTCAGAGACTCTAATCACACTCTGTTTTTCCAAATGGAGCAGATATACATGAATCAATCATGTCCTGTCCAAAATAGAAGCATTCTTCCTAGTGTCCTCTACTAAAATTAATACTGTACATACTAATGGGTATGAACAATGCTTACAAGCACCTGCATTAGGGTGTAAAGTTGGTTTTAAATGTGTGCATCTGGTCCCTTATCAGTGAGTTGCAGAGGGCAATTGGTGGTTAATGTCTCATCTCCCAATGGGAACTCAGGATCAGCAGTATCAGAGCCACTGCAAAATCACTTATCATTAAACCATCCTGCTCCCACCCCAGTTTACAAAATAATAGTATTCTTCCACACAGGGAGGAAGAAAACAAGAAAAAAACCTGACAACACTGGAGGGTCCTTCAGCACATATGAATGGGAGAAAACAGTCATTTAAATTAAGTTCCCAAAAATTAATCACCAAAAAAGAAAAAAGAGTCGTAGTGAGTAGAGAAAGTACCACTAGAGGAAGCTCTGTATAACTTTGCTTTAAAGCTGATTTGTCCAAATAATCTTATACTAAGCATTCCCTTGCTGGTTAATATAAATGTCTAAAGCACTAGAAAGAAGCATGAAGCCATAAATAAGTAAGTGATGTTTAGCCAATAAGACATGACACACAAATAATTTCTGGACCATTAATGAATGTCTCAGGTGTATTGTAAAGCATGGGGCCGAAGGTCTAGATTGTCTTATCTTTCTCATAAAACTGGAATCATGAAAAATGAGGGAAGAGGGCATCAGGGAAAAGTCATACTCCTGTTTTTCCAGATGGATGCCATGGTTGAAATATGGCTCAAAGCCCAGATGAGAGCTAAATTTTTGGTCAAAGACTAATTAATTTCTTGGATATGAAAGGTGACCGTATCTTGATTTAGGCTTAAATTTAACAGTTTACATTTCACCAGCCACTAAATTAATTTATGACTTTTGCAACCTCACACAGGGATTTGAGAGCTTTCTGCTCTTACTCAAATTTACCAACAAACCAGAGTGCAACCTAAACCATTTGGCGATACATCTATGGGAACTAGGAGTTGACAAACTTCTAAAAATCTATGCTGAGTTGCTTAGGATAGCAAGGAGCAGGAAGACACCAATAGCAGAACTTTTTGCAGGACTACCAGCATCTTTTTCTCAATAGCCAACTGCCACCAGGTTTTGTAAGCCGCTCCTTTTTGTTCTTGTATTTACCAAGGGCCTTTCTGTCCTTCCCCTCTGCACCCTCACTACCTGCAGGGACAACTTTCCCACCTCTCCCTTGTAGTTAAAGGACTAAGGTGGAGTGTTTGCATTACATCATTACAGCAGCTTGCAACTTCAACTTTACAATCTAAATCAGACCTTTAAAACTGTCCTCCGATTTCTAAAACTTCGGACAGATTGAGTCAACATATACAGGTATTTCAATGATGCAAATCAATAGTAAGTATAAAAGGAATTTTGCCCTTTTATTTGGGCAACATAGTAGTTTCCCCATCTCAATATTCATATTACAACATAGGTGTGTTACACAATTCTTATTTACCATTCTACTATGGCTAATGATTACAATCAGCACACAATTAGGATTATCAATTTGCCTTTAAAACAAACAAACAAAAAAATTACTTCTTACTAATTTTGCAACTAAGGAAAGCAGTAACCTTTATGGATAATTCAACCCACAGATTTCTAAGAGATGCTCTGTTAGTCAGAGTGCCACTGTGTCCATTTTACAAAGAAGGTAAATTTTTTGGACAGCAATAACTTTTAATTTCTGGTGACTTGTTTTTCCTAACTGTGTAGCTGTACAGTGCTGTGAGAAAAACCTGAAAGTAAAAGACATTCTTATGTTTGTCTTGAATTTCAGCTACAACAAACTACCCAAGGGATTTTATCTGACACTTTAATCTCACTATTGATTAGGGGAGATGAAGGAATTTGTTGAACATGTTGTTTTTAATTGATTTTCTACAACACTGACATTATGACTTCCATTCGTTGGCTATCACAGATTCAGATCAACAAAGAAGTACTCAGTTGTAATGAACCAACCAACCTCCACAGGCACAGGGAAAAAGCCAGAAAGTCAACCCCAGTCCTCAGACAATTCTCAAGTAACCTGTGAGCATTACATAGATGACTGAAAGAAGAGGTGAATAACCCTTATTCTGATCTTTTTGTAGGTATAAAGCCTTCTGTTATCAAACATACCCATTCCAGAAAAGAAGAAAAAAACTCAAAACAACCTAGTGGAGAATGGTGTTCTTTCAATTCCACATTTCCCTTAATTTCACATTGAGGCAATAGTTTACTACTGACTGGTAACTTAGGTTCCCATAACATACTACTGCTATGTCTTGGAGAGTATCACAGTGAGAGAGTAGCTTAGAAAAACATTACATTCATCACAGGTTTTTTCCATCTACTAAACAAATATTTCATATTTCTTAACAAATGTTTGCTAGTGTTTAAAGCAATAAAATAGTTAGAAGTGCAGCACTGACACCAGGCTGGATTAAACAATTTCCCAGCAAACTACCCAGCAAAAGTCTGTGGGGATTTCTAGCACACACCATGATGTCACAATACAGCAGCTGCATGGAAGGGAGCTCTGCTGAAAGGCCTCTGACAACACACGAGACACACTGGGGAGAATGTTTTTTCTGACTTGCTTGCTAATCCTCCTCCTCACAGCTGACAGCCCTGACACCTCAGACAAGGCTGAAAATTAACTGTCATTACCAAACGAATGAACAAGAGTCTTATAAAGTTGAACAGGCTTTGAGCTTATGAATTCTGCTGGAAACTAGTCTTTGAGTAAGGGACTCATAAAAATTTTTTTTAAAACATGACTTTTCTAAGAAATTGTTTTCCTTTTTCAGAATTTTTTGACAGAGGTTACAGGTCTTTTTCTTTGGTTTCATGTCCTCATGAAACAATTCATCTGCTAAACAGCTTAGGTCTTAAAATGTCTGAAAGCAGAACGAACACACACATTTTTCTTCTGGAAGCCCCATGTCAGTACATCTTAGGATTATTTTATTTGGGTTGAATTTTTTTCTTTATCAAAATATGAAAATATTTCTAACCAGCGTTCATGGGCTTGAAAGTAACATCATCTTTGTCAGAACCTTATGAAATAAAAACAGAAACAGCAGAAGTCTGGGTAGACAAGTGGCCTCATAAAAGTTGTTGCTGAATAGTATTCTGCCAGAGAACAAAAGCCACACGTTTTGTAAGAAATGTGTTTTTACAAATTGCATGGAGCTTGTCCTGAAGGTACCAGAGAGCAGAGGAAAGCAGTTGCAGGCTAATGAGCCATGGAATGACAAAAGGTGGAAATGAAAAAGGCATATCAGGTTAATAAACAATTGTGCAATAGCTGTACATGGTTACCATTTTTCTGACCCTTTTCTCAGTCTCTTCTAAATGTCTGAACCTAGCGGGTTCCTATCTCTTCCCTTGAGATTCAGTTCCACTGTCTAATAAAACTTCCTGTCAGGAAGCTTTTCTTGGTGTTCAGCCCAAATTTCTCCTTTCTCAATGGTAATACATTATTCCAGGTTACAAGTTCTTCTTTTGCAAGAAGATAAATTATTCTTAATTTTTAATGTTTATTCCTCACAAAAAGTTATTAGCAATTATTTTCTTAACTGTCTGTCTATTGGCCAAGTTTTAAACATATAGATCCCATAAATCAGCTGTGGTGATAGTTTTTTTTCTCTGCAGTCCCTGAAATTGCATTGCATTTTTTTAATGCTGAGATTCCAATACAAGGGAGAAAGTAGGCAGGTGGCTTATGGACTGTTTTCCCCCAAGTAATATTATTTGTTTCTTAAGCAAAAATTGCTCTTAGTCTGAAAAAAAAAATTCACAGCTGGTCTATGAAGATTCTGGTTTCTCAGTTTCTGCTTTAAACTTGAGATACACAACTTCCTTGTAGTTTATAGCAATAGTTCAAATTACAATAGCCTTTCTATTGTATGACCATGGAACAAAAGCAACTGGCTCCTACTCTTTCAGTCTTTAGACCTTCTGAACTTTCCTACTTTTGCCAGCATAACTGTAATAAAAATAGCTGTAGCATGTTACATGTGTGAACGTTGCATACATAGTCAAAACAACAATTATTACTGTACTAAGTATATAGACAAGTCTTGGCAGGGAGCAAAAATCCAGCACACAAACACACACTTAATGGAAAGTCTTTTAGAACTGATCCACTACAGCAAGTGCAGTTTCATGGGACTAGATTTCTGTAATTTTGAGTGTTCTTTCCCAATAGTCATTTAAATTCAAATCAGATTCTATCAAAATATTTAAACTGTCTTATTTCTGACACATTCTGGCAGAGCTTAAGATTCACCATTTTGAAGCAACAAATAAAATTGTGTTTAACTTGCAAAGCACTTTTTCTTTACCAACTTCAGTAATGTCTTTGGGAGTACATAATAATAAAGACACCCTGCTTCTATATTTTCTTCTTGTCTGTCTGGTGAGAGCCAAGACAAAGGAAGTATTAGGGGGTAAAGAACACCAGCAAAAACTGTATGCCTTTATTTTTGCTCAGTAACAGCCACACAGAAGACCAATAGACAAAAAATTGGAATAAGTCTGAACCAGCTGGAAAGGGAGAGGATCTTTGCTCAACAGACCAGGTGCACTGCAGGCCCGCCATGGGCTTTTTTTTTTTTAATGCTGTAAACGGGATACTTAGCCATCAGTATTTTTCAGTATGACTCTTTCTATGACTGTATTCCAAATCTTTACCTTATTTCCCAGTAGACTTACAGTATTAAATAGCAATTTCATATTGTATATAAGACTATGGAAGTAATGCAAGAGAACAAGCAACACTGCGATTACCTAGAAAAGGGTTATGGGTAGGAGTGACAGTAAAAAAGCTAATGGGTTTGCTCACCTGCCACAAAAACTGACTTGACTCTACCTAAAACACCTTCAGGGTCAAAAGGCACTGCAGTTTTAGTCAGTTCCCACAATGAAGAAGAAAAGCACATTGCTTGCATTAAGTCAAAACAACAATGCATTTGCAGTGAAAATCTGAAACAACGACAAACAAAGACGTTGGGAAATATTTATCTCAGCCACCTCTACAAGAGAAATCTGTATACAAACTTACACAAACTTACAGTGAAGAGGATTAAGTGGAAGCTTGTATAAGGTCTCTTTCTGCTAACACCATTGCCTCAGCATATGCTTTCCTTATTCTTCATTCTTCTTTCTCTCATACTAATTCTACTACTTTTCTGGGACACATATTCTAATTTACATTCAGCTAACATTAACTTTCTTGGTAGTTGGAAGCATTTATACAGTAGAGAGGAAACAGAAAGCATATGCAAGCATCTGAACAGTTTCCAGTTCTTTTACCTTCTGTACCTCATGCTCTCTCTATACATACACACATATTTAAATATCAACTTACTTCCTGCACTCTGCACATACTTAAATATCAACTTTTTATAATTAATATTCTCTGGTTTAAAGACCTCATGTAATTACAAAGGCCACATTGTTACAGCAGCAGCTAGTGCCAACTTGGATAATTAGGCTTGGGTGATTTCAGAATAAACTAGTTCTAACATAGGTGAAAATGCCTCAAAGAGAGTCTGAATGTATAATCTTATCTAGCACTCTCCGAATGTGTGACAGAACAATGCATACAATAATGTAAGTACACTTAAATTTTTTAAGTTTAATATTTAATTGAATGTGAAAGTAAAGGTGGCATTATTTTTATTCTTAATGGATAGGATTGTTCACCTACCAGACTACGTGTACATGACAATACTCTGAAAATCAGCAGTAGGATACTAAGGTCATGCTTACTGTGTTTCTTGAGATCTGCACAGACCCATTTCCTGCCCTGTCTGTGGGAGAGCTCAGGCCACAGCTGAGCTCCGGCTGCCCCGTGGCTGCCCCTCAGAGCCAAGGCAGGCTGGCAGCCAGCAAGCATCTGGAAACCTGCGGGACAGACATGGGCCAAATATCTCCCTCTCAGGACAAGTAAACTCATCACTGTTGTTGGCTACCAGTATTCCAGCAACTCCCTTCCACTTTTAAATTAGAACACACTCAGGAATTATATCAGACAAATGTCTGTAGCTCAAAGCAGAAGCCAGAAAAATAATTCTAACCATGCCTAGCCCTAAATCCAGTGGTAATTAAGATGTAACTCTGAGGGGCTTTTCCTTCTTTTTGACACAGCTTATTGACCAATATTCATCTTCACGGCTCACTGAAACAACTCAGTAGGCTGCCGAATACTAGAAGACCATTCCCTGCTTCCAGTCCTGCAGCATTAAGCGTCATTGTACAGAGTTAAAAGTTATTTGCCACTGTTTTTCTCTTTGGAGAACACAATACAAAGGCCTGCTTCAAACTGCATTGTACTGTCTGGATTTGTATTCATTTGACATTACACTACTTTTGAATCAGGCTTTACATTCATAAATATCAGAAAGCATTGCTGAAGAAGTAATGCATGTCAAGTGGCCTGCAGTCCTTGAACAAAGCAGACCTCGCTCCCCCCATCATCATTATTCACCAGACATGGCAGAATGAAAGGCTGAAAGGATCAAAGAGCAGAGCAGCAGCAGTATCTGCTAATAATTGACAGTGTAAGCAACACCGCTAATCAAGGCCAAAATGCAAGACATCATAAAGGACAGACATTCAGGTTTTCTGGCTCAGCTGACACTTACATTGGAACCAGCTGAGCAAAATGAAGCAAAGTCCTTTAAATAAAAGGGAAGTTTTAAGTAAAATACACAAGAATAAAGTTTCACCTGATAAAACTAAAAATGAAACTAAACATGAAGCAATTCCAGCTATCATGCTGTACAGAGATTTTCTGATCCTTCTTACATAATAGATAACTGTTACTCAGGCATAGAAATACATATAGTTTGGGCAAATTAACACTGCCATTCAAATTTTACCTTTTAGGTTTTGCATTTCTTGATGTTTTCTCTAAGTAAAACATGACAAAACAGGACCTCCCCTGCCTTCCCAAAAAGGCAGGAAGATGAAAGAAATCCACTGATACTGTCCTCGATTGTCAAAGAAAATGGTTGAGAGAAAAAGCTTTATCTTCTGTCCTGACCAATATTGACTTTCATCATCTCTTTTTCCTGAACTTAAGTGTGCTTGTCAGTTGAACCATTTCTACAGAAGCAAAATCTCACTACATTTTAACTTCTAATTATTTTATACTCTCAGACAACAATTCATTTGCTCTCATTGCTGTCAGCAGTCATTGTCTTTAATGCTAAATTAGGAAAATAGCTGTCCAAGTGACTAGAACCCTCTGATAGTAAGTAGTAAAAGTTATGCAACCATAAAAAGTTGTGTTCTCTTCTTCCAAGAAACAACCAAGTCATTTAGATACACTAACTAACGCACAGACATTGTGGTGAAAGAGAAAATTTAGCTCAAGCACAAAAATAATTTAGTTTCACCAGTTCATTCAAGCACTAATGTCATTCTCTACCTGAAGTGCCTAAAACATTTTCCAATAATGAGTGCTAGGATGGCCGGTTAAACAGGGCGAACCTTGTGCTTCTTGCCCACCAACCAATGAACAGAGATTAGCAGAAAAATCGTATACTGGGCTAAAGCCTTTAGCCATCATCAAAATGGCTACATTTTTCAGTAAACCTTCTGCGAATAATACAGTCCATTTTCCACAAATAAAGCCAGTCTCCCCAAAGCCAGTTCTCAAAACTGCAAAACACTTGCAGATATATTTTAAGCATTTTTACTAAGGAAAATAAGTACAGTGGGATAGTTTGTTATTCTGAAACACACTTCAAAGGAATTTCAGCTGAATTAAATAAACCAAAATATTCCACGATCTCAGTTTTAACCATATTAATTATTTTGAACAGATAGAAAAATAATTAAAGCTGCAAATATCTGAAGTCTTTAGACTACTATTTTTCACAGCCAGGGACAATAGAGAATAATTTGTCATTTTCATGGTTGCCCTGGAGCCTTTGTAGGAAGTCATGCTATGTTCTCATAGTTGAAATCAATAATTATTTATAATTATTCTGTACAATATTCCTGACAGTTGAAAATGCTCTGATACAGAAAAAAACACAAACTTATAAAACAGAAGATAATGAAAATATTTTAGACAAAAGTAGAACTGCCTGTTCCAAATATACATGGCAGAAATGCTGTGACCTGATAAAAACAGGAAGTGTAAAGATCTGTCTTACAATTAAATATTTAGAATGATAAATGAAGTACAATAATAAACACTTAGCATTCATGTAGAAAATGACTGAAACTCCTTTTGCCCATTTGTGGTTTTTTGAAAGAAAGTCAGCTTCAGCTTCAATGTAAGACAAAACTAATTTTTTATATAATTCATTATCCATCAGCAAAGAGGTTGGTTGCAGCAGGAATAAACGTGACTGATTTCCTTCAGAATCCCCCAAACTCCTTTGCTTTTTTATCCAGAATACTACAAAACAGTCTTCCAAGCAGAAGAATGGAAGCACTACTGTTACAATTTGATTAAGGATCTATTCCAATGAAAAGATGGTCACAAAAGCACACATTTTCTCTGCGTAGACATCACAGCAGTGATTTTTATGTTTTGTGTTTCTGCTTCTTCAATAGGAGCTGTGAAATCAAAGATTATTTAATCCCTTCTCTTATAATTCTAAGGCTACCCAAGTCATTGATGTATAATCAGTGTTAATTGTAGAAGTTAACACTATGTGCTCAGGATACTTGCCTGAGAGGACTCAGTGAATTCCCAGTATTCCATTTTCTCAGCCAGATGGTAGTTTGCAATGAAATACTACTTCACTTTACATGACTATATCTGAAGATTTTAATGCAATTTATAGAAAGCTGTATTCCACATGAAAGCAGTTTAGGATCAAATGTAACAGATATAAGTGTAATTCCTCAATTCAGTTTTGTGGCCCTGGTACTATTTGTTTTGCAAAATAAGCAAAAACAAGAAGTTAATATTTTTATATTTCATTACTGTTCTCTTCATGATAGCGTGCCTGCTACATCTGGTGAGTGACCTAAGGAGTTTCACTGTGCCAACCAGTACTTTTCTAAAAATTAGATGCAAAATAAATCACATCTTGTAAAACTCCCAGTCAGATAATCCCTTGTACAACCAGCCGCCCTTCATGCCAGGCAGTGGTAGATACTGTCACCTCTTGGACAACCTGCTGCTTTATTCTCCGGCACAATTGACGTATTTTGCACTATCCCCTCACATCTCAGGTAACTTCTGTGCAAATCAAACTAAATTAATTTCTCCTACCAAGTTCCAGATCTTAAACTATTTTGTTACATCATCATAATGGGAAAAAATTTAATAGAATAAGCAGTTTGTTTGCCATTCATGGTTACTACTTAATGTAATAATCCATTACTATTTTGTCAAATCCACAGCCTGATGATAAAAGAACAAGAAAAAAATCCTTTGTTTTGTGATGTTTGATCTTCCACTCAAACTGAATTTAATTTAAAAGTATAATAAGCCAACAGAAAATATTTTTCCCTAATTGAGATGTACCATCTGCTGCAGTAATCAGCAAAACACATCTCAACTCATTTGGATGTTTGATGCACTGCTTTTGTCCAACTGACAACAGGAAATATGATCATGATTAGAATACAAAGTAATTTTTTGTCCTACCAGTATTTGTTTTACACGTGCACTCAGTGGAGCTGCTTCTATTAAAGCGAGCTGGTCCTCCTATTCTCCTAGCCCTATAAGTTTTATAGGTATTACATTCTCAGAGAGTCTAAAATAATGATTTCGTCTGCTAGCCACTGGAGAAAAAAATGAATTTAAATGCATTTTAAACTGGGAAAGAGTCTATCTATTTTAGATGTAACAAAAGTACTCACAGCAGAGCAGCTAAATAACAGCAGGGCTTAAAAGAGAATCAAGTGGTCCCCTTGTCCCACTGAGTTATCCATCAAATCATTCCAACTAATATTAATCAAATACAGTTAGTAGCTAAGATAACAAGTACTGTAAGTCAAACATTGTTCAGCTCCTCAAGTTTCAGAGGGTTTCTACATTAACTGGCACCGCTGCTATAAAGTTCAACAGTCACCAAGATACTTTCAGTTTCATTTTAAAAATTCTGTTTTAGTAATACATTTCATCTTTTCAATCTTGCAGTGAGGATGTACTAAAATTTCAAATTTCTGTAAATTGTCTCCTCTACTTTGTAGCTATTATTTAGCTATGAACATCTACTATTTTTACTGATTTTTGGAGAATGATAATTTTTTTCATTGAACTCAAGACAAAATTCTTAACTTCAGAAACATAAGGGCTAAAAAAATTAAACAAGGTTTGCTATATTTCAGTATTTTTTATCTGTTTGAAAAGAAATAAATTCCAAGTTTTGGGAGTTTTTCACAAACTCCAAGTTCCAATAATTTTAAAAAAAAAAAAAAAAGCATACAAATATACGTGTATCAGAAGGAAATGCTTGGTTTCTCAATTTTCTGTCGCAATTGAAATAAAGCAAAGATGCTTCCTTTTAACTTGATATTAATATAGAAATTTTTTTTAAAGGGAAGTTTTAATTACAAAACCCATATCTGATATTCGGACCTGTGTGTCTTTCCACCAGTGTAACTATTAGTGTGTTGGCTGTACATAAATCCTTGCACATTGTCATCATACAAGATACTTGATTTTGCTTAAAACAAGGCTAATAATTTCCTTCCATCATTGAGGCAATTATTTCAGAGAGAATGAGACAGCTTAATATGTCTAGTTATGCAGTTCAAAATGCCCATAGACTATGAAGACATAGACTCTCACACTTTTTGTTCTGCTGTTCTCTGCCCGGATTCTTTCAAATTTTAACTATGGGAAGAAAATACTTAAATAAACATTTTGTTAGAACTTATATATGGTCTTATATGTCATACAAGACTCTCATATAAAAAAGCACGCTTTGTGTCTCAGATTCTGAGTCAGTAAGGATGGGCAAAGGAAGAGACAGAAGAGAGAGATACAATAACAATGTCTCATGCATGAGGATCAGCTCCAACTTGAAAATTTTCTCTGAAGCATGGAAATCTAATCATACGACAAACAATATTCCCAGAAACCAAGTTCTATACTTATATGGTTTATATGAATGTAAATAACGAATGTTAGCTAAATCATACAAGACCATCACATCTTCCATAGTTTTCTTATTAATCTCTACATCTAAGTAACTAACAAGCAGGTTACAAATTCACTGTATTTGCAATATGCTGAGCTCTCGGCTGTCTCCCCAGACAATGTGTAAATACAGGTTATGCAAAAGTCATTGTCACCCACACAGAGGTCAGTGCTCGCCTTATTTTCAATATTTCAGGGTCCTAACTTGGGGCCTATTAGGGAGAAGGCAGACTGCTTTATTATTTGAAGAGCTGTTCACTGTGATTTATGGCCTTGTATTAGCCTCCTCATCTTGAGATATTAGACAATCATACTTTGTCACGGACAATCTGAGGTGGAGAAAACATACAGCATTCATCTTCTCTTGCCATCTAGGACACTTCTTTTTATCTATTGTTTTTTCCTCTGGCATATCATTTCCTTGTAATCAATTTAAATTGAAAACTTTAATGACCTTCCCTGAGCACTACACAGCCTTTTCACCTGCTCGAAGGGTTCTTCTGCAAAGAAATTAAAACCCCAAAGCCTTTTAGTATTTGTAGCATTTTTCCTACAAAAAGGTATGCAAGTCTCATTGTTGATTATCAAAGGATTTTAGCTAATTACCAATTAAGCAAACCCAAAATACTCCGTGTAAATGTTTCCACAATTTAAGTTATTGTGGTTTAACCCCATCTGGCAACTAAGTACCACATGGCTTCTCCCTCGCTTCCTCTTTCACACCCAGTGCAATGGGAGTACGTGGAAAAAGGAAAAACCTGTGAGCTGAGATTAGAAGAGCTGAATAATTGAAATAATCTAAAATGTAATAACAATATTTGTATTGAAAAGCAGAGACAGGGAGGAACAAAACCCAAGAAAGACAAGTGATGCACAACATAATGGGACACCTCCCACTGATTGGCGCCCAGTCCTTTCCCAGGCATTGATCAGCACCTCCTGGTCAACTCCCCCAGTTTATATAATGAAAATGACACTCTATGGTGTGGAATATCCCTTTGGACAGTTCAGGTCAGTCCTGGCTGTGCTGCCTCCTGGCTTCTTGTGTACCTCCTCACTGGCAGAGCATAGGAAACTGAAAAGTCCTTGACTTAGGGTAAGGACTGCACAGCAACAACTAAAAAAGTCAGTGTGTAATCAACATTATTCTCATAGTTAATCCAAAACACAGCACTGTACTAGCTCCTAGGAAGGAAATTAAACCTATCCTAGCCAAAACCAGGACAGTTTCCACCCCTTATTCCATGCCATTTATGTCATGCCTAGGTCCCACATTTTCCAACAGAGTTAACTACCATTATTTTTCCTGGTCCTTTGATAAATACATATATATATACATAGATATAGATATATATATATACACACACAGGTACCATTTCCTGAGTCTATGCACCATTCCTGTAGAAGTGCATTGAGTTAATTTAGTCCACCTGCTGTAATAGTCTTTCAGGGCAGAAAAAGTGGTGTGTGTTACTGGGTTGCTGCATGCTGAAGCCAGCTCTGGTTCCATCACTGCTGCGCTTGTCTAGTTCATTCTTCATTAATCTGGGTGATTTTTACTGCAGTATCCTTGATATGGCATACAGTCACCATAGAAGTACTATATACACTGTTATGTAGCAATTAACACCATACAATGTATTTCATTAGCTAGTCTCACCTAAAATCAAATCCCCTTGAGGTACATGCCAGACTTCCCCCTCCCCACCTAAACTAACAAACAACTACATGCAAAATACGTGCAGAATGAAAACAGATACTAACATTTGGAACCACTGTGCCACAAAGCAACTGCGTGCCTGAGGCAGAGTCTGCTGCAGGTCATTTAAAATGATAAACCAAAAGGTCACAGAGAATATAACTGATCTTTACCATTGCCTTTTTGAAGGATGTATCACCTGAGGACACACAAAATTGTTCAACAGCGGTAGTGGAGTAACAGCAATGAAAACTCAATGAAAAATTGATGATGAAATACAGAAGCATAAAGACATTATGGCTGTTTTTACAAAACCTTGAAATTAAAGAGTATGGATTTGCTCTGTGAGGGATAGATGGACATAGCTTAACATTTTGTCTTTTTACCCTTAAAGTACAGGAGGCCTTTCGCTGGGAACCCTAATGTATTCCTTCATACTAGGAGGAAAATGAGAGACAAAATATCTGGTATTTATGGATTTTAAAAAAAATAATAATAAAAAAATATAAAAAAGCCCTTACTATCATAAAAGCAGAGACTTCTTGCCAATGACTTCTTTTGGTCCTCGTAGCCCCAAAAAAGAAAAAAAAAAAATATGTTGCAGAGATAATTCCCATATCAAGTGCTTTGTGATGAAAACAGTGATACAAGAGTAGCAAAGGTATGCTGGCCTGCTTGTCTTGAGGAAGAGCATCTGACTGAACCAAGGACTCCCTTTGTCGTGTGAGTATCCTAATACCAGGCCATCAAGAACTCCAAAGTGCTCTCCTTTATTTTCATGATAAATTTCTCTGTTGATAACTCAGAAATCTCTGCAGCAGCATCTGAAGAAATCTATCAGTTTTCCCAAAAAGTTTACATTTCAAGCCATCTTAACTGTACTAACTCTGCATGGGACCGGGATTCTTACGTCTAAAATACCTGAGCTGAACTCAGAGCAAAGGAGGGAAATAAAACTGAGCATTTCAGTGTCCCACAAGTTCAAATGCCATTGACTCAGAAAACCTGGCCATTTAGAACCTAAAGTCTGAGTGAAATATCAACAGCATTTAAGTCTCAATGCCCCACTGATACTTAAGAAACTACACTTCTGCCTTTTTTGCACTTAGTTTTGCCAGTTATACCAGACAGCACAGAATCATGTAGCACATCTTCAAGCTGTGTTAAGCAATAACACATGAAGCGGCCAAGTTCATTTTAAAGACCTAAAGGAGTTAAACCAAAAGAGCATTGAAACTTAAACCACTGATTGCTAAGACTTCTATTTGCATTATTATTTGGGGTTATGACATACATGTAATAAATGTCTTAGTGAAATGATTAAACCAGAAAAAACTGTCAGCAATTCTATGAGTACATTATTTTTGAAAACAAGGCTAAAACTCCTAATCTCTTTAGTCATTTTGAAACTGCTATTTCTCATCAGCCAAAAGGTGCCATATAAATTGTGCCACTATAGATATCCTTACGTCACCATAAATTTTTCTGCAGGCAGAGACAGATAAAAAGATTACTTTTGAGATATGCTCTTCTGTTCATAGTAAATCATTCCCACTGAAGTCTCAGATACCAAAATAGCCTTTCTCTTGTCCTGTGGGTTAACCCTTTGAACTTGTTTAAAATATCTTTACATCAAGAGCCTTGAGATGGCTGTCTTGTTGAAATCACATGGTTAGTGTTGGGCAATTTGAGAGAAGGGTGAAAAATGTGTTTACACAAAACAGTTCCAGGCTGACAAACATAGTTATGAATCCAAGTTTAGTTAAAAAAAACAAAAAACAAAAAACAAACAAACAAAAAAAAACAAACAAACAAAAAAAAACAACAAAAAAACACAACAGCCTATGTTTTCTAGTTGAAAAACCTTTAAAAAATCCCTGTAAAATTGATATAATAAACTTCAAGCATTTTGATGATTCATTTTACTTCCGTTAACTTGAAAAACCCAGTTGCTGAGTATCTTTGTAGTTTAAAAATAAAATACTTATGTCCTGGCTCAAGTTAAATAGTTCATCAATCAAAGACTGAACAAAACAAAAAGAGAAAAAAAAATAAACCTATTCATTCTGGTTTTATGTTAGTGACATACCTAAAATATTCAGCTGCCAGCAAGAAGAAGATCAGACAACCACACTGCCTAGGGAACAGCAATGGTCAGGAGGGAAGGTGTCCTGGACTGGAAAGCCAGTAGCTGCCAATTTGAAAAAACACAACTAATACTATCAGAAAAATACAGTTGAATAGGGCCATCTGGGCCCTTTAGAATGCCTTCACATAGACATCAATATTTAAAATGTTGCACTCTTTCATGCAAATCAGCAGGAAAATCTGTTTTAGACAGACTGCAGACAGTCTGAGAAAGCAGCAATTAAAATCTGTTATCCACATCCTATCACTTTCACTTCAGGGATTTCTTTTCCTTTCACTCTCCACAAAACTAACAGCAGCACGAGGTTTAGCCTTTACGATTTAACATTGCAGGGAGCAAAAAGCAGACCGTTGGTTGTCAGTATTATCACAGAATCAGAGATTGGTTGAGGTTGGAAGGGACACCTGTAGGTCACCTAATGTAAGTCCCATGCTAAAGTGGGATCACTTAGAACACAGGATCACATCCAGGTAGACTTTTAGTATCTCCAGAGAAGGACACTTGACAACCTCACTTGGCAGCCCATTCCACTTCTCTGTCATTCTCAAAGTAAGGAAGTTCTTCCTCATATTCAGACAGAATTTCCCATATTGTGCCCATTGTTCCTTGTCCTGTCACTGGGGTCCACTTGACAACCATCCTTGAGACAATAAAATATGGCTGCAGTTAGGACATGCGTATAAACAGGTGCACAGCACAGTACCCAAATTTATGGGAGCGAATGGAAGCCTATAGAAGCTTGATTCCCTCTCCCTGTCACCTTGGCTCTGTGAGGCTGTCCAAGAAATTAAAGACACATCACTTAGCAATGGATGTAGGGGCTCTGCTGACAAATTTCAGAGGATGAACAACAACAGGAAGAGACTCAGTGCAGGGAGCCAGCAGCAATGCGCAGTATCACAAAGCATACAGAGAAGACTGCTGACTACCACACAGTTAACCTGGAATTTACAGATGAAGCCAAAGGACAACTAGCTTAAATCATGTCTGTATGTGGGCACAACACACAGGCTAAGCTCCCATTGCCCCAGTCTGAAGTGCTGTTGACACAGTGCTATACCTAAAGTAATATATGTGTGGACTCCTGAGAGTCCACAGTTGCTTCAGGCAAGAGCTGCCCTAGCAAAAAGCTTGTGCTTTACCAGGCAAACAGTCAAGAGATGAACACTTGCCTATATAAAATACTTCCCTGCTTAATGTCCCTGCACTCTGCAGAGCTGGCTGATATTCTCTAAGAAATATTCTGTTAAAAAATTCCAACTGCTGAGCTGTTTGAATGTCCCAAATTCGACAAACTTTTAGCAAATTAATAAGACATTTTTTGAAGAATTTTAGTTAACATTCACAGTCTTCTTCACCTGAATCCTTTCATACAATAAGCACACTGCCCAAGGAAAAAAATATAGGTTATTGATCCAAGTACTTTGAGACATAACTGATTATTAACAGAAGACAGTAAGAAATATTACCCTTTGGTCCAGTGCAGTGTAATTAAGGACATTAATCAAGTCCACATTTTCTCGTGCAGATTCTTGTCTTTGCCATGAATAGTAGCTTGGGATCCAAAAGGGTAATGAATACCATAGCTAGTATAGGAATAACTACATAGTATATGGAAAACACGTAACCATCAATTATCAAATACTGGTAGGATCAGTATTTGATCAATCAGATCAATCATTTCATTTTCTTAAAAAATATAAATTATCTTTTGAAGAAAACAAGTTGTCAGCATTGGAAATGGCAATGGTAGAAGGCAGAGTATGCTGGTACCAACAGCATGTCTACAGATGATCACAAGTTGCTAGAAAGTTTTTGACAAATTGCACTTCTGAACATTCTGAACAGTAAACCAACGTCAAACAGAAATGCAAAGCAAAAGGACACTTCCTATCCCAAAATATTGTCTCCTTGGAACAAAAAGGAAAGAAACACTGAAAACCAGACAGCACTTTTAAGAGCAAAGAAAAAGTAAAATTAAAAAAAAAAGGGGTGGGGGATGAAAAAAAAAAATAAAAGCAGCTCACAGCCACTGGAAGAAGATTCCCAGCAAAGCAAAAAGGATAATTTTTTTTCCTGTTGGTTTTTTTGGCCCACCTTTGTTCCCATGTTTCCCAAACTTCAGGGAAAGCCTTTCTCCCTGATGCAGTTTCTTAGCAGCACTCTTCAAATGCCTGGAAATTATTTCATACCTCAATACATGCTGGTTCTTGTCACTTCCCTACCTGTAAATACACACCTTTTGATAAATCTTTATTGCATAAGAGCTCCCATCATTTCAAACTACCTTCCTAGACTTTAAAGTGCATACAATCTTACATATGAGAAAGAGGATCTAAGGATTAATCACAGGCTTCGTGCCCTTAAGTGTTGGGCTTCATCCAGGCTCTGTTGTCCACTTTGAAAGTATTCCCATCAGTACATTACCACCATTTATACTTAAAGCACTCCTAAGCTTTTGTTGTGCAAGCATAAAGGGGACAAAGATGGATGAGGATGATCTTTCAGAGCATTCTGCTTTCTAGTTTTTCCTCATACAGAAGAATGTCTATGCATAAAGCACAGAGTAATAATGCTAAGGATATCTGACTAGTCAAGAAATATTACTTACAACAAATAACCTAGACTTGCCCTATTGTTTTCTTTGTAGATTTTTCTTCAAGTACTAGGCATCCATTAGAAAATCCCCTTCAGATTTTCCCTGAAACATCAAGCATTAAATGAGGTTTCTGTGTGAAAAGAAATGCCAGTATTTTGGTACAAAAGAAATAAAACACCAACATCATTTGCACATAATTTTGTTGTTCTGTATGTACAAGATACCAGATATTTCAGATGCAACTGAAAAGCTACAATATGTGCAGGGAGCTCCACTTTCTTGGAATGTGATCTGTGAGAAGTTGACATTTGATCTTCATCATCCTTTTACCACGACTTCTCAAACAGTGGTCTGCAGGCCAGGGCAGCAGGTGACCCGCTGTCAGCACCAGTTGGATTCCTCCTGGCCTTTGCATAAATCTCTGCAGCATAAGATCCAAGGTAGATGAATGATACACAGCCAGCTCCAGTCTTAACTGTAGGTAGGGTTTATCTTATCTTGCCTAGCCAATAAAAATAAATGGAGAAATATTCCTTTATTCATATGACCTCAGCTTAGTCTAATTTTAAATGAAACAGAACAAAACAAAACAGAGGTAGTGGAAAAAACCTCCTAAGGTTTGAACACTCTTAGGATTCTCTTCCCTGCAGGTCATTCAGATGACAACGTAACCTTCATACTCCCATCAGATAAAGAAGAGGGAAGAAACTTATTCAGAAAATGCCTCCAGTTCAACACAGATCTTTACTACATCTCCACAGTTTTCTCCCTTATTAGCTGAATTCAGATGAAAAGTTCACAATGCTGCTTCCACTTGGCTAAGTTTATATGGACTCCCTATTAGTCTAGTGATAAGTAAGAATTATTTCATGGAGTCATATGTCTGAAATTAGATAAGATTCTGTATTACAGCAGACCACTTTCTTGTATAAGCTGAAGTTGGATTCTTCTGTGGACTTCCTTTAATTGTAACTACGCTGAGAGACCAGTTATAGATATATGGAGAGTTCACAAACCACATGTACCACACATACTGACAAACCCTCACTCTGGGTTTTGCTCTTGCTCTCTTAGATACTGCATAGGGTGTAGCAAACCTCTAAAACTGTAGTGAAGTGCAGCTCTCTTGAGGTTTATTGCAGTCATCACCTACAGATCTTCAGCATTAGCCTAAACCATATTTGTCTACAATTAAATTGTCCAATCATAAGGTTTCATAAACAGTAGTAAAAGCAAGGTTGTCAAGTATCAGTGGTGGGAGAGTCATAGCACCAATCTCAAAATCTAATGACATCTCAAAAAAACCCATCATCCTATAAAAAGAAAATACAAATACAAAAACTGCCAAGAGTTCCATGGCAGCTACTCATCTTCCAGGCATCCTTGTCTTCTGTTGGCTGCCTACGCATATAAAACCAGACAAGTCACTCTGTGTGCTCAGTGGGATTGCTATTAAGCAGACCAGCGTTGGTAGCTTATGTAGTTGAGAACTCACAGGACACACACACATCGCAGCAGAAAAAGTCACATATCACTGTAATCAGTCAATATCCGATGTACATTGCTCTAAGGGAACTGGGATGGGACATGCCTCAGCATCAACTCGCTCTCCCTCAGAAGAAGCTCAAGCTGCTTTTTTGAGACACACCTAGGAAAGCTGAATTTTTGAGACTTGCTTTGAGGTTGCTGCACATACAAACTAACAGATTGTTTGAATACTTTAGCCATCACCTTTCCCCTTGGTAGATACCAGAGGTGTCTCATGACTATCCTGGTCAAAGCCACGCTCTCAAGATACAACTTACTACAACCTACTCATTTATGCATAACTGCTACAAGGCCATTTGCCTCCTGTTTATGTCAGAAGCTCCATAGTTTACATCTTATCCCTAGTTATGGACTTTTATTCCCTTTTCATAAAAAGAGCTACTTTGTCTTGTCTGAACAACCGAAACTGAGCAAAACACCAAACAAAGAGATGATTCAGTAAACACATGAATCACTAACATTAGCAACATTATATATATTGGTTTCCCAAAAGTGCTTCAATGCCTGAAGCCTTTGCCATGGGGCAACAGAAATTACACACCATAACTGTAGTTTCTGAAAGTCTCCAGCTCTGGTTATTGGCACTAAAAGTATCACCATATTTTACTAAACTGAATTAGTGAGCTATCCTTGCTGGAAGCAGCAAAGTGCTAATAGCTTGTTGTTACAACATTCACTGCACTAAATGCCCAGGCTTTCGCAGACCTGCTGTGCTGCTGGAAAATGTTGCCCACCGTCCACTGCAGCACACAGCAATTCACAAAGGAGAACTGCTGATTATGAATTTGCCCGAAAGAATACTTAGCAAAATGCCACAATTTTAGTATAATCTACAAATGTGCTTAAACATTTCCATTCCTTTAAAATATAAGCATTGGTGGCCCTCTAACTAAGCAGAAATTATTCAGTCACAATGTAAAGAAAAATACTTTTAAGTTACTGAGAAAACAAAAACCAAATCCACTGTTTACTGAAAGGCGAAGGGACACATTCTGTGGCAAGCATGCCTACTAGGTCAAAATCCCAGTTTTGGACTCTAGAACGGTAAAATTCCTGTGCCAAAGGAAAGCTCATGGCAAAATTAATTTGACTAAAAGGAACAGACACAACACTACAGTCCCGATATAAAAGGAAAAATATTGCCTAGACCTGCATGTTTAATGTATGTTTTCAGTGTATCAACAAAGTAATGTTGGATTTCTCAGTAAAACTTCCTTTCCCCTCATAGCAGGCTTCACCAAAGTGCACAGAAATAGCAAACTGAAACGTTTAACAGAAAGCGTAATTTTTCCAGGTTCATGAGACACCACCATCTTAAATCTTTTCTAAATACTTCAGAATGCAAAACTACATTTTACTTGTTTTTAACTTCACTATTATTGCAGATCTATACACAGAGCTAAATTTGATAGTGTTGAACCTCCTCCACAGTGATTGAAGAACTGACTAGAGATGGTACTACTTATTTTTGTACTATCATGTTCAAGATGTTAGTTTTAACTTTTTACATCACATTAAAACCAAGACATTTCCAATATTCAGAAAAGAATATAAGAGTGACTCCAGCCCCTCAAATACAAGGTCAAGGCAATTACATAAAATGAACTTTATAAAATCAATATTAATCCAACAAAAATACTCCGTTAAATACTCAATTCACATCTCCTTCAGATACCATAAGGTTTAAATAGGACAAGTAATACAAAATATTTATTTGCTTCTGCACCAGCATTCATTTCGTACCATTTCAGCTTATTTCTACTCATATTCCACTTACATCCTTCATAAGAATAGATGAAGGAATTCAGTCATATTGAACCAGTATCCTTCCCAAAACTTCAAGTCATCTAAATAAAACATATATGAACCGCCAATAGTTCAAACCAATTAAGATAAAACATCACTTTTTAAAAAATTAAAATCCTGCATACTGATCTATAGAAGGCCATGGCTATGTGCTCATTCTCACCTTCATCCAGAGCAGACGGACACAGCCACAATGTCCACAGCAGCTACCTCTGCCCTGTTCTCAGTGAGATTACTGTCCCCTTTATCTAAATACATCCAGGTTATACTTCCATCACTTCCCTTTTTGACACTGAGAAAAAGTTAAATCCAATGAAGTCTTCATAATGAAAACTAACCACTGATAAAAGAAACATGTTGGATCAGCTAGGATGCCCTGATTGTCATTTTTCCCTGCATTTGAGAGATTTCAGATTCATGACCAAAGTGAGTCCTATAGCATAAAAGCAGGTTTTTTCTGCTGTATAGTTTGCATTCATAAAGATATAGAAGTACTAGTGAGCTTTATTAAACTTCAGTACTCCTATGAAAGAGCCCCAGATATGTGCATGGTGGATCAGTGACTAAACAACTTGTTTAGGAACCTTTTCACTCTACCTTTTCATTTCCCCTTAAACAAATACAGTATATTGGTAAGGAACATATCTTTTTATCAGCACCAATTCCCCTCATCTATTTTGTGTTTCAAAGCTCTTAATTCACACCCTTTATCATACCAAACTGGTTTTCACGAGACAGGTCACCTATATTCTTCTGAAGATGTGGGGTTTTTTTTCCTTCACTTGATCATCTCTTTTCAGCAGATGGAAGCCAGCAGCACCCCACTTTGATTTGTTGTTTCTATAATGCTGCTGATACAGCCTTAACATTAGCACAGCTGCATTACTATGCCTTTGTCAAAAACTGTCAGTAATTAACTACTTGTTCTTATTTTAAATGTTTAACTTTACAGCAATTAAAACCATACCTGTGCAATGGCTGACAACTACTTTCACTGCTTCTTTGTGTTTACTTTTACTACTAGTAATATAGCTTTGCACTGTTGTTTTTACCTCAGCTTGTAGAAAAATTTCTCATTTATAGCTATATCAGTTGGCATAAATCACTCCATACATGGAGAAAGATGAACAAAGAGTAGGAAAGGGAAACTTATGGAAAGAGAACCTGACATGTTGCCCAGGTTTGGTTTGGCACAGCCAGCCAGGCATCCAGCCTGAGCATGGAGGTGACAAAGGATACAGCACTTTAGAAGAAACACTAACAGAAATAAATACAATAAAAGGTTTTCTTCCTCCTCTTTATCACAAAAAAAAAAAAAAAGCAGCATGGAAACCACATCACTGAAGCAGTGAAAACACAGTAATCTATTTTGCATAAAGGATTCCAGTTGGGGTTTCCCACATGGAACTGACTTTATGATTCCTGCAGCTGTACAGTGTGGGTCATCCTGCCTGCCTTTGGTTTTAGTCTCACAGATGTTATGATGGATATGGCAGGCAAATATGATCCAGCTCACAAACCTTCTGTCACTCTTAAGTCTGGTCTTGATGGAAATCCAGTTCCTCCTCAGGCAGCCAAAAAGCCCATTCCACTGTCATGTTGCAGCTACTGAGGAGATAAGTGTTTCCTGGCAAGCAGTCAGGTCACCTGTAAATGCCTTCAAGTCAGAGCAATACAGGCAGATAGGAATGTCAGGGAGAAATACACTGGCATGAAGATTCCCCCCCAAGCTTTGCAGGCTCTGTGCCAGATGTAAACAGGCCAGTAGCGTAGCCTTGTCCAGCCTGGAAATGTTCAATCACTGGCAGTACAAACCTCCACAGACCACCCTACATTAAAGGCAGAGGTACAACAGCCTGATCTGTGCCCAGAAGTACTGCAGTACAGAAGCAATTGATCTTGCTGAAAAGCTGCTTCCATCCTGGAGACAGGGACAGGGGAAACTATAGTGACACAAACACTGTAATACCAGCACAGCAAGAGAAACCTCTGTGCACGTTGCCCCCCATGATCTAATGTCTGTTCATTGCTCTGATGAAGGGGGGCTTCAGGCATTTCTGTAGGGCTGTTCCAACCCAGCCTTCATTGTTCTCTCTTTACCATCCTGAATAGTGCACACAAATGCAGTATTCTCACATCCACAGCAAGGCCTGTTGTCACAAATCACTCTCAAGTTCCAGTACCTCCTACAGAAGCCGTGCAGACAACAGAGGAGGTACTAAGATTATGACCACCAATTTAATATAACTAACTCAATGATGAAGTGTAAATTACACAGGACAATCTTAGCACTGGTGCATGAAACATACCTGTCACTAGGTGCAATACAGGTGAGGTTGCATGCAATTGGGATATTAGGAAAAAAAGGGATCAGACTCAGGTGTTGCCTTCCAACTCACCTTGTTCCCAGGGACTATGGAAGCAAACATAACCACAGAGATTCCCTTTAGAAGCTTGCATCTGACATTTATACAGAATTACACAGGGAAATAAACCTAAGGCAACCCAGGATATCAGACAATACACCTAAAAGGTATGTTGTCATCTAGCTAAGCCAGTTGAAATGAGAAAGAAGCTGATCACATAACACCTTGAATTGGATAAAACCTGATCCAGCAGATGATATAGATACATGTAGAATCTGCATAATTGCTCAGGAAACTTGTGCCAGAAGTCTGTTACCATCTTCCTGTGTTATTACTGGTTAAAGGGCAATACAGAATTTCCTCCTATAGTTGTGACACAACATCCAGTAGAAATTGCCATAGATTTTACTAGGTATCATTCAGGCTACTCAGTGAGCATGAGCAGTGTGCCACACAACAGGCTTAGCCTTCCACCTGCATCAATCTATAGGACAGCCATAAACATTTGCAACTTTGTCCGCTAGGAATAAAGGCAGAAGCTTTCAGTACATACATTACAGGGCATATGCTGATCATGGGCTGGTATCAAGAAAACACATACCCTCCTTGCACACTATTGTACAATTACAGGTAAATGTATTATGGGGATTTATATCTTCATTTGAAGCATCTGGTATAAATCAACATTGTGGGCAGGATACAAGATTAGTAGGGTCATTGGGTCTTTCCTGATACAGCAAATAATTTGCTCCGTACCAAGCAAAGCTTTTGTTTTTTCTCCTTAATTCCAGTAACTCCATTCAACAGCTTCAATTTCCCTTGAATTGCTTTCTTGCAGCCTCCTCAGTGTGTCAATCACAAAGCAGAAGCTAATCATCCAAAAATGCCTTTTCCACTTCCCCAAACGTCTACTAAACAGGATTCAGACAAAGAGATTAAAAAGCTAAACTCAGCAACTTGTTCTGACTCTCCCCCTTGCATTCCAGTCACCAAGGGGGTAATTCTTTTTGCTTCAAATATAAAAAAACATTTATAATGGAGTTTATTTAGACCTTCTTGCCTTAAGTAAGCAAGTTTTTAATCTATCACATACATTCCTGTAATGTAGGTTTGATGTTAATGGGTTGTAAAGTGGGTAATAATTTTCTAACTGACCTCTTCAATCAGATTAGATCATATTATTGACCATGCTGTTTGTTTTATAACCACAATCATATTGTGGAAGAACCTCTCTTGCAAGTAGCACATTTGTAAGTGCCCATTAAGGCAAAGGATGACAGGTCTGCATGTTTGGCACTTTTTTAATATTTCTTTTTACCTTGCTGGCAGTATTCCCATCAGCATCCTAAAGCTATCCATTTGTATGTTTCTGGGTTCCTACTGTCTGAGGGGCTTTGTTTTGTTTTGAAAGATGCTATACTATAAAAGCAATAAAATAAAACATGCAAACATTGTATAACTTTAGAAAAAGCATCCAAGTCCACCCCCCATTCCTCCATTTTCTTTTTTGAATGATTCTTTTGGTTACTGCAACTTTTCATTTTAAGAGTAAACTCTAGATGTTTTTTCAGAGTGATACAACAGGAAGTTTTCAAACAACTGTTTGTAGGAAAATGATTATTTGCGTGCTCTTTTCAGCACCCACTTGAGTATTCAATAACTGCATTTAGCAGAGATTTTTCAGTTCCTTATACCTCCTAAACAGGAATGATAGCTCATGGCCAGGCACTGGATTGAGACTTACACACTAAGTCCCCAAGCCCTCAGGGTCAAAATCATTCAAAGAATATTTCAAATCTCAAATTTCTCAGACAATCGTTTTACTTTCTTTTATCACAATTTGCTGTGTCTTCTGTGGGTGCTGCTGCAACTTACTTTGAGGACAGATTGCGAGCAGGCAACTAACCTCAGTACAAAACACAAATCTGAAAAACAGCAGTGGAGAAAAGCTAACAAAAAAACCACACTGGGAGCTGCTTTTGCTTCTAGAGGAAACAGAGCATCAAATTTTTTGTCATCCAGCCCTGTAGTGTGGCTTTGGCAAAAACACTTTTCTCCTAATGTGCCAATTGTTCCTCTTTAAAATGAGGATAATATTTTCCCTCAATGCCCTCACTTGTTAATTCGCTCATCAAGTTTTAAGGTTTTCCAAGGCAAGATTTATATTCATGTGCTGTTCAACATAATTGGATCCCAATATTAATTTTGGATGTTAAAAATGAAAATACATTTCCATAAAGATTTCAGTTTCATGACATGAAGAACCCAACTAAAACTGCTGAAGTATTTATGACAGGCACGCAAGGGAAAAAAAAAAAAATCCAGTCTTCCATTTTCATTTTATTGCCCTTGACTGAATCTCCAAATTGTGTTTCAGAGCTGCAATTGAAATTATAAGCACAAAAAAGTAAAGACAAATGCCAGAAGGAACAGTAATGGTGTCAGCTACACATTATTCTTTTCTAGTTGTTATTCCTAGTAATGAACTAAGCTGTTTTCCTCCAGTTCAGTGAATGTAAATACCCAGATACTCTCTCGCTCCCTAACATAGAGAGGTTTTCTGAGTAGGTTCACTATAAAACAGCACTGACTGATGCTGAATTGTTAGCTTTTTATTATGAAAGTCTTCTCTCCATGTGATATAAAGATTTCTCCTACTGCAGCTGAAGTAACTTTTCTAGAACTGTCAACATAAAATGAGATTCTAAGTGTTGCTAAATCTGTTACTAAATCGCTATTGAATTTTATTGCAGAGTAATTTGAGTAATCTTTACCCTGCAGTAATTTGTTCATCAGGCTAAATTTTTATGCACCTAAATTACCCAATATGATTTGGATTTGGGGAAAGTATTTCTTCAGTATGTATACAGACATTACTCAGTCTTTAGTCAGGAAAACATCAATTAAGTGTTAAACTAAAGAACTGGAGTTCAGCCCAACAACTATTCATTGTTTGCAGCTTTTTTAGATTAGGCTGCATCACACATTTTAGGAAATGCAAACACAGTATAAAATAGAGCTAGAAGCTCCAAAAATGTTAATTTCTTGCACACCAGAGCAGACACAGCTCACTAAGATGTCAGTCATGTCCACAGAATCATGGAACCATTTAGGCTGTAAAAGACCCTTTTCCCCACAATTAGGATGGTGAAACACCAACACAGGTAGCTCAGAGATACAGTAGTTACCTCATTCCTGGAAACATTTGGAATCAGGTTGGACAGAGCTCTGATCTAATTGGGGTCCATCCTTACTGCAGAGGGTTTGGGCTAGGTGACTTCTAAAGGTCTCTTCCAACCCAAATTATTCTATGATCATCAAGTCCAACCACAAACTTAACACTGCTAAGTCCACCACTAAACCACATCCCTAAGCACCGTGTCTGCATGTCTTTTAAATACCCACAGGGATGGTGACAAACACTTTCCCTGAGCAGCCAATGCTTGACAACCCTTTTGGTGAAGAAATTTTTCCTAATAGCTAATCTAAACCTGCCATGAAGCAACTTGAGGCCCTTTCCCCTTGTCCTATCACTTCCTCCTTGAAAGAAGAGACCAATACAAAACTGCAGTCTGTGTACTTCCTAGGAGCAGTAACTGCTGTCACCACGCCGCACTCAAGTGACCCATTGCTCTAGGATGACAGTACTGTTTTGGGTGCAAGCTCAGATAGGGCCTTTTATGGGGTTCCCAGAGTCCACATAACAATTCACTGTCCCCTTATATGCCACTCATGTATTATGATGTAGATTAAAAGAAACCAAAAGCAAAGAAAACTAGTTCACCTCACCAGAGCTTGGATAAGTTCTCCCTGAGAACACCTTATGCCCACTCAGTGCTAGACTAGAGGCACCTAAAAAATTACTAATGTCTGTACTGCAGAACTAATTTCAAAGGCCCTATAGCTTGGTATAAAAGCAAAGCCCAATTTTATATGAACTATAAAAATAGTAAATACTAAGAAACTTCTACTTGAACTAAATATACAATAATGGAAAGCTAAAAAATGTAAATCTGTACATTTCAGTATCACCTCAAAGTTGAAATCCTCCTCTGTTACATTCTGTGAAGCTGCTTCTATTTGTTCAGACTGAAAGAGGTTTCTGTCAAAAGATATTTGTTTACAAAGCAAATGTTTCAGCTAAGTTTTGATCTGAATTTCTAATGTAAACAAAAAAAGTGAATTTTAAAATTTTATTTTCAAAACTACTGGTTATAAAACCAGAGTCAAACATTCAGATTCCCTGTTTTTTCCTTCTTTTCTCTTGCCTTTGAATGCTGCAGAGTTGTGTGATCATTAGAGATTCTGTTCTTTCTCTTTTTTCCAAAATCTTCTAATGCAGGAATGGCCAGATCAGATATTTAGAAACTTAAAAAGTAGCTGAGACTATTCCTTTTTACCAGTCAAAACCCACTTGTCAAAGTAGCAGGATTAACCTACAGATAGATGTGGTTTACCAAGATGAAAATATATATGTAATTACACTGTATGTTATGAAGATGGTGGTTTATAATCAGAATGAATTGATTTGTGAGTCTGAAGTACAGCAAAAAGCAATTATTGTACTTGGCATCTGACTTACCCATTTAACAGACAGCTCTGTACCAGGAACCCTAGTTATGTGCTGCTGAGACTTTCGGTGATGGTAACTTGATCTTAAAAGCTTCTCTTTAGCTCTCACGTGTCAATACATTATTTTGAAAAGAAAAGATCAGCAAAACTGGGTGGTTACAAGCCTTGTTCAAACATAAAGGTAGTTTTCATAGACAACACACCAAGACTATAAAAGTAAAGAATGAACTCCAGCTAAATAAAGTAATGGTCCTCCAGTGGATAGACAAAACACAATTAGAATTCACATACTTATTTCAAGATCAATATTTTTCTACTGATTTGCTGAGGAGGCTTTTATGAAATTTAAGCATAGTTCACTTTTAAATACTCTTACCGCCAAGGGGTATGGTATGCTGTATTAATTCCTTTCCTTTTATAAATCAATAATTAGATTGCCAATTTGCTTAAAGTGCTTTGGAAAAAAAGGGAAGGAAGATGGAAGCTATATTTCACCATTCTCCATCTCATGTTGAAAGGCTCAGTAATTCATACCATCACACTTAATGAAGATTATGACACTTGAAGACAACATGGAAAGGAATCAAAATCAAATATGAAACTTTTTCCTCACCAGTTTCAATAAATAAATAAATAAGTGTTCACCATGGCAGGCAGCACCCAGACACAAACAGAATTCTAAGGCTAAGTCCACCTTCCCAATATAGGAAGGGTGGAGATGCAAGCCTAGAGGCTGACAAAAAAAAAGTACTATACCTTGATGATGACAGCTTCTGGAGTGTTAAAGTCATACCAGTACAATTTCTGTTAGCTACAGGTAGTGAAGAAACAAGGGAAGGAGAGAAGAAGTTACCTGGCCACCACAGAGATTAAAAGTTGTGTTTGTGCATGAAAGTGCTCAGTACCATTCAGCCCTATTCACCATGGGGACTCCAAAATGACACATGCCACAGGATCAGCAGGAGTGAATTCCCTTACAGAGAAAGATTGTGAACTGGAGAAAAAGCATAAATAATGGAAATTGTCTGCACTTGTGGATGGATAATCAGAACAAACTCAGGCTCATAAGAATAGATGCAAGTTGTCTAAAGAAGAATAAAATCCCCTAGAACATTTGGAGGAATACTTTAGGATATTTTCTAGCATTAAGCTTCCTGGAGTAGGCTGACTCCTTGGGAAATCCCTGAAGAAAATTAGATAGCTTGTCTTACAACTATCCTTAAAGACAAAAATCAGGAACCATCACATTCAGTTGTAATTTTCTACCTTGCAGTATTTTCATAATATTCTTAGAAATCTGAATTGGATCAAAAAAGCACAAGTCAATCATAGATGGTGAGGGAAATGTCTTTTATGATACACCACTGTGTACTTTGGCTTCTTTCTTCCAGTCCACTATTTCCAAATAAGTTTTGATGTAATAAGAAAAAGTTACTTGTTTCACCTTTTACTCATGAAGATTTAGCCTTCTGGGAGTATATAAGTGCCCCCAAATTGTCCTAAATATTGGGCTGGAGAAAAGTCTGATACTAGAGTGTCTCTTCTATGTTAACGTAAGAATCACACAAGCTCATCTCCTGTACGAGCGGCAGGACCTGGGTTGCGTATCCCTGCAGCTTTCTTGCATTCGAGCGGCAATAAAGCAAATAATGTCTAACCTTTTCTGGCAGAGAACTAAATAAACTAAAACCCAGTTAGTAATAAGCAGCATTCTGAAAGGAGAGATAACAGTAGTCACGGAAATTGATAATTTTGCAGGTTTTGTTTAGGAAGGAGGCACCATCCACAGTTTGGTTTTAATCTGCTTTAGAGAAAAAACTATATTGCTTTTGGCATCAGATAAATACAAAAAGGAGACTGAGGAGATTAATTAGTTTTAGTTTACTGAATGCCCCTCATTATTATTGTTGGAATAATGCACTTAGGCAGCTAATAAGGAAAGTATTTTAACTCTAATGGACATAAACATTGTATTAGATTGTGGCATTAGAAAATGGAAACAGAGTTGTCTTAAGGCTGGCTGACATATTAAATACTATCTTCTATTCTTCCACATTAGAAATGTTAATTGAACAACAAAAGACATCAATGTACCAGTGAAGTTCTCCTCAAATATTAGCAACTTTCCCTGGTGACCTGACAATACTGGATAGGTGAACAGCTTCTCAGGAGTGCAACCATTATGAATTTTATTCCGTTTAATAGCAGATGCAGGAAATGGAGGGTTATATTACAGATCAATACACACACTAAGGGAACCTGACAACCTTTGGTTAGAATCAGAAGAATAAATGGAATTAATTAATTCACAGAGTTGTTGAAAAAAAAAAGAGTACTATTTTTTGTAACTGAGGCAGACTAGAAAAGCTCTGCTGTGAAATGTAATATTGATTAATGGGAAAAGCAGCCTCAGTTACAAGTATCCTGCCACCACAGGGCTTGAAAATTCTAATTAGTCCAGCACTTGAGGAAATCTTAACTATTTCTTTTGATCCTCAAACATTTAGGCAACATGTAGTACCTAGCTGTACTGAATATACTTTCTAGTTTAATAACAAAGACACTATAACAACACTTAAGTTTAAAATTTATATTTGATAGCATTTGCAATTATATATTTACAGCACCCTAACTCCAACTCTAACCTTGACTGTCAACAGCATGGGAGACAGTATTATTTATAATTGGATGGTTTTTAAGCTTATCACTTAAGAAAAACGGTATAAGTGTGACACACTAAAATATCCCTCAGACAGCATTAGCCTCTGGATGCATTCATAGGATATAGGAATGTAAAAGGTTATTTCTGTAACAGGGGTTAATACACATTAACTCCAGAGTGCTGCACAAAGGATGCTGTAAACAGGCTCACATTCACAGCAGTTCATTAGAAGGATCCATCACTAACGGCATGTATTAAGTCAAAAAGTGAAAGTTACTTCTGGGGGAAAAGAGGGAGGAAAGGAAAGTTTGGAGTATTTTCCATGAGGGGCTGCTGCCATATGGTTGATTGAGAGCAATATCTGTACAGGAAAAATATTGGGTCCCCTACTGCAAAACTGCAAAGGGTAGAAAAAGGGGTGTAAAAGGGTGACTTGTACATCAGTATGAGAATCTGGCATAAGAACAATATCAGTCTTTACAGCTGCAAGTCTTTGTGAAAAATAGCACAAGAACTGAAAGATTGCTAGATTTGGGATTTTGCATGATTTAATCAGTGTTTTTATTTAGGAAAACAAAAGGGCAAAGCTGAAGTTTTTAGACTATACAATCTAAGATAAAATGTCATCTCACAAGAATATCACCTGGCTTGACAAAGACTCCTATCTCCATTCCCTGATATGCACCTTAATAAAGTCTAAGTTTCTGTTGTTATTGAATGTTTCTAGCACTTTTTCTTAAAGCACTGTTCAATCCTTCCCAGAGTACAGCAGAATCTTCTATATAACTAAATTTCAGCTACCAGGAGGCACCTCCTAACGGAGGTGACTCAGAAAGATTGTTTTGCATCTCTGCAGAGCATCTGATACCTGACTATCAAAAACATACCACTAAAAACCATGAGCTCAGGAGAATGAGAAAAGGAAAGGATTCACTTTATCAAGGTAGTTCTTGATGAGACTTGTCCCTGGCATTACTACTGAACTGACCTTTCAGGGTAACAGAGAACCAAATCTTCCATGTCCTCAGTGAACAGAGATAACAACACTTATTCCTGGGAATCGGTGGCCTCTCTACCTGGATCAAAACATTCCCAAGCTGGGGCAGTCCACCTTAATGGACTTAAAAGACAAATCAAGCAAAGGAAATATCCTGACCTGATGTTTGCAAATTGCTTGGGGGATTCTCTTTTTGCATTATCAAAGACAGAGCTAAATATGAACAATACCATTAATGCCTTACAGTTCACTGGTACAACGCCATTCTGACAGTGCCTGCATAAATCCTGTTTATACACCTTGTACTGAAAGAAGGGACATGAAATCACTCCCAGTTTAATTTACACCACTTGCACTCAGCTTACTGGCTCTTAAATTTTCACTTTCACAGTGACTGAAGTTACTGTCATAAACTGCAGACCACGTACTCAAAAAGGGCTCCGTGCACGAGGGTGAAAAACCTCCACCAGCTTGCTTCCTGCACCTTACTCCTCCAGCACGAGCACCTAGGGTTGATTGACTGCCTTCCTCTGAACAGACTGAAGTAAAAAACTTCCCAGATCACGGCTTGCACTTTCCATCTCCGGACGCACTAGGGCAGGATGGGAAAGGAACAATTTCATTGTCTTCTCTTCCAGGACAACAACCACTCACAGCTGTTTGTCAGCAAAGCCTGGCACATCTTGTTTTACATCATTTTCTCACCGAGCCTGCCATTTTAGCCTGTCAGAGAGCTCTTTTACTATTGCTGTCTTCAGTTCATGTATTCTTTGCAGCTTCTCCCCTACAAATATAACTGGGCCACAAAGTATTTACTATTCTCTCTGCTGCTTGACTCCTTCCCTTCCAAGTTTCCTTTCTCCTGCATTCTTCTCCCACCTGCCCGTATTGCTGTGATGTTATGGATATATTTTTTGTGCACATGTGGAGGAAACATCACATTCACAGTAAAGGTGAACAAGGACTGACTCAAGACCCAGAAGCAGAGGAATACCCTTTAAATCCTCCTGGTGGAACAATACCATTTGTGGCTGAATACCATCTGGGGTCTCTGACCATCCTGAGCATCCCACTCATACATAAAAAAGAATCCAAATGTAGGAAAAGAAAACAATACATAAAAGAAGTGACAATCTAGATTTGAATCCTGGCTGACCATTATTTTGAACTCTAAAAGTGATTCTGTTATACAGATAATCCATCTTCTCTGTATGAGCATCCTAATAGGAAATTGTTCCAGCACTTCCTCTTGGGAATCTGCAGGAGGATGACCATCCAATTAGAGTTCATGGCTAGTATTCCCCAAAGCCTAACACATTAATGTCCTGCAACTGTAAAGCAGCAGATACTGCATCTGGAAGAAGTCATTCAACAGTCCTTCCATAACCATAAGTTTCCTGTAATTTTTGCCAGGTTTTCCAGGCTTGCCTGTCATTTTATCAGGAGTCGTCTGGTAATTGTCTTTTCAAGATACATATTTAGCTAGATAAGGGCATTTTAATGTTATTATTACTGTCTGTATCCCAAGATGACTCACAGACTCTCTAGCAAGAGAATTCTACTAGAAGTGGCCATGGACTTCAAGTACCTCCATGTAATTTTAACAGTTGCTGAAATTAACACCAGTTATGTTTTTGAGATACAAATTCCACTACTTTAGGTCCATAGCTCATTTTCTAAAGTCCTTTCTAAACCATTCTTAGTAAAGATATTCTCTTCCAGCCATGTAACAATTGGCATAAATTTGTTCTTCAAATTAAATACTTCTGATACAACAGCAGCAGCTACAAATTCAAAGTGGCTGCCAGACAAAAAAAAGCATACATTCAAAATAATAATCAGCAGCACCTAAATATCTCTGCCTTGTTCTCAACAACCTGCAAGTTATCACCCTTCCTGGGGTTCATTAGGAAGTGCATTGCCAGCAAGTCAAGAGTGATGATCCTGCCCCCCTGCTGAGCCATGTGGGGGGCCTCACCTAGGGTACTGTGTCCAGTACAAGAAAGACATGGAGCTTCTGGAGCAGGTCCAGCAGAGGGCAATGAGAAGGATTTAGGGGATTGAAGAGTCCCTCTTACAAGGAAAGGCTGAGGGAGCCGCCCATATTCAGCCTTGAGAAGGGATGACTGAGAGGGAACCTAATCAATGCCTATAAGTACCTGAAGGGAGGATGCCTGGAGGATGGAACCAGGCTCTTCTTGCTGGTGCCAAGAAACAGGAGAAGAGACAACAGGCAGAAACTGATGCACAGGCGGTTCCACCTGAATGTAAGGAAGAACTTTACTGTGTGGGTGTCTGAGCACTGAAACAGGTTGTCCAGAGAGGCTGTGGAGTCTCCATCCTTGGAGATATTCAGAAGTTGTCTGGACACAATCCTGACCACTCTGCTCTTGGGGACCCTGCTTGAGCAGGCAGTTTGTACTAGATGACCTCCAGTGGTCTCTTCCAACTTCACCATTCTCTTATCATTTCATATTCATCACTGCATGGTTAACTCTCCAGGAGGTCAGAAATTAACTTCCCCAACACCACAACCTCTCCTGACTGACCATGAGAACATGCAACTATTCCCAGGAACAGGCAAATCAGGAATGCACCTGGTTTGAAGGATGTACCTTCTTGTGTAGTATTACAGTCTTCAGCACACCACGCTTTTAAATCTGCAAAGTCACATAGCTTAAAATAAGCAATTTCAATACAGTACCCTCCTGGAAAGTGATAGAAGTATGCAATTCAGCCAAACTGCCTTCCTCATTTTAGAGTTAAGGAATTATTTTGGTTTGGGTTTTCATAAGCCCTTGGATCTGTCTACTTATGCTCAGTTTGTGACCATGTTACTAGGTATTTTCTGTGACTAAGTAAAAAAACTATGATTGACTTAATCACTTAAAGCAAATCCATAAAGCAAGTACAGAAGTCAAACACAATTGTCACAGCTTGTGTTTCTACAATGCTACATGTGTTACAGTGATAAACGTGGTATGTTGAGAAGCTATGTAATTAATGTATTTTCCACCCTCTTTTTTCTACTTTGCCTGTTTTCTGCCCTCTAAAGCATTTCCCATAGGACTCTTAACTAACCCTTATGCAACTTTACACAGCTGCAAACTTTAAATAATAATCACCTAGTCCCAAAACTGTTTTTTCAATCTACTCTGAAAAGTGGTTTCCTTACAAACACTCCCTGAGACCTTGAATACATGAACTACAGTCATGGAAGAGTGGCATGGTTTTGTCACCCTACAGGTTAGTCAGGCATCATATTTAAAGGTACAAAAAAGTAAGCTTTGCACTGTCTTAGAGAGAAAAAAGTCAATTTCTCAGGCTTTTACTTTTAACCTGAAAAATCCCCAGAATAACAGGCTCAATGAAACACAACACTTTTGCTATTTATAAACTATAATTTGTTCCTACATAGTTCCCTGCAATTAGGGTAATGAACTAATGAAGTATACAACACTTTCAGCTAGTAATTTCTTCAACTATTTCTTCCCCCTCCAATACATCATACATTGATTACACTGTAGCATTCTGCTAAACAGTTTAACATGATACTGACACCTATGGTTATAACTCATTTGTGTCCAGATAGACCACAGACCAATGCAGCATGTGTAAAATTTTCAGGGCCATGGCCCTGCCACTAAGAACAAGAAGTTGTGCCTTTAATCTATTTTGAATATTACTGAAATTTTTAAAACTATAAATGGTATGAGTGTTATGGTCTATAACCTACTTGAATATTACTTTAAGTTTGAGAAGAAAAAGCAGCTGTGGAGAAAGACAAGTCTAGGCAATTTTTGGTGGGAATTAATAAGAAGCCCAAATTTTAATATTCAAAGTCTGATGAGTTGCTTGTGCAAAAGCAGGCTAAATCTTGCAGGAAAAAAAAATATATTAGAAAGAAGAGAAGTCTCTCTTCCTCTCACTTGGACTACTGATATACACAGAGCTGGTCTTAAACAGTTTGTTCTAGGGAATACTACATCTTTCTCCTCAACCCTTTCTGTACATTTTTCCTCGACAAACAAAAGAACGTAGCATTGACAACATACTACAATAGCACTAAATAAATTTTCAACTGTGGGTGAATCGAAACTGCCAAATACTAGTACTCTGATCTTTGCCAATGTTGCAGAGGCACTATTCAGTAAGTTCACAACACAGAAAATTTATACAGGAATAGATGCCTGCATTTTCTTTAACTCAGCATAGTTGAACAGGAAATGACAAGGCTTCTACAGGCCAAACAGTAACTCACACAGATTTTGAAATGGCTATCACCTAATCCAGGTTTTATAGGCACTGTCACACCCAGATGTACTATTTAAAATGTAAGATTAAGGAAGATAATTGCAACTAAATGCCCTTGATACCTGAACGAATTTCCTATCAGGCATTCTCACTGCATACAACTTCAGAGTGATCTTCACACTCTGAATAGGATTGTTCAACAATGGCTATCACAACCTGGCTTGTAAGTAATGCGAATTGTATTCCTAATTGTTCAAAACTGATATATTGCGGATTTATCGGTATCATTTCACTGAATATTGTAAATTATGTTCATCATAAGAATAAAGGTGAAGTATAAGCACACAATTTCATTTCAGTAGGTATGTTGCAATTTTCTGTAGCTAAAGATAAAACCCTACTTTTAGTACACAGATTATGCACAGTTTTATTGATTTGAACTGAAATTGTTCTGGTAGTTCTACTAACTGCATTCTAATTTTTTGCACTTTTCTTTCCCTATTCTAATTTCTCAGATTTTTCTCACTTTCAAAAATCAATTCAATTGTGATCTCCAACAAATGAATACTGTGTTTCATTTCTCAAAACCATTTAACATTTCCATCTAGGTGTTTGTCAGAGTTCTATCTCATGTTGTCCTTCTTTCTCTAATTCACAACGGATGTTGTTGCTACATGCATGAGAAACATAAGAATAAACATTTTCTCCAGTTGTTAACCCTCTACCTTAGCATTTATGTATAGAAGTGTGATTTATTAACTGTTCTATTGTGATTAGCAAGTATTTTTCAAGCTTTTGGGGGCTTTTACTAACAAAAGTCAGTTTGAAGAGAAATAAGATATTTTTCCTTTATAAAGTAATAAATATCAGAGAAGCTTATCCTCAGCAGAAAAGTGATTGCAAAAGCACATTCTGAAGTAGAGGCATGTAAAGAAGATAGCACATTCCTTCTTTAGGAATCCCTTCTTTACGTCCACTAGCGCACGTAAAAGAAGGGGCTGAACACCCCAGCCAGTGCCAGGACCCCAGTTATGCTGGCAGACCAGTTGGACTTAACTATCCTTCTCTGGAGGTTTGTGATAAGTCTGGGCTGAAGACGTGGGGAAGCCAGGGCAAGTTTCTCTTATATCTCAGCTAGGCCAGCCCAACCATCTGTAGGGCCATGCTCTGAACTCACTATGAAATAACTGCAGCTAAGAGCAAGCACGGCCAGAGACAGCTCACACCACCATGTCATCGTACAGCTGCAGTGCAGCTGCCCTTGGGATCCATGCTGGAGAAAATGGGCCTGTCCTCTTCCTGGTGCTGTTCATATCATCTGCTGACCAGCACAGCTATCTGGCCAGCACATTTTACAGCAAAAACATATGTGAAGTAAGAATAAGTTCAGCTTTCGTTCCTCCCACATCACGCGGCTGCCTTTCATCTGCTTCTGTAATTGCACATGCTCACAACATTTACCTTTAACCCTAACCCACCTCTTTCTGTTCCATACTTACCTACAACACAAGGTATACTGGAACCTGCTCATGACATGGGGTTTCTCCACATTTCCTTGTCCTATGTTTGGGGAGACCGCCTTCTCCCTTACCTACTTTCAACTTCCCTTTCACAGTCTAAGCAGGTGCTGGGTTGTGGTAGAATACAGAGAATGTGAAACTGCATTACAAAATTTACATTTTGAGAGTACTTTATTTTATTCTCAATGTCCCTAATGTGGCTTTTTTAGTCTCGCTTGCTTTAGTTTCTTAAATCTTAGCATAAATGACATAATTTTGTCTCAAAACTCAGAAATTATTTTCATATATATGGGGTAAGAAATGAAAAGAGGGGGGAAACTCACAGTGGTGCAGAATTTGCTGAAATCTCTACCAGGACAAGGCCATCTCACATCATTTTTTAATAGAGTGTCCTTTCACAAGTGAAGCAAGTTAGACTGTTTTGGTCAGACAGCCATCTACCATGATGTTCAATAATTTTAAGTGCTTAAAAGTTCTAGACTTAGGGCCCAAACTCAAATGTTTTAGTAAAGCCACTTAGACAATCTTTTCTTTAGTTTCTTATCTTTTACAATGTTTGCCAAGCTATAAAAAAACTATTGTCAATCACTTCAAATGCAACTTGTTAATGCTTTAGTAATTAGGGGTCTTAAAAAGCACTAGAAGGTTTTCAGTAAAACTAATGAATCATTTTTTGCCAAGCCTTACCTTGTCTAATTGAAAACAGAGACAGAGCATAAGACAGAGTAATTTAATTTTTAATGGCTCAGGCTCTTAATTTTCAAGTTATACTTGGTTTAGGAATTCTGTAATGCTGGAATAAAATTTCTTTCCAGCAATGTTTTTAAAAACAAAGCCAAATAATATTTATCATTTTTTTCATTCCATATGATGCTATAAAGTCATAAATTGCACAAATCACACATACTAATAAGGGAATAAAGAAAAAGCAAACAAGCTACACAATTCAGTTGTGTGATATTTCAGGCACCTGCCTTCTACAACTAAGTACTGCTCATTCTGCCATTTCCCTATTCTCCCTAGTCGTGGCCTTAAGGATAGAGGGCACACCTACTGAAGAGATAAGAAAGGTAAACAAGATGCTACAGGAGGAAGACCTCAAACGACAATCCTTAGTTTCAAAAGGTGATTGAACAAGCTTAAATATTTGATTCTGAGATGTGTATTTTACACTGTATGATAACATTCTATTTATTTTCATCTTTAAGAGCCTAAATATTAGAGATGAATCAGGTCAGTTGGAAAATATACAGAGTACACCCTTTCTTCTCAGTAAAAACGGTAACTTCCTTTGAGTCCAGTACTGAATATTTTACAATAAAGAAATAACATATTAAGTGTTCAATTTTATGTTCTTTTCAGTGGGGCAAAACAGTGCAAATTAGAAAGTATACAGCCTAAACATAATTTAAAAGATCAAATCAAATTTCACATGGGCAGCAGTGATAGACATCACATCAAGGACACTCATTAAGCTCTCTTCAGAACTCCTACAGCTATTTCAGAAAAATATCCCATTTTATCATAGGGTCGAGGCTCATTAAGAACCTTAAGGTCCAGCCAGCGAAGGAGGAAAAAAAGTGATTTTCGTGGGTTTTGCCTAAAAATGTAATTCAGGATACTTTATAATGTATGATCTAATGCTTAACTCTGCTGATTCAATATAGATTGGTGATCAGATTCCATCAAACACATTATTCTAAATCCCAGTAGAATAACCATTGCCATTTCCAGATTATATCGCAAATTATTATACATACACTGCTGCATTAATGAACTTAAGCATGGCATCATTAGGTTTTAAAGTCCAAACTGGAAGGCTTTGAAACATGAAGCAGTACCAAAAGATAAAATGTGTAAATTGAACTTAAAGTATGGAAGAGACACTTTTGGATATATTTTAGTAACATCACATTTTAATCTTTCAGCATCATGATACCCCAGCAATTTAAAAAAGCTTTAGGCCCTCCACTCTCTGTCTATATGCACCCAGTTGCAATTATGTCCATTAGTTGCCTTAGCAACGGAGGCAGAGGTTAAGTCATTTTCTAGAAGAGGCCCAGTGCAAATTATGGCATTATACCAACTTATTGCCAATCGTTTTAATTAAAACATTTCGTTTTCAACTCAGCTAACAGCAGAGATCAGTAAACAGGGCAGATCAAATTACTGATATTTAAACTCCCCTGCCTTTGGAAAGGCCCACTGTAGCTTAATTACTGTTGGGCAGGACTGATTGAGAGAGAGCAAAGAACAGAGATCATTCAGGTGTGGCTCAACACATGAAAAATACCATACCATGGTTCTAACAGTGTGCAACACCAAATAAAACCAATAGAATTCCTAGGAATTTACCACTGTGCTATGGCAACATCCATGATACTAGCAACAAGAATACCTTTTTCCATAATGTTCCTCTTCTCCTTCTCCACTTCTTTCCATGAAGCAGTTGAAGAGGCAGAAGATGCTTGCCCCATTTTGCCTTTGCCATAGTGAAAAATAATTTTTGTCCTTTCCAAGGAATGTGATAGAGCAAAGAACAACCATACCCAGGCTCATGCTCCTGGGCACTAGGAGAATGCCTTGAAGCACAGAAGACAAAAGAGGATCTTGCACAAGGAATGGATTTTAAAGAAACTACAGTGCATGCAGTATAGGTCAAAAAGCAGGGAAATGGGTGATGAGACACTGGGAGTAAGTCTCAGCACAGGTAGAAAGCAGAAAAAAAAAAAATGGCTCCAGCATGCAGTCATTACAGTGGGGTAGTCATAGCATTACAACACTTGATAGCCAGTACAGAAGGAATCAATACCCACTCCTTCCCACTCCCACTTTGTCATTCTCTCAGATGTCATTACCTACCTGCAAGACTAAAATTCATCCATAGACAAAACTCCCCTGCTTATCTAATCAAAGTTCTATTTAAACCCAAACTCACTGCAATTTTTGTCCATGGCATAACATTCTGCCACACTATTAGTGAAATAGTACTGCTGTTTTCAAAGGATTTAGGATGCAGGGCAAAAATTCTTTGAAATACATAAAGTAGCAGGTAGAGTGGGACTCTTCAGACCCAATATCACCTGTCTAAAGATAAGATATCTAAGAGTGCTCCATGCAAAGGTAGCAAACTGCCCAGATGCAGGGATTTCTCTGCTTCAGCTCTAAACAGAACTTTGCTCAGCTCACTCTGACTTATGTATGTAATTAACAAATCCATTGTTATGGCAGCAAATCCTATCTTTGCCTTCTGGAAAATAAAACTTCCCTTTTCAAAGCTTGTACAAATCTCTCCCCATTTGATCTAGAGAAGCAAAACATATTTTTCCCATTACTAACCATATAGCATTCACAAAACCTTTTCTTGGCCTGTTTTATTTTTTTTTCCCCAGCTCTCCAAATATATACGCAACCAGCCCTCATGCATTTAGAACAGCTACAGTCTAATTAGTCAGGATGGGCAGGTCAGTAAGAGAAAACTCAGGACTTCTGAGGACAAGTAGGAAGGCTTCTTTTTGGATTGTTATTAAAGCTTATATTTCTTCATGGTAATAGACCTGGATTTATTTGCCAAAAATAAAGCTAAGCAAGAGCAGAAACTCTGTCAAGCAAGTTTTATGAGAGAGATTTAAAATTTCTTTTTGGCACAGTTGAACAATACCTCTTAACCACAATTTTAAGACTTACTTCTACGTATACAAGAATGTTAGAAGATGAAAGCTTTGGTTTAAAATTTCTGGGGTTTACAGAGCATTAGCTATTTTCCTGTTTAGCTGAGTGAAAAATGGTCTCTAACACAGAACAGCTACTCTCTAAAATAGACAAATATATGTAGAAAATCTAGGGCTATTTCTACAGATGACCTTCTAAGTTGTCTTACTAACTACTGTAATACTTTCATGCAAGCAGCCTACTGGTAATTTGTAAAGAAAGGATAGGCAGAAAGAACAAGTCTCTTCATAAAAGCTAAGTTTCCAAGGCACTTCAAGCCATGGAACATTTCAACACTTGTTTTTCTCTTCCTCTGCTAATCACCTACTTAGTTCCATACACAGCCAGATCAATTTGTATGGTTATTCTGAAACCCCAAAAGTTTGCCACAGGTTTTTAGGAAATAGAAACAGATGGTAGCTATGTTAAGTTTTGTCACACAATTACGAGCTGAGCAGAACTCAATGATAATAACATGAAAACAAGATTTTAAAGAATATAGCATTTGATATGAAATCAAATTCTTTCCTCCTACTTCCAAAGCAATGTATAATACAGGCCCTTTGCAAGCTTCCACCTAGTACTGCAAGTGCTTTCAAATCTTGGATTCTGAAGTTACATTAAAAGAACTCTTGCAAGAATAGGACCTTTTGGTCAAAAAGGCTATTTTTAATCTTCCCGTCTGTCCAGAAAACTGTAAATATAACTCTAAGCCATCAACTCAAAGGCCTAACATAAAAGAACACCTCAATTGTGGGGTTTAGTTTTAGTTCTTGTTATTTCCAGATTGACAACTTCATACTAGAATTTGAGAGGGATGATATAACAAACCCACAGGACTATCACAGTCTTTTATATGCTGAATTCATTAGCAATAGTAATAGTTTAAGGAGAAATTTTGACTTGTACCAAATACTGATAAAACTGTGCCACTCACTTGCTTTTAATACTAATTAAGATAGCATAGTGAAATGTTGATGTGTTTATAGTGCCTTATAGTGCTTTTATATTTTTATGGTGATTTTTTAATTATTTTTCATTTCTGATTATTTTAATTCCATTTTAATTCCAAAAAAAGTTTCTTCATTTATTATTGGGTTCTCTCCAGCTCTGCAAGAACAAACTGGCAAATCAAAATTTCCTGGTACCACACCCACTTGAATTCAAGTCAAGTTCTTCATTATTTTGCTAAACCAAGGCCTTGCATATAACAATGTAATTATTTTCCAACAAATGAGTACTTTAGAAAAATAGGACATTTAATACATCCACACTCCAAAGTCTAAATATTTCCTATTCTGTTCCAAATTCATCATAATATTTTGATGACTCAAATACTACTTTGTTGAGTCTTTAAAGCCACTGATTTGATTGATTGCAAGGTTTGAAGAAATTACAGGATGACAATTACGTAAAGCCTGATAAGGAACAGTTCAAATTGAATTTCATCAGAATAAAGATGCTCTTAAGCCTACTGCATGCTGTTCCAGACTGCATTTGATATGTGAATTCAGAACAAATCTCTATCACCAAAGAATACTACTTTTAACTTACTCGTTATTAAAATTTAGTGGTTTTTAAGAAGGAAATGCAAATATTTGTGAATTCTTTCCCATTTAACCCTCCAGAAAAGCACAGATATAAAAAAAAACTGACAAAGTTTATATTCTTCCAAACCAATACTTTCAGGTATGCCTAAATTTTTCTTTTATTTTAGTAGCTAAAAAGAAAAATAAAAAAAAAAAAAATATCACAGTTCCTTGGAAAAGCTTATTTTACTAATGATTTAAGTGATTTACAAGAGTCAAATAGATTGAAACCTAATCTCTTGAAACAAGGCAAAGCCATTAATGAGGGGAAAATTGTAGAAAACAACCTGCAATCAACATCCACCCACACTCCCACCACTGGTACTCTTTAAGGCAACAAGTGGCATCCTGTAAATTAACCTTGTTCCAGCTTCCTCATCACTAGGCATTTAGTGATGTATAAGGGCTTTGTATACTGGTGACATACACATGTATACACATACCCACACTCTAGTATGGCTTCGCTTCATTACATCAAGAATTTGATTCTAACACTATAGTCTCAAGAAACCTCAGCTTTGGGCCAGCTTTCCATTGGAGAACGAACAGAAAGAACCTAGTATAGTACTGCAGCATAATTTGTATCAACAAAATAACAGTATGTATGCTTAAAAGTAATACTGCAATAAGAACAAAGAGGCTGACTCAAGATACAAAAATTGTTTGTATTTTTCCATTAATGCCCTTCACATGATTTTAGACTGAGACGCCACCTGGAGGGCGGCATCCAGCTCCAGGATCCCCAACACAGAGAGATGGACCAGTTGGAGTGAGTCCAGAAGAGGGCCATGAAGATGACCAGAGGGCTGCAGCACCTCTCCTTTGAAGACAGGCTGAGGGAATTGGGTTGTTCAGCATGGAGAAGAGAAAGCTCTGGGAGACTTTCGAGCACATTTGAATACCTGAAGGGGCTACAAGAAAGCAGGAGAAAGTTTTCACAAGGGCATGTAGTGATAGGACAAGGGGGAACAGCTTCAAATCGAGAGGGCAGGTTTAGATTACATGTCAGGAAGAAATTCCATATATGGGAGTGATGAGGCCCTGGAACACACTGCCCAGAGAAGTTGTGGATGCAATGTTCAAGTCCAGGCTGGATGGGTCTTTCAGCAACATGGTCTAGTGGAAGGTTCCCTGCCCATGGCAGGAGGGTTGGAACAAGATGATCTTTAATACACCTTTCAACCTAAAAACTATTCTAGATTTTATGACTTAGTGTCTTCATAGAAAACAGAAGCTTTACAAACAGATTCTTGTAAAGTTTTTTCAGTTCCAAAATGCTTAGTTCCCATAAATTATGCTGGATTTCCACCAAACTTTCAATCATCAGTTCTATGAAATTGATGCTTTAACATCACCTTTCTTTCACCAGCATGATACATTGGAAGATTGGAGGTCTTCTTTTCATCATAGCTATCTGTGCCTTGGTCAAGATATCCAAACTAAACAAAAAAAAAAAGACCACTTCATGTAATGATTTTGGACTTTTATATGATGATATTTTACAGTCCTCATTTAGATAAGGAAATGAGTAAATTGAGTTGTGTGTACTGGGATTATTTTAGTTTGCATTTACTTATAACATTTCCTCATGCAAGTCTCTAACCCAATGTAACACACACTGGCAACACAGGATATTTCATTCAAATAAAAATATTTGGGGTATAATATTTCATATAGACTAAGAACATCAGGCCACACAAATATGTTGCTCAGGGATGGTGCATTTATCAGACCAAGAGATTTCTGAAAATCCTATAATCCCAAATCAAGCTATGAAAGAAATCAAAACTAAAAACAAACAAAGAGTACGTATAACTGCTCAAATACCAACTAAGAAGGCAATTAAGTCACCTAGGACTGTATTATATGAACATAAAATAAAGGAGAAGAAAAACTCTGGTAGTGTGTGTATATATATATATGTATTACTATGAAGAATCAAATCTTTGAGGCAACAGATTTTACACTGAGGCAATTTTTTCAGTTACATTGACAACAGGTACCTCAAATTGGCCTCAAAAAAAAATGTAAGGTTATTTTTTTCACTTATTTAGAAGACTGAAAGGTAATCCAGTAACAAATTCTAGGTGGATCGAGAATTCTCTTGTGTTTTGGAATTTTCAGTGGGAAGGGGAAAAAATAGAACACAAATGAGCCTCTCACATTTGGGAAAGGCCCTGTACACTAGTCTGACTCTTTCATTCTCATTGACTCACAACGTAAATGTGGAGAGAAATGAGAATAACCTCAAACCTGAGACATGCAGCATGTAACACTGTCCAAGTATGACACAGCCAAGCAATAGGAGACATATTCACTTTGCTACCCAGAGCCAGAGAATGAACCTGAGCTAATTTCAGTAACTAAGGACAAACCAAGATGGATTGGGCTTTATTGCATTTGACTTCTACCCACAGAAAAATAAAGATGTCTGCTGCTAATACCAATGGACCACTGGCCAACAAAAAACCTTAGTAAACTATGCAAAAAAGGATACAAGAAACCACCCTGAAGATCACTCAGACTCTCCACAAAGGGTATGTCCTTTCATACCTCGATCGGGTGGAAGAATGAGCCATTCTCTCCTTTATAGTTTCTTCCCTGAATACCTGCGTACTTCTATTGCTTACCTCTCCTTACTGCCCCTCTGGGAGCAATGCCTGTTAATTGAAATGGCCCCCCTTTGTAACAGTCAGCAGCTGGTTTGATTACTGTATTCCAATAAATAATACGGCTGTATTAATTCAGACAGAGCAATTAACACACAGGCCAGACATTTTTACTGTGTCACTTTTACTGTATACTAGCAATTAGGTGTTTCTATCTGAAATACTATCCCCTATTGAAAGCCAAATAAATTCAGCTGCCGATTGATGTTTCCAACAATTGTGTCCCCCATTAAGAAGCATCTGACAGCACCTTTCAAACCATTCACATTGATCCTCCCTGCCCCAAACTTGCATCTAGATTCACACACAATCCTTTGCATTTGCCTTTTATTTATAAGGGCAAAAAATTAATGCTGATATTTTGGATCAGACACTAAAAAATGACATTGGGTAATTAGATCCATATTCCATTTTCTGTTATTTAGGTTCACAAGTATCATCCACACAGAAAGTCAAACTCACTCTCTAGAAAAATTAATATTCTATCAAAACAATGCTAAAACTTAACCAGATTTGGAAGGGTAGGGGAGAAGAGGAGGTACTTGTAAAGCACCACAGTATTTCCATGAGGATATCTCATCTTCCATCAAGGATGTCGCATGACTTCTCAGAAATTTAATTTCCAAGGAGCGCAAAGAAAATAGTAGTTTGGTAGGTTGTGTAAGGTGATAGTAAAGGGATCACAGGACAGGTTTTATTCACTGCAAGTTTTCTGAATCAGAGCTAAGTTTAAAAATACTGTATCATTCTTATGTATAATAAATCATAGAAGTAATATTTTTTCTTTTATTTGGTTTATATTAAGTGGGATATACCATTACAAAATTTTTTGAAGTGTTTAATATGTTAAAAGAGTTCCTTGTATCTGTATTTCTCACACAATAAAAAGGCTTTACAGTTCCTTGTTTGGACAGTTCCTTGACACTTTCTGGTGTTTTCCAAAGAGCCAGTGCTATTAGCTTAAACCAGATGGATATAAAAGTGTCATAAAAGCATACGGGCCAGAAAAACTGGCTCTTTATTTGCATGTAAGGATATTTCATGCCTACCAATCTTGCATTCTCTTTAGGTTGCAACTCTAAAAATGAAATAAGAGTTATCATGACCTGTTTTTCCCATCTCATCATAGTCACTTGAATCCTGGTCTAAATGGCTTCAGGGGCAAGTGTTTTTCTAACCATTGATAATTAAAAGGAAAATCAACACCATTAGGAATATTCTGAGTACACTTTAAAGGAAATGTGAATGAAATGCTCATGAATGAGTCCCTGCTTGAGAGGAGCACACTCCATATTTTCCTCTCTCTTAGTTTGGAGTAAACTTTCATCATCCAGTCTTTTGTTCTGGCCTTCTAAAATAAACACTGAATTTCATTATTAAAGCTAGTAAACAGACAAAGAAGGAAGTAATAGTGATTTTGTATTTTAGAGACCCAAACAGATTATTTGTTATCCTCCCTCAATTACGTGGCTCTGAAGACCTTTAAGTATTACACAGTATAAAAGCAATATAGGAACCAGGCAGCATTTCATTGCATGATTTCTCCAGAAACAGGCTTCCCATCCTTCAATTGAATAAAAGCCAATTTGCAAAAAATGATGGATAGAAAGGATGAGATACCAAGTCACGGTACAAGATGTTTGAGCCTGACTGCTCGCTACATGCTATGACTACGCACTACAAACTGTTCTGTCCATTCAAAACACACAAATTCTAGTTCATAGCAGTTCAAGAGAGTGATAAACACTTAACAAAATAAGAAAACACAACTGTGAAGGTACTGGGTACATTTCATTTTTTCCCTGAACTTCTCTGATTCCTTAAAGCTTTCTTCAGCTGTTCACTGCATGGGCAGAATCAGCTTTCCCCCCCACAGGCCCTCTGAGCTGCTCTCCCGCAGGTGGCAGCTATGAAATGAAGCAGAGCCAGTAAGTGCAGTAGCTTTAGAAGTTTCCTTAAGGAGTCCACAGCCACTAAGTGCTGTAAGTAACACAGAAGCAATCGCTTCAGCAATGTAAAATCTGCTTCCTGGAAGCTTCACAAGAGCCAGGGAAAGCAGTCACAAAGAACAAAGAAACATGTAGAGACCCACTGCTATCTTACATTTGGGATCTCCTGTAAACTCCTTGATCAGGCATAAGTCAATGTAGATGTTCATTACAATTCCTTGAGAAATGAGTGCAACCTGCTTACATGAGTCAATTGGTCTTCATCATCTTCCTGTCAACCTGACTTGTTAATTAGTTTAGATATATAAACCCAGTTGCTTATACATAAACTAATGCTGATTTGGGATGCTAAGAAAATATAGCAAGTTTGATGCTATTTTAAAACCAGGTGTAGCTGCTGACAAAGAATGTTGACAGCTCCAAGCACAAAGCTCAAGAGCAGGAGTTCCTGAGCTGAAGCTAGCAGGAGAGTACTGCATTCCTACTAAGCCAAAGCAACAAGGAACACAACTGGACAGAAAGTTAGAGGGCAATTCTTAAATATCTGGTTCAGGAAGCTTCTGGGTCTTTCTAAACCTGTCCTTGAACTCCACAGAATTACCTTCCCTTACAGCCTAGGATCAGGGCAAAAGGGATAAAAAACCTCAGAAGAATTTTCTGCCCTTCAAGGAGCCCCCTGACAACAGTCTATCAGTGCTGCCCACATATCTGATCATCTTGTGTGACTGGCCCCTACTCTTCTTCTGCCAAGGTCAATACACTCCCTTGGAATGTCTGGCCTATTTCTGCCTGCTGAAGTCACCTCAGTAGAGGATGATCACAAAAGTGGTGCAATCAACAGGCTGCAGGGGAGAGCATGAAGCAGGAGGTCATCAGCACGTCAACAGTAGGAAACTCACCCAAGTGAATTTCGGAGTCTGATAGAAGTTCACATAGACTTTTTTTTCCCTTTTTAAAATTTATCAGATGAAGGCTTTAAACATTTTTTGTTAAGTAATAGAAAATACCACATGATGACAACTCACTGACTTAGCTTAGATAATCAGTATCCAAATAAATATTATGCACTGGAAACAATTTACAACCAGGAGGAGAGAAAGCCAGCATTTGCACAGACACACCCAGAACACAGTAATAAAACACTTGAATTCTCTGCAAGCCTCTAGAAGGGGAATTAATTGAGTTGTGAAAACTTCCTTTCTACCCCACTGTGAACAAACAAAAAAATTCCTTCAGATCAAAAACTGTTTTGTTTTATGCAATTCAGTACCAGATCTAGTCTGCTCCCTCTTAGTGCTACATTCTGGCTCCTTTGCTCTTGCACACTAAGCAAACGAAAATACCTTCTCACAGGCCTTCCCGGTAGCACTGGAAACATTCTCATAATTGGCTTTAACACTCTCTTTCATTTCAGCAGTTCTATAATATCTCAGTAAATACTTTAAGTTTTTCTGTTAATTCTGTTCTTCCATTTTCCCATGTCATCACAGACAACAAGCAAAAATTAAGAGTGCAGTCATCTGAGCATATGGAGACATGGAAAAATAGCAGGTCTCCAACATTCACTCACATAAAACACACATTAGTCTTAAATACACGGATGTTGTCAGACTTCAATAATACCAGAAGAATCTGATGAGCAACATAAAGTATGATAGTAAGGTTTATTTCATATCACATCAAGTCTTCATTACCTTCAACTACTCTATAAAATAGACATCAGAAATGGATAAAATCAAAGTAAAAAGGGTTCTGGACTTGTAGAACTAAAGGGTAAATAAATCCCAGCAAACAAGCAACAGTTGTAACTACAGGAGCAGTAGTCTCCCTTCCATCAAAAGTTAAGTGACTCATAACTCATAATTATTCAGTTCAGAGATGCACAAAACCTGGACAAGTAATTTCAAAGTTCTTGAGCAAATAAGATTAAAAAAAATTATCAGGTACATTTGACAAATTCAACTTATACTCTGTAGTCTCTCATGTCATCCCTCTGTCCCTTCTATTGGTTCTCTAATCTTTTTGGAGAGCATCCACAGTGGTAGAGGCTTCATGGGCCAGAGCTTTACTATCACCAACTGTCCTTATTTCATGTCACTTTAAATATGGAGAAAAATTATTTCTCATAGCCTTTCTATATCTCTGAAGGCTGGTATCATGCTCCTTTATAGCACAGGGACTTCAAATTCCACCGTTCTCAATAGGTTTTTTTTATTTACACCACCACTCTTCTGGATTTCCAATCGGGACGTCTTTTCTGGAAACTCTGGGCCATATGACAATAGATCTCTGTTGATGCCTCACCAATGCTGACCAGGGCAAGGCTATTTCATGTGTCATCCAGACTCTATGTCTGTTTATAAATCCCTGTTCAGTATTCACAACAGCATGAAATTGCTGACTCATATTCAGTTTCTGATTGACTAAAACCCTAACTCCTTTTATGCAGAAACTGTTGGTTAGACTGTTTACATCTGGTTTTAAATAATTATTCAACGTGAATATTAGCAATTTCTTTTGTCAGAGCAATTCTGATGAAGTAAATATGCCTTCTGCAAACGTTAACTAGAAGAATCTGAATTTCTAAAGTTACACATGCCACAACTTAAAACACAGCTACTGGCAGCTCAGGCTAAAACTCTGTATATTTGAATACTGTATCGCTTAACTCCTTTTTCATTTTCAAGAACAGTGTCTGTTTCATAAACAGTGGCACAATAAATACAACAATTTGTCATGTGGAAGAGAAGCATAGGGGAAGTATATAGTATTTATTTTACCTTAATACGGTGGAGCCTTTAGAACAAGACTGAAAGGCAGCAGGACCCTACCCCTAGAACTGCTACAGCTCTCCAACTACATGTGGCTGGTTTCAGCTCTTTGTTGGCAGTGAGGTTTTTATTCACCTGAGGCTCAGCACTAAAACACCTTCTGAATTCATGAAGATTTTGCATTGGGGTGATAATTTTATCAAAGATGCCTAGTGCAGAACACTAAAAAGAAAATTTACTATGTTTGATTTATGCATTGACTCAAACTTTCAGGACCAAACTTTAATCGCTGCTAGTTTAGTTTTATTGCCTTAGTTTATCATGTGCTACTTCATTACATTTAGTAAGATTCAAACCTGTGCAGAAAATCAAAAGGAAGATAAAGCTATTTTATTCTGTTGAGTTGAACCTGGCAGCTCAATCTATTCCTGAGTGAGTTAAAAAGTTAACAGTCCTCCTGGACAAGATGAGATAACACTACAGTACCTACACAGCACTGGAAAGAGGAGGATGTCAGAACAGAAAAGGATGAATCACAAAAAAAAAGAAGAAATAAAACAAAGTGCTGATGACTTCTATCTTAATTTAGTGCTGATCCAGAAACAAAGAACATTAAAACACATGAGATTTTGTTTGACTGATGTTTTCTCCCACAAAACAATTAGCACCCTCAACCCAAAACTTCTATTACCCTTGTCAGTATAGCAATATCATGGAATAAAATATTTGATAATCAGCCTTGTTACTCTTTCCATTATTAACACAAGAAACACACACCATAAAATACTGTTTAAAATATGCAATAAATAGCACCCAAGAGCCATTTTTGACACATAATCAGTCTTGACAAGCTTTGGGCTGACTTTGCTGGCCTATTGACCCTGCCCATGGGCAAAGCATGTCTCTTTGCCACAGCTAATCTTTTTTGGACACCCCTGTCACAGTACAACTCCATTTGAAACAACTGAAAAGGTCAAAGATTGTCTCTCCACTTTCAGACTGAATTCAAGTCAATTCATATCTAGGCATCCAAAGTGCTGCAATTTGCCACAGGATCTTTAAAAATGCACTCTGTTCTTTTTCCGCTCCTTTCCCCCATGACTCCACCGAGCACTTTCTGAAAGCATGTTTGGCTTGTTCATACAGTTGCAAAATTGTTAATTAAAGGCTTTATTCCTGCATTTTATAAAGCTGTGTATGCCCTGCAGAGAGCAACCAAATACAAATTCAGAGATTAGGCTCTTTTTATTCATCTTTTACCCAGACACAAAATATAGAACTGTGCACTCCCTCTGGACTTCATTTTGCCTGCCTGGACTCTTGTGGCCACTGCAGCCAATGCAGTAATTTCCAGACAGGCATCTACTGAACTGGAATCAGAGGAGACCCACTGCTCAAAGAAACTCTCCTTCAAATAACTCAGCTCATAGTCCCTGTCACTGTCCCTCACAGCTGGGATAATGTCTCTCAGATGCTCTTGCTGGGTTCCTAAAAGCCAGAGCAGTCACTGGTTATTTAATGCTGCTTCCAATTCCTTGTCACTAAGAGGAAAGGAGCAAAACCAACTACTGCTTAGACTACAAGACCCATCCAGTAATACAGCATTCATTACATATATTGCCTACCAGAAACAACTGAAAGCTAAAAATCACCTCGAATGCTTAAATTAGAACTAATTGAAAGAACAAGATGAAGAGTAATGAAAATCATGAAAACAGTATATATTTACCAAGGTATCTAATACACTGCTTTATTTAATCTTATGTCCTAGTCAAACCTTACAGGTTGGTGAGCTTTCAAGTCAGATTTGCCATAAAAGGACCTGTTTTGACACAGAAGCAGCAGCAAAGTTACCTTTGACTTAAAAGCAGGCATAAACCACTGAAGGATAAATGAACCTTTGATCAATAGAACACATACTGTGGCAAAGAGGTGATGTTTTTTTCCTCTTTTAATCAATCATTGTTTTCTCAGTTTTTTTAATCTGACATGAAAATCATAGATTCCAAAATGCATCTTTTTTTTCAGAAAGTAGAAAAAAGATTTTATTTTAGAGATCTTTAGTCATACATACTGGGTTTCAAAAAAAAAAAAATAATTTTTGAGGCAACAAAATTAAATGAGGTAATAATCACCAACTCCACCCTTGATTACAGTAGAACAAATGTTACTTTCTAGTGTGTAACTCAGTAAAACAGACTTTAACCTTCTGTTCTTAAAAAGGTAACAGGACAACTTCCAAAGTCATAAAGTGAGTTACACTGCCAAGTAAAGTATTTTAACAATCTGAGAGCACTAAGTTAGCAAGTGCAAGGACTTTAAAATTGACCTCAGCCAGGATAAAATATATCCAACTTCTCATTCTGTTGCTTTTACTTTTCGAGCTCAGACCCTAAAATTGAATCACACTCCGCTGTTTGTTCAGCTCACACATGTCAGTGGAAAGGCATTGGGCTTGCCCCTTTCTCATAGACACTGTCATCAAAAGTGATGTACAAAGAGCAGTATGAACAGAGAGCTAACTTTTTGTTGAACACAGTGCTCACCTCCAAACCCAAACATGGAAACAAATTTCATTTGTGAAAAAAAAAAAATAACTATTCATTCCCTGAGATTATAACTCAAGCAGTACAGTTCCCACTGGAGATGTCTCCAAGAAGATGGCGCCTGTTGCAAGGTCATTTTGAGCCTACCATCTCAGAAGTACATGGCAGTAACTTAACTAAATGCAAGGAAGCCACACAACTGTCTGGTGTCACCAGTGGAAGGAAGGTGTAATACAGCAGTGATAACAAAAGCAAATATAGCATTTTCATCATTCCCAGTGGAGGCATCATGCAGCACTTAAGCTTCGTTATCACATTATTGTTCCACGATAACACAGAAGGGGATTCTTGGCTTCAGTACAGATTGTGTTCAAGTCCAAAGCAAACAATATTACCCATGAATACAAAATATTCAAGGCAAAACTCCCCTTTCAAGGGGGTAGATTTTACTTTAAAACTAGCATTATGTTGTCCCTGAAAATACAACAAAGGAAGGTGAAGAGGAAATGCACATGGAGAAAGAAGATCTAAGAGTGAAGGACTTTTCTTAGTGCAGATGCCATTTCTTGAATCTGAGAGGAAAAAGAAACACCAAATCTCTTACACGCACTCACATTGTTTTCTCTTTACATATTCCCTAAAAATAATTTCTAAATAATTTCTGGTTTTTCCATTTCCAAGTTTTCAAAGGAAATGGGATAAGTGGGTTTTTAACATTCACAGAACAGGCCTGGTCCCAGGGCTGTTCTCAGCACTATTGCTATACAACATCAGCAGAGAATGACACCTACAAATAAGTTACTGCTATCTTGCTGTTTCCTGCTGTCACAAAATAATGAAGCTACACTTAAAACAGTGGTTCTGCTCTAGTGGATATATTCCCTTCTATCTGCAGCACACACAACGTATAGTAATATAACTTGTTCCATACGTATGTGACACTCAGCCTTTAGCCAACATAAAGAATTTGAACTGGAAACCTCCAGACTTACACATCTGTCCTCTTTCAGCCTGAGTTTAGAGCCAAGTGGCTGAAAGCTAGCATATCCTCTGTAGATTTAAATAAAACAGGCTTAGCAACCATTCACTAGGATCACACAAAAATTGCCTTTTACTACCAAAAATGCGTTTATTTGATCTAGAGCCTTATTTCATACCTGAAAATAAATTAAAACACAGATGTGTTTTTTTATCACAGATGTGATAGGCTCACAGTCAGCTCCAGGTCAAGTCCAAAGTCTAGAGCATAGGCCTACTATTACACTGTTCTTTCAGACTGTTCTTATCTTCCAAAGAGTTTACACTTCTGATGCATCCTTTGGGATATCTGGAAATGCCCTGGGTTTCACTGGGATAGAGTTAATTTTCTTCCTGGTAGCTGGTACAGTGCTGTGTTTTGGATTCACATTTGAGAACAATGTTGATAACTCACTGATGTTTTGGTTGTTGCTGAGCAGTGCTGACCCAAAGTCAAGGACTTTTCAGTTTTCCCATGCCCTGCCAGTGAGCAGGTGCACAACTATTAAACTGTTCTTATCTCAACCCACAAGTTTGCTCACTTTTAGCCTCCTGATTCTCTCCCCCATCCCACCAGGGGGGAGTGTGTAAGCAGCTGGGTGGTGCTTACTTGCTGGCTGGGATTAAAACAAGCCAGGGTTAAAAAAAAAAAAATACTTGGGTTAATATTTTGCTGTAAACATATTTTCGATAATAAATTCTACCTTTATTAAAAGTTATCTACTCTTGCCACAATGTAAAGTGAAAGCAAACAGAATTGTGTATTATCAACTGTATGTACTATACAGTTACTTTAAATATTATAATTAAATAAATAAAAAGAAACACCACATAAAAGAAACCTGCCTAAACCCACATTAGTTATTTGCAGTCATCTGTAACTGTGTAGGTGAGGTTCAAGGTGTACGCTGGCTGACAATGAGTTCCCAAAGAGTTAACATATTGCAGCCAGAGCCCTCTCTGCCAGCGACTGCTTTTCTGTTTAGTTCTATAAATGAAATTTATTAAAACCATTACATGCAGAGTGATGCCACAATATCCAGAGCGAAGTTACTAAATCTGAAAAAGCTTTTATTTAATCAGGAGATAGCTAACAGATGTAATGATGGGGGGATGAGGCAGAACCTGGTTTTACATTCAGACCCTGACAACGTGACTTTACCTTTCTCAATAACGTGGATTCCTTATCTCTCTAAATCTATTACTTTAAATAAAACATGATAATGTCTAAAAATGTCTCATTTATTACACCCAAACCTTTCTGTTGCCATGTCCAACTGTAACCAAATATTTTCTTGTCTTCCAGAAACCTACTCCAAACACTTTTTTTCTTCAGCAAGCAGCTCTATCTCCCCATTCATCTTGTCTGCACGAAGAAGGGATAACCTGCAGCTGAATTACAGAAAGCCTATTCTCCCAATGGGATCTGAGATAAGATAGACTGCATTAACCCTAAGATTCATTTCCCAGCTAGGAATTCTCCCTAACTCTTTTAAGAAGATCACAGGAAACAGGCTGGATAATGGTAAGAGGTCTATTGAGTGCACTTTCATCACTAGCTTTCATGAAGAGAGAAATGGTAATAAGGTCACAGAAGCCTGAAATGCTGTGGGTGGCTAGAAGACATTTCTGTAAGTACAACAGCATTTCAGTCATGATATACAATGCAATATAGGCCATGACTATATGCAGATGAAAATTCTAATAGATTTGTCCAGTTCACTGATCCTCTCCATACAGTTTGCTCTCTAAAAGTACTCATCAAAAAGTTAGTATCTACATAGCATTGTATTTTATTAATCTTTAATAATTGCCATTTTTAAGACAGTTATTTGCAAATTTTTAAACTTTTTATACAAGCACAGACATTCTTAACTGCCATCTGGTACAGAGCCATCCTCTAAGCCACAAAAAGCAAGCAAATATTTTGCACCATACTGACAGTGTCCAAAAGTTCCCAATACTTCCCATTTATTACAGAAACCTCACAAGTTTTAACTTGTAACAAAGGGATTTCAAAAAAGTGCTTTCTGTATCTCCATAAGTTCTATTAAAGTACAGAGAAACATCACGAGAGTACCTTAATGCAAAAAAAAAAAAAAAAAAAAGAAATTTTAGAAAGTTGTTCTGCTCTCCCCCTTTTGCTCCTTAAAATCATACATCCCACATGAGAACCCAAGCCAGAAACATTTATTCTCTATAATGCCTACAAGCCAAGTGTACTGTATATTCAATCGATTTCCTCAGCCTAACGCAATAAACTTTCTCCACATTTCACGTTACAATGAGAACATCAAGCTGCAAAGCCATCAAACTTCTCGCTTCTGTTTCCCTGATCCAGCAGCTTGGTGAAATCTCGGAACAGATGGAAAGCATTACTTTGAGAAAAGGTCTCCATTTTGAAAGTGAATAGAGGGTGAAGTAATTTCCTCATTATTGTCTGTGTTGTAGTCATAATTAGCCACCATCTTCTGAAAGTAAAGACAGTTTGCAACAGACATTTGGAAAAATCCAGTGCACTGAACTGGCTCATTTCCAGCAAATAATATTATGAGAGGACTTTTATCTTAATCAAAAATATATGTAGCTATTAAAAATATAGTTAATATAAAAACTGAAATAACCCCATTTTGATACAGCACAGAACTCAGAAAGGAATAAAATACTGCTTGAACCTAGTCTTTATAATTAGTAACATGACAAGATCTTGGATTATGGTTATTCTGAGCCATTCCTTTTCTCATCCTTTCCAACCGGACAGAATGATGGGACCAAATTTTTACCTAGTTAACTCAACCTACTGCACACTATATTCACATGCTTATCTTCCTGTTCAGGTCTTTTAAGAGTAACACAGACCAGATATTTAAGTTATTATCATTAGATAATTCACTAGATTTGCTCATCTCTTTCAGTATACAACAATGCAGTTTAAATTATCTCAAGCTTAAAGCTAATGATTTTGATTATTAAAGTCCTTACATCTGCTTTGCAGCTGTCTTTTCTATAAAATCAATAGTACAACTGATTTAGTGCCCTCTGGGACAGCTTCAGAAAATTCTTCTACAGTTAATGTAGATGCAATTTTTCTTTGCTCTCTTCCTGGCTGAGAACACAAGAAAGGTGCAATGTCAGGACAAATCCTCTGATTCTCAGTCACAGGTAGACTTCCATAAACTCAATATGAATTAGAGCAACCCCTCTGAGCTGCATGATCTGTGACAGTCTCTGCGCAGAGGGAGTCTAGCTCTGTCAGAATGCATATGTGGCACAGCCCTCTCCTCATCTGCAAAGGGAGGTTATGGCAGCAGGCCTGGATCAAAGCTGTGACAATATCACTCTCCCCCTGCTGAGAAGTATTTACTGGACACTATCTTTATGGACACTTTATACCAGCACTCTTCTAACAAGCAGGAATTATGTAGTGAATACCGAAGAGTACCTGTCTCAAAAATTCTATGGTCTGTTCCCTCTTAAACCATCATATACGTGACATGCCTTAGCTTAATAAATACAGGAAAACAAGAGAGCACCAAAGTAACTGTGTGCTCTAGTGTTGTTCCTATCTTGATAAAGACAAAAATAATTCTCTGGGAATTAGCCCTGCTGTAACTTGTACATGCCTTTAGGTTCAGGTGACCCTGCTCTTATTTACTTCACTGGCCACGTCAGTAAGTGGAAAATATATAATCTTTCACAACTTAAAACAAATAGCAATCAGCTTTGCATCAGCCCAGTAAGACTCATTTGTTTGGTGAAAATGAGATTATAAAATTCCAAATTTGCCCATGACTAAATACTATCAAAGAATTATAATATAAATAATTTTGTATTCCTGTTATTCACAGGAAGGTCTGCTTTTATTTAAGAGATATTTTCAATAAATATGCAACAGAAAAAGCGACCAGTGTGGAAGATTAGAGCACCAGACTCTCTTCCCTCTCTTAGGAACTGTAGCTTGAAAGCAGCTGAAAATATTATGTGGACTAGATTTGGCAGGCACTTACTGATAAAACATACCATATTCTTGCCATGCAATCTGACGCACTGTACTTGGCAAAGCCTGCCTGGCAATGGACAAGAAATAAATCAGCACAGAGGCTAAATGACCCCAGTCTCACTCAAGAAATTTAGTTTCTTCATATATGGGTTGAGGTTATTGGCAGAAATGTTAGCACTCAAAATCGGCATCAAACCAACTATGTATATTATTTATGTAAGTTCTGGATATTGCAAAAGAAAACACGGTCTCCCATTAGAAGTTCATCAGTTACCAATTCCTAATTCTGCATTTACAACAAGATATATTGATAGCCCATTCTTTAATAACACTAAAAGAAAAAATCAAAAAAACAAAAACCCTCAAAAACCCCAACTCAATATAATAAAACTCATCTACTGTTTATCATGTAAAATCCCATACCATAACATATGATTTCTACCTCTCCATTTTCTGACAGTTATCACATGATAAATCTTCATTTCCCAACTAGTTAGTTCAAGATGATAGGTATGCTAATCCTCCCTTGCAGTTAGTTTGTTTGTTAGTTTTTTCAAACAACTAAACAAATGCTATGAGAAAGCAGGTATAATTTTTACGAGTTACCTTACATCATCATTTTCAATTCCTGTGTTAAACAGCACCGAACAAGTCCAACAGTTGGCTGGGCTATGGACTGACAATGCGCTCTGCACACAGGGAGTTCAGAAAACATAGTTTGGCTTTGCAGGTCCAATATACAGGTATATGGCAGGTCCACTGTCTTCTCAAGACAGGATTACAGGGAAGCACTGAGTATTTCAGTGCTGCAGTACATTTGACATAGCCTAATTTTGCTGGACTACTGCTCATAGCATTATAAACATTGGCAAAGATGCTTTTGTAATCATTTTGTCATTAGCACCCTTGTGTCAACATTTACCATGCTTCATTTAAAGTATTAAAAAAAAGTCCACACCCACATTTAGCTAGTTATTGACAAGTCAGACACCTGCTTTCCTAACTAATTCCACAAGGCCCCCTTTGCATAGAGGATTCTTTAAAAGTACCTTCTGGGGAGGGGAAAGGGGGGGAAAAAAGCTTATCCTCATTGCTACAGGCTCTTGTTAGGATTTGGACACAGATAAGGACTTTACTAGCTCTACTGGGAATTAAACAAATTGACTCTAATAGGTTTTAATGTATAATGATTAGCTCATTTATAAAAGAGTCTACCCAATCCTCAATTATTCAGATAAGGGTCAAGATCAAGGGAGTATATCAAAACAAAACCTGGACCTGCAAAAGAATTCAGATGTTAGTTAAATGAGAAACAGATCGATATAGTCTAACCTCATACAAAGATGCAGAAAGAAGCATATTAGAATCCAGGACAGTCAGGACAGCACCACTCCATGTCCTTAAAGTGGTATCAGCTATTCATGAAGTGCTTGCTGCTTTTTCTTTTACTAGGCTGTGCTAAATAGTCTGTTACAGGTGGGTGGCATTTTACTCTCAAGAAGACATTAATATAAGAAGTTGATAAACACATCCTGAGCAGAAAAATTTAAAGAAAATTAACCATATGTCACGACATGTTATTAGGTTGAAATTTACATGCTAGATTAAGCTTCAGATGCAACCCGCAAGAAACAGTTCAACAAGTAAGAGCTTATCGGCTCTGCATTAGTCCTTCAGTCATTGCTCACTGAGGCAAAGTAAAAAAAAAAAACTTCAAATGGGAGAATATAAATCTTAATAGAAGAAATTTAAACAGAAAGGATATCAGTAATAACAATACAAGACCTGATCTCGTTTGTTTCCTTGATAAGTAAAAAAATTAGCCCTAAGATGCAATTTCACCTTCCAGATAGTCTGTATTTCCTTTCCTTCAGCTATTTGTTTTCATTTGGAAAGGACCAAATTAAGGACTCATTTTTCTAATAGGAGACACACAACCTAAAATCTAAGTTGTCTTTCCATTTTAAAAAAGGGAAATAAAATTTTCACTGATTCTGATACGGTTGGCCAATACTGTTAAAATCCTAACAAAAGAAGAAATAAGCTGTTAAAATGTGTAAGTGAAGTTATATACAAATTAAAGTTATGGCTGTTTTGCAAGTCACAGGTCATCTTTCTCTGGGCACCTGACTTGCTTATGGCTGCACACACACTAAAAAACACTCCAGCGGAAGTACCACTGTGTTTGCCAAACGTTAAAAACTTATTAACCTCACAGGCCATTATCACATTTTTTAACATCTTAGCAGCAAGGCTGGGGCAGCAAAGTGATAAAAAATATTGAACAATGAGCATCAAAAGCAGTTGTGCAGCTGTTTCAGCTGGTCACTGTCAGAGCTTTCCGGCTGTGAGGTCCCAGACCAGCACAGCACTCCCACACCCAACAGCCCCAACACAGACGCTGCTGTGCTACCCCTGATTTTCATGACAGTCCAGCTCAGTGCACAGAAGTTTGTTCTATAGAACAAACATGGAATCGCTCTGTAGGTAAAACACAGCTTAAGCTGCCCATGTACTTAATGGAGCTTCTAGAGATTGATGAAGAACACGCATTGGTGGCAAAACAAGCGCAGCTCCTAGCTCAGGTTAGTAAGTAATATCTGCCATCCCACACATGCTCACACCCTGACACTCACCAAAAACATAATCCTTGTGGGATTTTTGAGAATCCCAGAGGTGTGAAGCCAAGTGGAATTTCAGGAAATTGTCTTCCTTCCCCCACCCCAAGTCCTGTTTCATAGCAATGAGCAGCCTTTCAAGCAGTATTTTCCACAGTTCAGCTTCTCAGTTGACTAAATGTTTATTCAGATGTTATTTTCAACTGGGATGCTACTTTAACTGTGATACAGCTCAGATTTGATACTTCGGCAGTGACAGGATCAGCCCGGTGCATCCTGAAGTGAAACAGAATGCTATATGCATCTCTGAAAATGCAATTAAGCCTCAGTGAGGCACTAGACTTTCCTAAATCACGTTTTTCTCCTTCATGTTTTACAAAAGAAGATCATTGTTCCTATCGAAAGCAGACTTGTATCTCCATCAACCCAGCAGGCCTGCACAAGAAACCTAAATTGCCTCATAACCAGCTCATGACCTCGGTGCCTTTTAATTATGTGGGTTTCCCTGTAGCCTTTAGTTAATGTAGACATGTGGGACAGGAAAGGGGGAGTCTACAGCCCCTGTAGAAGAAATACAGACTGTGTGCAGATCTTACGTCTTACTTCTGAAATGTGTACCCCACATAAACTCAACAGTACTTGTTTTCAAACTGCAAAACTTCAACTGCTAGCCAAGGACAGCCTAATTGCACCGCCCCTGCTGTGGGTACAGTATCCTGGACACACAGCTAAACACACTTGAACCTAGGTAAAACCCCCATCAGCAGCAGGGAAATAAACACCTGAAAGAAAAAAACTTGGGCAACTAGCTCATGCTGAGCACTCTGACGCTGCAGCATGGCCAGGGTGCTCTCAGCATGGTTAAATCCCACTTAAGTCTTCAGAAGGTCACTTAAATTCTCTCCAGATACTTTACTTTCTAATAGAAGGGGTTGGTATTTCTTTTCAGTCTTATATTCAGATCAAACTACTTTATATAAAAAGAGTGAAGGAATGGATAGATAAGCCTAAACAAACAGTGCATTCAAATGAGAATACTCTCTAGCCACAGAAGGTTTTCCACTGAATTAGGGTTGTTTATGGCAACCTATTGTCTATTCTCTCATCATATATCTTAGTGTGTGTTTATGTTTACAACTTAAAAATCTTCCCCTCAGTATTTCCAAAGTACCATGGAGGCACACTCAAATTAACATTTTCACTTTCCACAGCATTCTTCCAACAAAATGTCTGACTGTTTAATGACTGTTCTAACCCAGTTTCATTGGTGTACCTCCCATTCCTCTTGGAATCTTAAGGCAGAAATTTAATAATCTGTTTTTTTTTTTTAATTTTAAATCATCCTTATCAGCATAATTCAAGAACAGGCTTGAAAAATCAAATAAGTTTACCAAAGTCTATAGGTAACTGCCTTAAAACCATGTAAACATCAAAATTCCTCATTTATAATGTCTGTCTGTCTTTTTACAACCTTACACCTTGATGTTTTCTGTTAGTTTGTAATACTGTTCTGTGTGCCCACATTTAGCAAATATTTTGTACAAAAGAAAAATATTAGTAAATATCTTTAGTGATCCAAGATGTCAGATATTCCCTCCTCCATTAGCTTCTAGGGAAAGGTATCTGTTATTGCCATTAAAAATCAATCAAACACTTTTGACTCGTGTTTCTCACTGCCTTGCCCTGTGTACTACACTACTGTTGTGACTTCGGTTCCCCTGCTGTTTCCTGAGTGGAAGGATGTTCTGCCAACGATGGACAGATAGCCCCCTCTGCCAGCAAGTGGTAGAAACTCTCTCCACACAGAGAAGAAAAAAAAATCCATACCTATTTTTTTTAATTGTTTCTGAAATAAACTTCTGTTCTCTCAATCTTTCATGAAGATCCTTTATTCCCAAAAAGTCCTTAAACATACTGATCACCTTTATTTCCAAAGCTTTGCCAACTACTTGACTGAAAACACACTTAGAGGATTTCAGCTGTTTGTGCAAAGCAAGGTGGCTGTCACAGAGCACCAGCTGTGAGAGGATTCTGATAACTTTCCCCTGTCCCAAATGCAGCCATAATATTTAAACAAAGCTTCAGATATATCAATAATGAAAATCTGGTGAACCACTTTTTCTTGACTCATATAGCAATGTTGAATGCAGAATATCCATTAGTTTCCTGACAACATGGATTATTTATAGGCAAGTCTGATAGCACCACCTATTATTGAGTTTACTCAATAGTTCCTGTTTTATGACCCCTGGTTTCAGTCCTTTTATACATTTGTCACCGGGGATGAATATTGCATACTGATGTCTACCTTCAACAATCCTTGTTCAAAGTTCAGCCCTTTCAGGAGCAAAATTATTGAGAAACACAATGTTTTCATTCCTGTTTTACAGGAACCTGGGAGGCTTGGTGAAATTTTTTGTTATCTGTTATTGTTCAGGAACTTGAACTTTGCTGGGACAGAGCAGATTTTTTTATTTGCATGTAAGAAAATCCCCCAAATAGGACAATTTTAAGAGCATATGAAGGTCCAAAAGAAAAAAAAATATCAAACAACAAATAAAAAACCCCTTTTTCAGATGAACAGAAATTAAAAAAAAAACCAACCCAAACCAAACAAAAAACATCACACACAACCAAAGAACCAAAACCACTAAAGACCTCACTGCCAGAGAACAGTTACTATTTATATATGAACCATTCCTACATACATGTTCTAGCCCAAGACTACAGAGAGTAAAAGAAGGTTTGGTTTTTCCTCCTGGAATGGCTGTTCTGTGGTGTCTAAAAGAAACAAGTTAACATGGTGCTGGGTTTAAGCACATTGCCTGAGACTGAGAGCAGCATGACACTACTAACGCTGTGCCACTGTTTTCAGTGGTGATGTCAATTTATCTACTGACAGAGAAAAGCCTCTCTTATCTGCTGCTTGTATTCTGAGCTCTTCTGGGCTTTGGCTCAATTAACACATTCTTCCAGTCTGGATCTTGCACAATTGTTGGTTTCCACTGCAATAAGGAATGCAAGTGCCAACAGCAACCTGAGACATTTTTTGAGCCTACACTGAAGAGGTCTACTCTAAAAATGTTCCAGTTTTGATATATGAAACATTTGCATGTGTAGAATCTACTGATGACAAGCAAGTCTCATTCAGATTTGCATCTCAGGCATATGTACAAACATAAAACTGTAGAGTACAAAACAACTAAGAGATCCAATCCATCCAGGGAACCAAAAGCAAATGAGCTGTGATTCCTAATGTGTTGTTTTGATAACACAGATCAAAGTTCCAGTGCAATCACAGCTCTGTTGCCTTTGGTGCCTGCAAGGAAGAAGTGACCTGTATGTCTACACACCTGGAAAATGCTAAGGGTCAAACACTGCAGCACTCTAACATTGACTTCAAATTGCAAAAGCTCTCTCCAAAGAAAATTCCAGCACAGAAAAGTGGTTAAACAGTTTCCTCTTCAGTTGCTATCTCTTGCCCTGTTTCCAAGACTCAGGCAAATAGACCTGAGCTGAAGAATTAGACAAAAAAGCCAGTACAGCCCCAAATACACCAACCTTCTGGATAGCTTAATCAGTACATGCCTTTACAGGCATGAGCAGCATAGAATAAAACCAGGGATGCAAAGGCATGTCAAGTGGTTTCTTTATCCACAGAAGAAAGACCAGCCTGCTGTTCCCATTCAGAAGAGTAATCAAGTTGCTTTTGCAATGCAGTTGGACCTTTACTGGCCTACTGCCTATGCTGGAGTCATCCAGCTGTCAGAGCATCATGCTGCTCCTGCTACAGCCTTTCACTGCTGCCAGCTCCTGAATTACTGGAAAATTACTTGGCAAAATGACATGTGGATAAAAAAGAGAATCCCAGAATTTCCCTCAGCACAGATGAAAAGGAATATTCCATTGCTATCTGAGTTCTCTACTAAAGAAATTAAGTTAACTTACATTACCTCATTTGTGCATCAGTTTTTAATAGCTCTTACATTAGATGAAAAACTTGCTGAAGACTGCCACAAGTGAGCTAAAGAAATATGAAGTTAGCACTATATGAGTGCACTGTTACGCTACACTTTATTGCTTATGCTCTTTTATTCTGTCCAGTTTCAGCATAAGTGGAAACTCAGTTTTCGGAATTTCCCAAGGATTTGGGAAACTAGCAGAGGTTGAAGTAGGGAACGGAACACATGCCTCAGGCGATACAGGCTGAACTGAGTTTTTGTAAAAAAATCCCCACAGCAAAGTTAGATTATTGAACTAAAATGGACCAAAGACAGATTTGCTGAGTTACTTTGGTTTAAAAGCTGTGCACTAATATTGAACTTCAGTGGAAAAAGAACAATCAAATGGTGTTCCTCTTAAGAAAGCACAATATTAAGAGGAGTCTACCAGGCTGAGATTTTAGCCAAAACCTACTCTTTTTAGAAGGTACTCACAACCTCTTTTGCTGTTGTTTTTAAAACATTTCTACTATATTATTTGCCATTACTTCCACTGCATTGCTAAAGAACGTTTAAGAATGTTTTGGCATCTTTAATGGTTTTTTATGTCTTCATCTTTAAAATTCTCTTGTGCAGTAAACAGAGGCAAACCCAAAAGCCCTGATAAAAAGTTTAACCTTCTAAATGGTTCTACGGGAGGAAGTCGCTCATGTTTAGTCTTCTGTTCCTTAGCAAGTCTCTTATCAGATCCTGAACTGTAACAAAATAAACATTCTAATTCTACACAGTCATTTTCATTGTTAAAAAAAAAAGTCACAGAAAAATAAAAGCTCAAAACTATTCTTCAGAAAGATCTCAATGTTTTTAAATTTCACTCAGAAAATCTACAGAAGTTAGTGTTCTGTGATGTGCTAGACAGATAGATGAGAGACAGCTTCTACCAGAGGACTTACAATCAAAATATCAGGCATAACATGGACCAACAGGAGTGGAAGAGAAGCAAGGGCAGAATGAAAAATAAAGCAACTGAAGTCAGATGAAGGTATCCTTGGTCAATGATTTTTGGCATGAGCCATTTTAAGGGAAGATGTTAAATGCTCTATTTCAATAACAGAGTCTCTTAAGTAAATATGTAGCATAAATACCTTCGTAATTAAACGAGCACTGCACAGCAGGTATGAAACAGCATTCCAGGAAGAGGAACAAGTCATGGTAGAAAAGTATACTGAGCTGAGGAATTTGGATTTCATCCTTCAGACACACATTCTCTTGCACCTTTGCCTGTCATATCTTACATACATACATATGTACGTGTTGTCATTGTACCTTCAAAGTATTTTGCCAAGCTGGAAACACACAAAAAAGTTTAACAAAACCAAAAAATACCCACAGAGCATCTCTGGAAGGTCTTATCATTCATATAGTACAGAAAACATTAAGTTAATTCCCCAGGTAAAAGTGTATAAAGAGAATGGTCATGTCAAATATCAATGCAATCATAAGGAGACTTTTCAAATCTTCCATATTACTGGCAGCACAGAGAAGTTTTTCACAAGCTCTTTGTGATACTTCTAAGTCTTTTTTCAGAAATATACCTAGGCATAGGGTAGAAAGTCAGCCAGGATCTCTGGAGTGGCATGGAAAACACAAACAAAAAGGTAGCTGCGGAAGCCTACAGAGAGTGTGAAGAAAAATCCAGTAGGAGAGCTTCAGATTTAGCCTACCTCAATAAGTAACTCCTGTCATGTACAATAAGCCTTTTATCTCCTATATACGTAGGAAGTTTACATATTAATGTTTGCATGATGGTAAATCGGAGGACTGGTTCATTAGATTTGAAGGAGCACTTCTCCTCAGGCCAGGCCTCTGGTTTGACTCAGATTGAATTACAAAGCTAAACAGAACAGGAAGGATCTGTGCTCCTAATTCTGTTTGATAGATCACTTTGTCATGTTCAGATGCCAGATTGAAGATAGCCACTTCTCCCTTGGCAAAGAACAGCACTTTTAAGCTCCAGGCTATCAGAGAGAGCAAGCGCCTACAGTACGTGCACAGACTGACAGTTGCATTAAGATGTTTCCTGCCGTTTCCTTAAAAACTTATGGCAACCTACTCATTATTAGCCTTCTGTAGTTGGAGAGAGTTAAATTGGGTGAGATGAAGTGGAAGTCACAGCTGAAGGTGCTCTGGGCTGTAGCACAGCAGGGTAACCACACACCTCCGCAGATGTGCTGACTGGGGAATCATCCTGTGAGAACAGGAGGCAGGTTTAGTGGAGATTATGCAGAGTCAATGGAAAAAGTATTCAGGAAATTAGTTTTTTCCCATTCTTTCTGAGTCTGAAGGGAGTCAGAGGCACTTCATTGTCGTAATTGTTTCATGTTTAGGTATGGTTGTTGAAAGCTCTTCTCCTAATTTGCTGTACAGCTCTCAAATCACTGATTAGGGAAAAAAAAAATAGACAAAATGTAAAGGCATATCTGAGAACATGTGGAGCCCATTATCAGAAAAAAATCATGGCTTATTTTCACTTATTCATATTTAGTGTTTGTAGGGGCCTTTTACTTTCTGCAATTTATCAGGTGCAAACTCAAAAGGATATAAAACAGACTTAAGCCAACATATGTGTCCACATACAAACCTATTTGTTAAAGTAAATATAATACCATCCTCACTATGGAACTACTGTGGCTCAGATATATACAGCTAAAAACCTGCAAATTCTCTCCCCTACCTTCTCTCTTACAATACACTAAGTCATAAAAAATATGGAGTAAAAATAAAAAGGGCAGAAGGTTTCAGGAGTTTTCAGGGAGTTGGTAACCAACTGTGTTCCGCTCTAAGTGAGTGAGCAATAAGCAGTGCACAGGCCCCTGAGGCTCAGTGGGAGTGAAGCCTGACATGTTTCTGATACACTACTACAATAACATGTTGCTCTTGCACAGGACCTTTCCTATAAGACAGATACAAAGAAAAGAGGAAATAGTAAACTTCATAGGCCCTCTAGAGGTAAGGACACATTTGATAAGTTTTGTATAACCTTAAAATTATTGAAATAATCATACCCAGTCCTCATTGAGGTTTTCCAAGCATCTCAAAACACTTCAGAGATGAAGTCTGGTACTTGTGTAGATAAAGGGACAGAAGCAGTTTTCCAAGGCTAAAGTTGAGAATCTAGTTATGACCATCCTCCACCCTTCTTCAATTTTCTAGCCTATATACTTGATAAATCTTGCTGTAAGTAAATTTATTCACTATGTCTTAATAGGACCTTAATTTTTCCAAATATTTATTTTTAATTCCTTAAGACATTTATCATGTAATATTGATTATCTGGGAAAACAAGACTAGTAAGGAATAAGCTGCTCATATGCAAGGAACTACATGTACAAGAACTAGCGCCAAAATATATGCAGCTGCTGAAGAAAGCAGCTAATCATGAAAGCACTGGAGAGCAACATTGGCTGAATGACCTCCAAAGGATGAAAAAGATGACCTTGTGCTCTGCAGAGTCTTATTTAACAACTTCTTAATCCCTTCTTATATTTAGGCCATTTGGGGAGGAGGCTGTTGGGGAAGTTTATGGTAAAGCATGAAGAATATGTTGCAAAGGAGAATATTAATAGGAATTCAACCTTTCCGTACTTTAAATCATTCCGTCATTTCAAATGAGGTTAGTTGTATAGGCTGGGAAAACAGATCTAGATGAACAAATCTGTGGTGATTTCAACTCTTTTGAAATGCACATAATTTCATCTTCAAGAAAAAAATCTTCAATGAGGTCAGTCAGCCTCCACTACAGGATCCTGAAGGTCTGACAAAGCATAACAAAAATAAGTCCCAAGTTTCAGCCTTAAACTTAACTAGACCTCTTTAAGGCTCACAGTGCAGCAAAGTTTTTTTCCTTAGCTTTGCTTCTTTTAGTTGCCTGGATGGTTTTAGTAGTACAGTTGACCATGTGGCCACACATATGTTGTTTCTATCACAAAAGAGGGAATATGCAGCCAGATTCAGGAGAACAGATAGGGGAAAAGAATTATTAGTTTTCAGAAAAGCAATATCTATTTAGATATTCCAAAGATTTGACTCAAGATGTGTATGGAAAATTTTTAATTTTTGGTTTTTTCCCCTGAAAGATCCTGGCAATTCACACAAACAAATCAAAAGGCAGCATCTTTGCACAGATCATAGCTACCCTTAGCATATGATAGAGAAGTGTATGGCATTGGTCCCTTGGGAAGACCAGTAAGGACTCTTAGCAGTTTACACAAGGTAAAAAGACAGCAATTATGTTTATTTTCCTAGTCCCCATATTTATTCAGATCACATTATTCAAAGGAAGAGGATGCTTACATCCCCCACTGTTGTTCATTTCTATTCAACTAAAACTATCACTTTTAGCAGCAGAGTAATATTATAGCATTGTGCAGTTGCTGGAGGGCCAAGGAACAAGCTTAAGTCCTACAGTAGCTGGCATGGAAATTAGGCATATGCAATAATTCATTAGTGGATGGACAAAGACCAATGAAATAAAGTTTTTTGTTACCATTACAATTTGAAAAATGTTAGGTGTTTGTCATTGATGTAAGATCCTATGAGCAGTAAAATAGTTCATGCCTCATACACTGCCTTAAACTTTCTTGCCGCAATAGTTCCCTCAATGACTTAATTCCACCTGCTGTGAATTGATCTATGATGAAAGCAAATAAAAGTCTGCTTTTAAGTTGTGATGTTTTTTATTCCTTGTTGCTGCTAAACTTGAGATTGGCAAATTTTTCATTAGACAAGCCTATTTGTTCACAGAGGAAAAGTAGATAGAAATTCATATAGCTTTTTGTGGTTCGTTGTTCAGACATATTTGCAGACAAACCAGACGGGCTGGCTCCCTGGAAAATAAAGGATATTTGGCTGTGATTAGTAGCCATTCTCCTTACAAATCGGCTCTTGTTTAAATTTGGCTTCACCTATTTTGACAGAGTAACTGAGAGTCTTTGTGAAGAGAAAGGCAAATATTTTATTACAGTGGCATTTCTATTTGTTATGTAGTGCCACAGAACTTCACTTCTGATCACATTTTCCATTATTGCTTTTCCAGACTGAAATAATATACAATTTTAAATTTCATTTAGAAAAAGCCAGAAACTGCTCTAGATGGAATCTGAGAAGTTTAATCACTTAATATATCATGAGAAAGTAGGAATTCATTGGCTATAATATTTTCAATAATTTAGTCATCTGTTCTGCAAAGAGATTCACTGAGTACTTCAGTGGAAAAGCACACATCTTTATTACAAGTTTTCTGTAATATGCTAGTGCACTGGGACTTGGCATGCCTGCCTTTCTCATCTAATTAAAAAAAGAGATGATTCATTGATAATGGAAATGACTTCTAAGGTAAATTGCAGCCTCTTCTGTGTTTTGGTATTTGTAAGCAGTAACTGGAAACTGTCACATTTTTTCATGAGAGAAGAAAATAATGATGTTGTATCTCAAACCTGTGCACAGCACATCGATGTTAGTGAGGGGCGTCATGATACATACACAAGAAAACACTTCAAAGATAATTACTGTTCTGAAGCTGGCCACAGCGCTGCACTGAAAAGACAACAAAATGAAACGTCCTGCAAGAAGTTACCACTGGTAAAGGAAGAAAGTCTGAACGGTCAGAAAGGTTTTCTTCAACTTTGTCTCCATTTTAGTTTCCAGATCAATCCCTGCAACAAATTCTAGGGTTTGTCTATGGTTTACAGTACTAGTGTTAAAGACTTCAGGAGAGGAAACCAGCTCACTGTATTAAATGGACAACATCAATTTGACTAAGTGTAAGTGAAACGACACTTGGCAGCAGGAGGAAGAGAATTTCTGCACTGTCAGATGCCACAAGAGAATCCTCTGCCAAAAAATTTCCGAAAAGATATTATATTAAAAGCACTACATCGTCAAATGCTCACTGGCAAATTACAACTACTCCTTGAACCCTCTCCATACCAAGGACACCTTCCGCCCACAAAAGCTGTAGCTCTGTATGCTTTAACCCCTGCCAGATGTCATGCAGGAAGCAGGAAATTCAAATACTTCATTATGGGATATGGTATGCCCTTAACTTCTAGATTGTGCTTTTATTGAATGAGCTTCATTTACAAACATACAAAACTATACGTTTCCAATCAGTGCAACTCCAAAATGTACATAGCTTTGTCCTAAGTTATTTGGGCTGAAGTTGAATCAGCATCAACATGCCAGACTTGTTGAGATAAAATCTGATCCAACTTCCAAGGTCTACAAGTGATATTTTTTATGTTTCTTAAATAGAAGAATGAATCATAGTTCTTGACCACTTGGCATCTGGATTTGAATTTCATGCATCTTTTACAGTTTCAAAACAAAGCTAATGGATGCTGCTGTGACTCATATTAGCAATCACACCACATTAAGAAAAATCCCCTTCAAGACTGAGTACTTGAGCTCAAGCAGAGCTTGAGTCTTACTCCCTCAGAGGGCACACTGCATCCCTTGTAAACTCAATTCCTTTTCCTCTTGATAAATGTTATCACTTTCTTTCTTTCAGTTTTACATCATTATATCAGCCTGATCAGCTGAAGCCCATTTCAAACCAGATCAAATCTGTGATCCATTTTTCTTATGAAACTGTGAAAATCAACACTATGAACTAAATTAAGGCAGCATCACACTTTAAAAGTTACCTAAACACACACATCCTGTTCTCATTACCTATTTCTCCTTTTCTTTCCAAGCAGTACATTTGTGAAACATGATTTATCACAAGCCAGAGGCTTGGCGTGGCCAAAGTTGCCCAAAATGAGCAATGCAGTACATCTTATTCTGAATATAATGTATTTTTGCTTTACCAGGCATGCACACCAGCTGCTGAACAGTGTGAGAGGCACAAAAGGCTTACCTAAAACAAAAGGCTAATCATCATGAGTACTTGGGATTCTTTTGTCTTGTCTTTAGCATTGGTTTGGTGAAAATAAGCTCACAATTTAAATACTTATTATATAAATTGTAATATAATTGTAATTAAGGGGGGCGGCGTGTATATAAAAACATATGGCTTTTTCTTTTTTGCTTGAAATTGTGATGCCCACCAAATGCAAGCAGTGAGGTATCAAACATTTCCTGTATGATCATGAAGAGTGAAAAAGAAACAATGATGGCATGGAAGTCAGACATTTGAAATACAGATTCAGAGAACAATTTAGTTTGGAGAAGGCACCTCTCTGGTGGAGTTCTGAGTGTTTCTGGATGGAGCCTCTACCACTTCTGTGGACACTGTGTTATTGCCTGGCTACTTTCTTTTTCTCGGTATCTCACAGAACTGTCCCTCATTGACACCTGTGTCTGTTGCCTCTCACTGACTCCATCCTCCTTGCACCCTCCTCCTACTGGGTAGATCCAGCCTTGTCCAAGAGCTGGAATAATGCCACACAGGCTGTCCACACTACCCGCATGGTTTAATGCATCCTATAGCAATGCAGCAGTGGTTATGAAACATCTTTTAAGTCAGATACTCTTCTACCTCTTCATGCTTTCTTTTATACAGCCCTCACTATCCGTCCCCAACCTGGTTATAGATATTTGAATATATTACCCTTGCAGGAATAAGAAGAATTTACCTGGCACAGGCCCATAAGTTCAAGCATATATCAGCTTCTGAATCTGAACCACTTGTTTGTATTGACAACTTTTATCAAGATTTAAACTATGAAATTGGACTCCCTCCTAAGTGTCCCATAAACAATCTTTTTTTTTAATATCAACCTTAGAACAAAGAGGCTATGATAAAAATTAGCAGAACTATGCTAAAAATTAGACCAAATGTTTCCAAATCTTCAAGAAAACATTATATTAAAAACTCTATTCAAAAATTATTTAATGAAATCTTTATTTATCATCCTTTTCAGGTTAGAGGGTCAGCTCTGACATTTTCTCTGAACTGCCTTTCTTATTTCTGCCTCAAGTCTCATTGTATCACAAAAGGCCAGATGTTGCCAGGCAAAAAAATCAAGAGGCTCCTTTAGTGAAGATATTATGCCTGCCTCCTGTAGGACTGAATTTAGCTCCATAAACTCTCACTGGCAAAAAAAATGGTGGTGTCGTCTGCCCATTGCAGCCAGACAGAACTGTCCTACTAAGGAGACACTGAGGAACATCCTATTTCCCACAGCGGGAGCAATCTCTCCTGAATCTCCACATGGTCGGCAGTGTGCCATTAAAGCCACTTAGGATAACAACCACTGTGTAAACAGATTATCTAACTGAAATTTCTTGTCAGTATTGCTTCATCTTCTACAATATACCATTCTAATGCTGTTTTATTACTCCACAAAGAGAAATAAAATCTGGAAGCAGCAAACCTAAATGTTTTTAATAAATAACACTTATTATGGAAAATAATATTCCAATGCCTAACTCAGCTTTTATATCTGTGACAGTATTTTGTAGGTCTGGTATGTGACAGTAAGGGAAGCAGTAAGTACGTGAATACATGGGCATAACCTAAATGAGGATTTTGTACAACAGGACTTCCTATAAATTTTTCCAGCAGAAAGAAGGTAGCTCTCCGTATGCTCCACTTGAACTGGCATAATCCTTACAATATATATTGCTGAAAACTGAAGACAAACTCAATTGATAAATATCTGTACTGCAGCTTTCATTAATACACTCACCTAAGTCAGTTGTACTGTATTATTTATCAGCATCTGCTCAATACCTCACTGGAAAACACAGGACTTTCTGTATTTCCTAAAATGTACCAAATTTAATGCACTTTCTGTGAGGAAGTGAGGGAGATGCTCTCTTCTGGCAGGCTGCAGAGTTCCCACACCAGCTCCAATGTCCTCAGTGAGGTTAAGGCAGCACCTCTTCCCTGTTGCCCAATCCTCATCTGTCCCTCTGCTAACAACATCTGCAGCAATACAGCATTTGTGGGGTTGCAAAGGGCTGCAAAGCTAGCAAAATAAACCTCTTGGAAAATAAGCAGCTCAAGAAGGCTGTGAATGGCTCAATGTCAGCAGGAAAAGTGGCTGAAAAGCATAAGAGGGGGATTTTTTCCTTTTGCACATGAAAATATGTAGGCAAGTCAATGCCTTCACGTGAAGTCAATCAGGTTCAGCTCAACAAAAATGTTGCTGACACCCCAGAGAAGAAATCTAACTGCAGCTCCACTGAAAAGCACGTAAACTGAGCATACCCTGTGTTCAAAGAGCAATATATATGAACTAAAGCCTTAAAATCCTGAAAGACAAAAAAAAATTAAAAACAAACAAAAAAACCCCCAAACAAATAAACCCAAACAAACCACCAGTTAAAAACATAATCCCAGAATTAAAATTCTGAGTTAGATATTAGTATAGTTAGAATTACGGACTTCTTAAATAGATCTCTTTAAATACTGGCACCTTGAATATACATTGCAATGTTGATTGCAGGCTGTAAAGTCATATCATTAAAAGTTTTTTTTATAAAAACTTCAGGTCCTCAAACAAATGCAGATGGATTTTTCAGTGGAAAAGGAATAAATCAACTCTGATCTGCATTCTTCCAATTTGCATCTACTTTGACAAATTGTTTTGATTCAAAAAGGGATGAAAAAAGGGGAGAATGTCAAAGCTCTGCTGCAATATTTTCAAAATAAAAACTGATGCATTGTTTCAAGGCCAAATTTACTTGTTTATACACTTGAAAACTAAAATAATATAAAATATTCATGTTTTGATTAAATATTTGAAATAAGTATCCTATTAATTTTCATTGCATTTTAAATCCTTTCATGCCAACGTTAAAAATGTCTCACTGCCAAGGAGGAAATGATTATTTTCTGCATACTAAGGAGGGTTTATTTGCAGTATACATGGCCAAGAATTGTTCTTTAATCTCCTCCCCCACCACCACTATTCAAGTAACATTTTCAGCTTCCTGTGCGCTCAGATGATTTCTCATAAACAGACTACCAAAAAGGTAGAAAACACCTTAAATTAGGTGTTGATCCAAATACAATTTGGGTACCATAGCATAACAAACCTGACTAACACAAAGAGGGGAAGCACAAGGGACTCTCAGATGTATTCAGTGCTTTTACTGCTCTACAGAATGAAAGCAAAGACCAGGTCTCTCAGCTTTCATCCAGATATGTTCTCAAATCAAGGACAGGGGTTTTTTTCTTTAATTTCAACAGGAACAAGCCTAGAGCTGAACAAAATTAGAAATTATGGACTTGATGTAGATAAAATTATCTAGCAGCTGTTATGTGGAAAATTATAACAGATTATAGCAGTGGTACCTACTGGCCTTAAAACGTTTGCATTTATTAAAACATTATGAAGAGATAAGAATTGCAGTCAAACTCTTGCAAATCAAATTTAGACACACAAACATTCACTTCCTGGGTGTCCTAAATGGCCAAACCTTCACAGAAACCAAAGCAACCACACTGACAAACACAGCCAGCACATACACTTTTCATATGGCAATGTTATACAAAATATAGAATTATCTAATGCATGTGTGTATATATATATGTATTTTATATATAATGTTCTAATGTTTTCAGAACAATTTACATTTTAATAAAAAGCTACAGTACAAGGTACTGTGTTCTGGAAGACATCTCAAATAAATCAAGTTTAGCCCTGTTTTATTTTGTCCATATGAAGATGAAATTTAGCATAAAAAAATAAAAAAAAATTTTAATTTTAAAAAATAGAGTTCATACATGTCCTGCAAATAAAAATGCAGGACAGAGTCCTTTAACTGCTCTCATTTCTGTACACAGCTAATAATGAATCCTTAGACAAATTATTTGTGTGTTCCACCACTCAAAGTGGAAAATTCCATTTTGCCATCAAGGTCACTGTGTAGTATTCACCAATGTGACAAACAGCTGGGGAGGATAACATCTTAAACCAGTGCTGCTGAATGCACTAAACCTGACAGTCCTATGTTCACAGTGTAGAAAACGTGGAAGATAATTATTTCCTTCCTTTGACTGTCTGCATGGATTATAAATCCTTTATGGCAGCTTTTCTCTCAGAGTCTCTCTCAATGAAAAAATCTGCTCACACAGTAGGATAAGGCCTGCAGGACCATCCAGGGCTTCTGGGCATCAAACTATGACTACTCAGAGAAGGTGTGGTTCATCCACCTTCCTCATTTCAAATAACAAATGCAGGTTCCCGTTAGACTGACTGGACATGGAGTATCAAACCTGGGTGCTACAAGACCCCACTGTTCTTTGACAAAAACTTCAGGAAACAAAGCCAAACACGTGCAAAGTAAACATAACAGATAACAACTATTGACAAATTTCCCAGAAACACCACAAAGAAGTATTCAGAGCCTATTTAATCCAAAGAGTAATCTTTCTAAGATTAGTCTAAACCTTTATTATTTTGCATAATTTCACTCTAACCTGCCCAGTTTCTATTTCTTTTTGTCACCATCAATGGCAGAAACCATGTGGCACCGTTGTCATTGCCACGTCATTACCTGTTGCAGCAGAAAAACAGCAATAAACAAACAAACATCCTTGCCTTTTTTTTTTTTTTTTTAACAAAACCTCTACAGGGGGGACAAAAATAACACAGGAGAACCTGAAAGATATTTCATTGATTTTGTCAATGAATGTGACTACTATCATTTACCATGCTGGAAACGTGGAAGGTTTCCTGGCCAGTTTGTAGATGTGTGTGCTTGTTTTCACAAGGTTCTCCACCAAAAACAAAACATGAGCAAGCCTTGTGTCTCCTGTAGAGTTGATTATATTAGATCATTTTATCTTAGTGACAGAGGGGAGAGACAGGCTGGGTGTGATGAATAGCTATTGTTATACCCTACCTGACCACCCTGGCGCCCACCCAGACACGCAGCCTGATGGCAATCAGGCAGCCTGACTCATGTGATATTTGACAAAGGATAGGTCAAGATCTTCCCCATCTGTTATCAGGAAAAGCCTTCTGTTTACTTGCAGCAATACTGCAGTGTTAAATTTACCACTGAAAAATGTGTGGAAATAACAAATGCAGGTTTTAGGTTTCCCTGCTATTGTATTTACACAATCACAAAGGAAAATGCAGCACTTGGACTGAAAAAAATGGCAGCTCTCTTCTGTCAGCACAGCCTAGCAAAAACATATGCTTAAAACAGTGTTCTTTGTCATCATTGAGACAGTCAAATGTAAAGATCTCCAGTTAGCTGCCCATATCCATGCTCAGCTGTCTAAATTATGAGTCAGCTATAAACCTATGCAGAACTGACTTTGAATAAAAATTTTATAGAGGTGCCACAGGCCTTGAAACAAATCTCAGTATTTGGTTCCATCTGATGTAAGTAGCTGCAGCTTGAAAATTCAGAAATGGCAGCACTTTCATTGTGAGAGAAATTCCAGAAACTGAAATACAGACCTGCTCACTGGGAATTACTAATACATTAAAGTAAAAACCTTCCACAACCCTAATTACATGAAATAAAACACAGAATTTTGAGCATTAAGTGCATCTGTAAGATCAAGCAATGCTTTAGTTTTGGTTTGTCTAACCTGAATATCCACGGACACCTAAGTTTTTCAACTGGAACTATAATCCTGCACCCTTCTGGAAGAAGTACTGTAGTACCAGACTAGATGATGCATTTCCCTTTAGTCTCATAACCTGTGATGCAAGCTGATGATAAAAAGAGCACCTTCCACATTCAGCAGTAGAGTCACACATAGCTTGTGTGTGTTATGGCAGTATATTGACCCCACTGAGTATGGAAACTTCATGCTTCCAGGCAACTTTTCTTGCCTTTGTTAGAAAATAAGGCAAACTTTTTGCTACTCTTCCTGTATAGGCGTCATCATTTGACAATTTACGAATATTAACAGAAAACAATTTATTACAATAATTAATATCTATTAATCATTTATTACTAAGGATAGCAGCTTTTTCTTTTTTCTGTAGAGAGTTACTGCTGATAAATCAGGCAGGCACATACTTCCCTACTCTAAAAGCTGGTATTGTTGCTAGGCAGCAAACAGCAGCACACACTTCGAAAGGTCTCACCAAATAAATTATCATCATCTTTTGGTTTTGTTTTGACCGGAGACAAATACTGCCTTTTTTTTTTTAATGGTTTCGTGGGTGTTTTGGGCTTTGTTCATTTATAACTTGAGGGTTTAATTTGCTTTTTATTCAATGAAGTTAGATGTAACTTTTCCTGTATCTGCAGGCTGAGGACAAAAGTGATCGGCTGCCAAGCTTTAGTGTTAGTGAGCTCAGCCAAAAAGCAATGTCTGTTCATCAACTGCATCATGCACAACCACACACATCACTGGACAATTTTCAGCAAAGCTAAAATTGCCCATGAAAGCACATGGTAGCCAGCAGGCTGAAGGGCACAGGATCTGAGCACAAAGTTCTTTCTTAAACAACCACTGGATAGCCAAGACCCCAGCTCTCAACCCTTGCAGTGCCAACAGCTGAATTTAAAAAAAGCTGGAAAAGAAGACTGGACCTTACTATAATTGCACGGAAACTTTCAGAAGTTACTTACTGTATTTATACCTCCCTATATGATGTGGTGCTTATGTATGTTGTAGCAGCAACTGGGGTACTCTATCATTGCAGCACTCCAGTATGACAAGTGGAGTAAATCATCTCTAGCCTGGAATTATAACACATCACAGCCACAGAGTTCTCCAACACAGCTTTATTGCCCTTTATAAATTATTAGACAGTTAAGAGACAAATACTTCTGGCAAAGCCCATGGACAGAACGGCAATGAATTTCTTTGTCATTTGCAACTGACTGTCATGCAGTTTGCCTCTATGAGAGTGGCAGACTTAAATGAGGACCATGAATGCACATAGCTCCCTGAAATGGGCTTTTCTTTCTTTCTTTCATTTCTGTAGTTAAAGCTGGAGCAAATCCCTGTGCTGTGCCAACAGAAACAGTGACATACTAAGGAAAGAACCTCCCCTTTCCCATGCAAAGCAACATGAGGCTTGATATCCCCACTGAATACTGGGCACCAGTAGGTTTAGAGCATTGGTGCAACTGTTTGCATTTGTGCTTAGTGGACCATTGGTCCTTCAGCTCTAAGAAGGAATGTTCTACACCTACTTTGCACTTTATAGGTAAATGCATAGTGCCAAAGGCAGTGAAGAAGTGCAAACTCATACAGCTGGTAAACATGTAAGACCTTTATCCTACTTAAGTTGTAGGATAAAGAACTCCATGAAAATGGGTAAACGAGCTCGTCAATCCAAATTACTCAATAGCAGAAGGTGTTTTTCTTCTTTAACTAAAAATCATACACAATCCATAAATCTGCCCTTAATTACCACAATCCCATGGAAAGAAATAAAGACTTATTACGCAAACATTTTTCCTAATATTTTCTATATTAAAAAACCTAAGGCCCATTTATATATTTTATAAGTCACACACGTCACTTCACAAACATCCTCACAATGCAGCAAAACTGCATTCAGTATGGCAATTTCCACAATTAGGGACAGAAAAGCACCATTTTTCCAGTTATAAACTTAGGTAACAAGATTTCCCAGTTATGATTAAATAGCAAATAGGTTATTACAACAAAGTAGGGAACCAAACATTTAGACTCCTAATACAGAGATTTTTATCATCAACATCTATGTAAGTCTAGAACTTAGAAAACAGTGATAAAAGGAAAAAAAGTCTTAAGACTTACCCTCCAATCTTGCCTTGATAAAACAACACTCCACTCAGAGGCAACTAGGGTTTACCCTGCAACCAGCAGCTAACTGAGAAGTTTGCTGCAAAATAGTGTTCCTCTCCTATGCATATATTTCAGAGCAGACCAAGTTGGATAAAGTAAGATTTAACAGAAGGGCAGATTCTTATCAGTGAAATATCTAAAGAGATAGCTTTCTATGGCTCACAAAAGTGGTAGCCATCATCATCTTGGCTCTAGAAAGAGCAAAGGTCCCATAGAAGTGTACTGTGAACTTTTGATATTTGATTAAAATAGAAATTCAAAAACAGTTAGGAAGAGCATCCCACAGATATCAAATTAGTATTTATGAGGTCGCAGTTTCCTGTTAAGCACAATCAGGGGGATATGCAGACCACTGTAAAAAAAAGCTGGACCCCTTTTTTCTAATCCACACAGCTTCTGCTATTTCCCTTGCATCAGGTTCCACAATCAAATAGTCAAAAGACAAATCTGCCGAACAAAAAAAGTGAAATCAAAGCTGATCTGCCAAATAACAGGCCACCAAAAGTGACAAGGGAAGAATGATGTTCCCTCAGTAGACGGCCTCTTTGAAGCTACGCTTAGCCACTCCAGCACTAGAGCTGGTGAAGGAGACTGAAGGAGTACACTCAGCCTCGACAAAAGTATTTTCACAACAGTGGTCCAGCTGAACTCAGTGGCAAATTTGAGTCATACCAAGGATGTACAGTCACTAAATCTGACACAAGAGGGACAGTAAAGAGAAAAATTTTAGCTCTCAGAACTGTTAAACCATTATATTATTCCATGTTTGGATTATTAATGGGACTGAGATCTTATTAAAGTAGATGTTTATACCTATTGCCAATATTTTTTTCAAAGGCTGTAATTCTCCTTTGTTTATACTGTGTTTGAGATGTGAGATTTTATGGCCACTGAGGCAGTCAGTAATGCCCAGTTAGCTGGACAGTTATCCAGTTTTCTTATCATTCGTGCTCCCTTTTGCTCAAGACAGGAGCAATTCCATGACTTGAGATAAGGAAGAATTAGCCCGGCTAATACTTGGTACAGATCCCAGACTTCAGCCACCCTAAGAAGACATGCTGTGAAAATCAGTAGCAAAACACTTTCAGGTGGAAACAACTGCATCTGTAGCTCTGATAAAACATGGAAACAAAAATGGATGTGTGCCTCTGATATAGAGAGGCAGACAAAGGCTGTGTTACTGGAGCTCAGTCAGAGGTTTCTTGTATCAGAAGCAGTGTCTGTATGGCAACAGTGTAAAGCAGTTATGGACAACAGCGCAGCATACGGAGCAGGCACGTATTGTACACAGCTTATTAAACTATGGGTCTCTAAACAAACATAAGCCTCCAAAGACAGCTTTGGACTTAAATAGCAAGTCCTGCATAACATCTTTTCTTTTTTTTCTTTCTGGAAAATAACTGTTGATGGCTTATTCCTGGAATTAAGCTGCATTCACATTAAACTGGAAAAATGACATGTTCACATTTATTTCTGTTCAAAATCATGTCTCATACAATGTGAGTCTTGATCCTGGATTCAGAAAATCCTGAAGTCAAATACAAAGCTGCACAATCAGGTTCATATTTAAAGTTTACTATTATTTCTTGGGGCACTGCCCACCAGATAAAAAGGTTTCTAATTATACTCTCAAGTGAGACTCATGCATCCTCTGCTTCTGGAGTACTTTTGGCTTTGCACTGATAGTCTGGGTCCCCAGGGGAGAATCACAGATTCCCTCACACAAAACCAAATGCTTCACAAACATCAAATTATGATGCAGCCCAACCAAAGCAAGGACTGTCAGGCAGCTCACATGATACACAGATAGACTTAGCCAATGACAACATGGGCAAATTTATAACCCCCTTTTCTTAACCAGTAAATATATGTTCAAATACATCACTCATTGCAGATAAATATTTATATTCAATTACTGAGGTGGCATGTGATAATCTTGCTAATCAAAGTATTAATTTATACATATCCTATCCCTACAGGGCAGATCAAAACTTGCATGTCACTACAAATATATATTTACAATGAGCTTTGGAAATATTAATATCCAAATTAGCACACCTCCAAATTCCTCATTAAAAAAATTATTTCAAAAATCTCCACACAGGTTTGTTGTGGTCTCTGTTTGTTACTGCAAATGAAAAATATGATCATTATGTCCTGTCTCACACCATAAGAGTTCAATTCTGTGACATTCATAGGCCCAAGATCTTCCATTTCAGCAAATTGATGTACTGTCCAAATTCCTAAGAGGACACCTATGTGTTAATGAAAACAATGCTACAATACATTAGTAATTAATAAGTAAATCCACCATTAACAGGAAGTAAGTCTGTGTGCCAATTTCTATTCCACAGCTAATAAGCAAGGTTTTCATCCCTTTGGTTGACATGGCTTTTACTAATGCTCAAAAGCATGCTTCATACTTAATCTATAAACTTAATTTGCAAGGTATTTGACAGCACAAGACACAGGAAAAGAAAAATATACTATTCATATCTTCTTTTCTGGATATATTACACTTTAGGGAAAAAAATTATTCCAAGCCTAAAATCTACACAGGGCTGATTGTAACGAAATATCTCCTTTGAGGAATTTACAGGAAGAGGTATGCTTTTGAAACAGTCATATGTAGAAATAGTTAGAGACATGACAGTATAATATTCTGCCTCATCATTTTCCATGTGTTAGTTTAAGAACTCCAATCTCTGTAGGGAAAAGACAAAACTACAAAAAATCCCTATATATTTAATTACACATTTTGACTCAATCTAACTTAAAGGCAAAGATTACAAAATAAAAAATAAAAATAAAAAAAAGAGGGGAAAAAATACAGTGATAGAAAGACTACTCTCATATGATAAGATAGTTTGATTCAGCCTGTCCACACTACACAGCATCTGATGACAGAGTCTTTACCAAAGCTATAAAACATGCTAACAGTGCTATTAAGCACCATCTTCCAACACAGGCATAAATGCTCTTAGCGCAGCTTCATTTCGTACCTGCCTAGTGCCAAATTTCAAAGAAGCCACAGATAAAACACAAGAAGTAGAGAAACAGACACTCATTTGCAGCTTGGGAGGATCCAGAAAGATCCTCTGTCAGGGGAAGACATCACCAAGTAAGGTCATAAGGTAGAAAGACAATGTCGGCCCATGAAAGAAACAGTGCTCCTCAAAGAATGTTAGGGCATACCAGAAATAATGGGTAGAGTTAGAGGAGAATTCACCAAAAAGCATTCTAAAGATAATAGAGCAGCTACAGGATAAGAGGTAGCTTACAGTTACCAGTGGCAGAAAGCAAAGGAGGAAATAAATTAAGTCTCAGCCAAGCAACTGGGGTGGTATTTAACAGCGAACCACAGACATAAACAGAGGACACAAAGTTTGAACAAGAAGAGCCTCAGAGAGCTCAGAAAGACTAACAAGAGGCTCCAAAGAAAATAGCAGGCAAAATGTACCACTGATGCATGCCCAGCTGCCAGAATTGAGAGGACACTAGCTCTTTTCCAGTTTCAGGTGCCTTACTGGCTTCCACTTTAACATCCAGAAAAAGTGATGTAACAGCAGACTGATAGCTCAGCAAAAACCTTTTTCTGTATCCAGAGATGATTAATCAGCAAGTAAGCAGTATTGCAAGTGAGAAAAGACTAGAATATCAATTTCTGGAGAATGGAAAGTTATTATTATGGTCTCCTAATGCTAAGTCCTCATGCTGCTTCAACAGATTTCTGGCATGCCTCAGTCCAAGTAACTGCAAATATCAGTCTATGTGTTTCATAGCATTTGTGCAGGAACTAAAAAGCATTCAATGAAACTGAAAATATAAACAAGAAATATTTCTCTGAAAACTTCAAATAAATCCAGAGATCCCACTGATGAAAAAACATCAGATGACAGAAAAAAAAAATTCAAAGCAGAGTTGAACTTCCTGATCTTTTAAAATGATTATGTTTATTTGATGAGTGTCTATTTACCAGTATTCTTCACACCAATGCCTCAAAAAATCGAAATTTTCAGTGTACTTCATGCCTCAGAAATAAGAAAAAAGTAGTTCTAGATCATTATTTTTATTTCTTAGTGGAAATCAATTTTTCAACAATGTAAAATTAGCTCCAACTAACAATGTAAGTTCACTAGGTTTCAACAAACCTAGATAAAAACAAACTACCAAAACCCCAACAAACAAACAAAAAAACCCACCATACCACCAAGGATTGGAGGTTCCCAGCATTTATCTCATTTTCTCCTTTACTTGTTTTACACAGGATCTGTGCAGAGTTTAAATGGATTAAAAATAATCTAAAGGAGAAGGGTTTGGATTCATTCTATGGCCAAAACGTTATATGCTCCATTCCTGTGTATTTGTAATCCCTTATGATTTGGTTTTGTTCCAGGAGACCACAGATGTTTTGTTGAGATCTCCTGCAAACAGATCTTGCAATATATTGCTAAATACTATGAATTACTAACTCAATATAAAAAGAAAACATAGATAACATATTTTAAAGACTTATTGCAGTCAATATCCAAGCACAGCTTTAACCTTTTATATGAAGAAAATACAGATACTGTATACTTTACTGGAAAGTACACTTTAACCTTGAAATAAATATCCTAAATCTGCTCTTTTTGACTCACTACAAATAGCAGTTCCTGATAAAAATGAAGACATGCTTTTGCTACATGACTTCCAGGAGAGCCTCAAGATCAATTAGCATTTGTATTATCATTTCAGGAAGCGATATATAACCCTGGCCACTTTTTGAGCTATCTCCTGAGCAGTCTCTTATCCCTCTGTCAATTCACATTTGTCTGCTCATGAAGTTACTGGAAAGAATGACTCAACATTAATTTCAATCACAGCAGAGTGAAAGTCCATTCATAAATATTGCCTCTGACAGACTTCACTTTGCTTCTCCAAACCCATCTTGATTAACCAGTACATACACTATATGCCAAAGAAAAAGTATCAAGACCCTGCAACGTTGTTTTAACTCAATACACAGACTTTCAGAAGAAAAAGAAAAAAAATTCACATTAAAAAAAAAAAAGATTTCATTATATTAAGGCTATTTCCAACAATCATGCCATCTTAGTAATATCCCTTACTGTAATCACCTAAGGAGTACTGAAGATGCACTTAAAAGACAGGATTTCATTCATTTTGAGACACACCCAATGGAATCTTAAAATACCAGTATCAGGCTTTTTGCTTTGTGAATGCCTGTGGAAATGTATCAGATCAGGATTCAAGTATTCATAAGTTATTCATAATATAAACACAGTTTGAGGGAAGTCAAGTTATTCTAAGAGCCAGTTTAAAGGTATACAGTACACCACTCCTCAAAATATAAAAGAACTCTGAGAACTGCATAATAGATACACAACATGTTCTATATAGACAGAAGATTCTCAAAAAATGAACAAATAGTCTTTCCATGTGAGATCTGGCACAGCAGATGGTAAGTGAGGTTAGTTTTCCTGTAGATTAGCAACTTTTCCCTGATTGTCATAGTGCCTCGGGGTCCTTTAAGCATTTAACAACCCAGTAAGATAACATGAGGAACAAACACAAGGACAGACTAAAGTCCAAACTTGAAAGTATCTAGGAGCATAAGGATTATTTATTACTAAAGTCATGGGGGCTCAGGCTTTTTGTTCTTTTGAAAGTCAGGCCTAAATGATTTTCCAAAGTGGCAAAGAAAGTTTGAGGGAACAAACTTCCACCTCTACCTTTTGTATCAGTGCACAATCACCCTGTAGCTTCTTGTTTCATTTTGTCTTCATGCTTTGAAGTGCTGCAGCTTCTAGAAGATGAAGCCATGAGCACCATTTCCAAACAAAAAAATTGCAAGGACAGCTTTGGTGGGACTGTCAGCTACAAAATTCACTCTACTGTTCAGATGATCCGTAAAAGGCAGTTTAAAAAAAATGAAATAAAATTAAAAAAAATTTAAAAAGAGCCACCAACTTTGAATAGACATCCACTTTTTAAACACAAACTCAGATACCATGCTGTCTTGATAGTTTGACTCCTCAAGTTTATGCACATCACAGTTATCTGAATAGGATTATTTATTGTAAACCCATCTGGTGTAGCCAGACTATTAAAAAGGGCTTTTAATCCCAACCATAAGACAACCATAGTGATACTGTAGCATGCTAAGTTTCTGCCCAAAATATTCAGAGATACCTTGCAGCTGTTGAGTCGGTTTCAAAATAATATATTTGTTAATTTGATTTAAAAAAATCAATGCAAGGTGTTCTCAGGAGCCTATACGAAATAAAAAACACTGGAGTACAAGGACAATATGCTACTGAACTAATTACAAATAGATCTAAAAAGCCCTTTATCCTAATTTAGTGATAAAATCTATTTCCCCAGTCTCTTTTAGTCAAGTGATATTTTCTGTTGAGATATTTCCTCTGTGTAAAGCCAATATTCCCTAAAAGCAATTACTGGTGTTGCTGGAACAGGTATTGAGGAGCAGTGAAAGAGCTTGCTGTGGTTCAGGCTCTCTCTCTGACCTGGCACTGGATATTTGCTCTGGAGGGGTCAAGCCCCACTGCTCTGAGTGAGCTGGAGCACACTACACATTTTGCCTCCAGCAGCACAGAGCAGCTGTTTACCAAAAACATTGAAGAAACCTGCTAATCCAAACACTTACACAGTAAATTAAGCCACAAGATTGAACACAATCCCCCACAAAACAATAGGTTTGGCAGCATGGGCCCTGCATACTCTTCCCTCCCAGTAGTTTCCATGAGGCACTGCCACTCTGCAAATAAACTCACTTTTCTTGCAGCCTAGAATTTAGCCAAGTGAACAGTGATTTCTATTTCTAAAAAGCATCTTAATGGCCTTGAAGAAAACACCTTTCACTCAAGGCAGTTTGTGATCCAGCTGTCACAGAATGCCATTTGTTTTCCAGCATTCCTCATGCCCCTAAGATACCTACTTTATCAAAGCAGCATCCACCCTCTTAAGGTATTTTAGTTCATCTGACCTTATAATATTCATAGGCTACAAGATACAATTTATTTTTCTGTAAATACTGATTTTATATTTTTTAACTCCTAGCAAAATTCCTTTAACCATGGTCTTTTCCTGCATCTATTTTAGATCCACTGCGTATTCTGCTTTTTGTAGGAAACAGAGCTACCAGCATTCTTAACAGATCTCTCTTCAATTTTTATGCTCTTTGACTCTGACTTTCTACCAGCCAGCAGTCATACCACAAGAACAGACTCTTTACCATGAAGTACCTCAACTGACTTTAAGTAATTCAACTGGAGATTATAAATGCCTCTTTGAACAATTCAGCAACTGCCACATAAATATCTTAATTAGTGAATCAATGGAAGATTCTCCTTCATTTTAAGGGAGTGCACTGGAAGTTAAATCTCTTCAGCAATGTATTTTAAAAACATTGGTTAATGAGTCATAAGATTGTCTTCCCAAGTAACATGCAGTGATGAAAATTATACTATTGCTTGGCCATACCTTTAATGAAAAAAACTGCAAAGTAATTGAATATTATAATTTTCCTCTCTTCTTTCCTTAGATTGGTGTGTGCCACTCCTAGAAAAATCCATATCCCATCCCAAACAACACTGGCCTCAAGAAAACACCAATTCAAACACTTGTTCAAAGTTGATTTCCAGCCGGTAAAAACCAGAAACTGTATTAACACTTTTGAGAGCCTTACTGAAGCTTACCAGCATTCAGTCTTATTCGGGAATTTGTCCAACAGAAAAACTCCCAGCATCTTACAGAAGAGACATTTCACAGATGTTAGTCAATTGATTAACTATGCACTTGCAACATAATAACCACATACATGTGATCAGGGAATTGTAACTTGCAGTTCTTCAGCTGTTTGACACAGTTTATTGATTAGAAAAACATATTGCCATTCTCAGAACTGTAACATAATATTTTAATTACTGCCATATACAACATCTGACTTTCAGCCCATTAGGATAAAATTATCCACATAGTGACTAAATCCTCCTCTTACCCAGAGTCCCCAAAAGCTGATTTATCAGTGATGTCTAATCAGCCATGATTCTGCAGCCTTTCCTTACTCCCAAATAAGACTCATCTGCTTTTATCTCATTTGGCTACAGGAAGACTAAATTAAAGGTGTTTTTAAGAAGCAAAGTTGTTGGATCCTTTTTTTTTCACAGTAGAAAGTGGAATAAAAGATCTGTAACACAAACACTACCTGTAACACCTTACATCTCTAGATTGTCCTACTGTGTTATCTACAAGCACATACATAGAATCTAGCAATGCTGTATGTCCCACAGGATCTGATCCCCCTTGCTATAGAAAGTAGAAATTATTAAAATTCCAGTAGATTTCAACAGTTACCATAAATTCCATGCACAAAAGACTCTGCAAGAGCCAAGATTTAGAGTTTACTTGTTTTAACATTTTATTGACTTTTTTCCCCTCCTCTCCCCCCAGAATTGTTTAACAATCTGTGTGGGAAGAACTGATAAGCGAAATTTTAACAAAGAAAACAATGGACCTGATACCTGTCTAAGCAAGCTCTCTATGCCTTAAAGTGACATCTGTGCAGAACCCAATAACCCAGAACAATCCCTACAATGGGATTAGTCATTAGATAGTGTTATAAAGGCCACACTATAGACACACGTATACAATATCCATAACTTTCTAAAGGAAATACACATGGAAAGGGAATAGATATTATTCAGATACACAACACATTTACTTCTTGCATATAAGTTTCTTTACTGTGACTAATCTTTCTGTTTAAATAAAAAGATCAAGCCCAGATACATAAATCCCATTTTCTTTTCTGCACTGGGAAGGCACATGGCAATTCAAGCTAACAGAAAATAAGTTTTTCTAATGAAAAATACCTAAAGAAATTAGCTGATTCCTTTCACCTAGAAGGAGCAAATGCTAAGAGAGAAGAGGAAGAAGGCATCTCTAAGACAGTGATTTCCAGCAATATAACTACTTTCAGCATATGTATAACACCATGTGAAAACTAAAAGCACGTATCGTATGCAATTCACATCACAGAGGACTTTGAAAATAACCAGGTCTTAAAAGAAAACATTGTCCATTTCTGCATTGTACCAGTAGTTGAGCAGGAACCTATCTAAAATCTAATTGCTAAAGCAAAGGGTGGACTATGACTATTTAATTCCTCAAGGGAGGTGCTACCATATGGACAACCTATGTGAGAAGTTTCAAGGCAAGCATGGGTGTACAAGTGTGACAATTGCATATGCTGTGTATGAATAAGACATTTAATACTAAAGCTGATTTAAGACGGGAACCTGAAGAGAGCCAACTATCTACATACACTAATTCCGAAGTCATTCACATTCGAGCGAATTACAGAAGGCCATTCTCCTCCTGGAAAAGTATTGCTTTGACTGATACTGCTCTGAAAACAATCTCACGTGGCACATTTCTCTGAATGTGCTCTGTCACCCATCCACCCATTTGTCCTTTAGATAATCTCTGCAACACACCGATTGCCCCAGGCTCTCGTGGATATTCTTTGGTTTGTTAACTGAGCAGCCAGTCAGCCTTACCTTAAGGCAGCATAAAGGAGAAAGCAGCCTGTGTCTTTGACCAGTAATGTTATTTTGCACACTTGTATTCCCACAAGAGCCATAATCAGAAAAAATGAGGATCTGGGAACTGAAGAGAAGTCAGGGAAACCAAGAAATACTCAGTGTGCATCAGTTTGCATTCTTCAGAGCAAGGGAGATGAGCACAGAGCTTTTAGATCCAGGTACCAAAATTTGCAAAGCTGCCTGTCTATCTCGCTTCATAGTTAAATTAAAAAAAAAGCAAAACAACACAAAACAAAAAAATCAACCAAACAAAAAAAAAAACCAATAACAAGCAAACAAAAAAACAACAACAAAAAAACCTCACCACGCACAAAACCTAAATGCAACAACAGCATATTACAACATTTTTACTAACCTCAGTTTCCTGGTGCATTTCTGCATCAAAAAGTTAAGTTTCCAGGTTTGTTTTTTTTTGGGGTGGTGTTTTTTTTTTCCTCCTTATAATTTATAAAACCCAGAATTGCCTCCCTGGACACTCCTTCTATTCAGAAAGAATGCCTCCAAAACCACAATTTAGTGGTGCTCCCCAACAAATAAGGATGAGGGGCATTATTCTATTTTCTTTTGTTTCTTTGAGAGTTACCATGAGTCTTACGAGTAAAGGATTCTCTGTTACAAGCTCTTGGATTGAAGTGCATGTCCCAAGGGTGTATAGAAATCAGAAAGTGGCCAATGTTCAATGACCATGGATGAGAACAGAGTTTAAGAAGCATACAAAGGCTGTTATATAACCTATTAATTCAACGGCTTTACAGCATTTTCTGCTCTGCTGGGTACAAATGAAAGGAAAAATTACCTATTCCAAGCCTATAAAACTCACAATCCCTAAAAAGGGCTGGCAGAATCTATTCTGGGAGATAGTGTTCATGTAACTGAGAGGGACAGTTTCTTCTCTGCTGAAAATTCCAGCTGGAATTGAAATGGAGAAATAATTCTGTTCTTTCTGGAACCAAACTGTGCTCTACAATGATGAATTTTCAGCCACTGTCTCTGTAATTTTTGCTCACTAAAAACGTACCTCAGCAACAGAAACTCTGCTTTTGTCACTGAGATTGATTTCAGGCTGGACTCTGCTTTAGCAAAGGTGGCACATTGCAAGTCTTTGGACTTACGGTCTGTCTTGATAGAAGGGAGATGAGAAATAAAGTTAAGGGCAGTTTTATTTCAAGTAAAGGTAAGGAGCCTAGAAATAACTAAAATACAGAGAGGAACCAAACTAAGTATTCTGACATACAATGCCGTGCTTGGTTGATCACTAAATCTTTTTGCATTAGCATAAGGAAAACCACAATTACCACTGAAAAGTCCATCCTGGTTTTGGCTGGGAGAGACTTAATTTTCTTTCTAATAGCTGGTACAGTGTTTTGTTTTGGATTCAGTATGAGGATAATATTGACAACACACTGATGTTTTAGTTGTTGCTAAGGGGTTCTGACCCTCAGCCAAGGACTTCTCAGTTTTCCCTGCTCTGTCAATGAGGAGGTACACAAAAAGCTGTGAGGGAACACTGCCAGGACAGCTGACCTGAACTAGCCAAGGGGATATGCCACACTACAGAGCATCATGCCCAGTATATAATCTGGGGGGTGTTACCCGAAAGGGGGAGCCAGTCACGGCTTTGGGTCAGGTTTGGCATCGGTCAGCAGATGGTAACCAATTGTATTGTGTATCACTTGTCTTTCCTGAGTTTTCTCTCCCTCTCTCTTCCTCTTTTTTTTTTTGCTACAATTATTATCTTTTACTTTCTTTCAGTTATGAAACTATTCTTCTCTCAACCCATGAGTTCTACTTTCTTATCTTTCCTGATTCTCCTCTCCATCCCATCCGTGGGAAGAAAAGGGAAGTGAGCAAGTGGCTGCGTGACAGTTTCTGGCTGGGGGTTAAACCATGACAAGAATCTGTGAAAAAAGTGCTTAGTAAATGATTGCACCTCAGAATAGGTTACTGTCAAATGGCTTCAGAGTTCACGTTTTTAAGGAATAAAACATGGTTGCAAATAGAGGAAGCGCAGTGATTTAGTAAGCTCAGGATAAAAAAAAAAAATTATACATACATAAAAACTAATCTCCTTGTGAAAACATCTACATTGTCAGCTGACATGTTTTCTCTTGTTCAGAACAAAACTTTTTCAGAATATCTAGTCTCATACACTACAGTAAGTGCATTAAACTTAGGTACTTCAATGAAAATATTCTATAGTTCTTTATCTGATATACACATGTAAATCACGATTAGGAGATCCATCCTACAAAATTATATTAAACTAAAAAACAGATAAAGTTTATAACTTGATAATTTCACTTAAAACAAAAGATATCTTTTAAAAGGCACACTAGCATCAGTGACATTAAAATAAGCAGCTTTTTAAGTAGTTACAAACAATGACAAATTGTTACATTTCACACTATTCTCAAAAAACAAAATCATGACATTAGCTTCCTTATCTGTATTGAGGGCACAATTTGTCAACTTATTAATTAACAATGAATACAATAAATTTTGCAATCAACAAAAAATTACTATGCCCTTTTAACACAGACAACAATCCATGCCCTAGTAAATGTGAGTTCATTGCTCAAAGTCCCTTTTAGTTTTTAAATAAGGGAACAGCAAAAAAACTTTGCTGTTTATTGATAAGTTGATCCCTGTAACACACTGTATCTACAGACACTTTTTTTCAGGAGGACCAAGTGATATCTGCATTATACGAGAGGAGTTTGACCCCTACTTCAATGTGACTTAAATAAAGCCCTTAAAGTTCACAGTAGCACAGAAGCAACAGTCTGCCACATTTCACAGGCTTACATATATTTGCACCTGCTAGCTAAGGTAATAAAACACTTCCTCCTTCCAAAATAGGACTTCACAAATCACACCATGTGAATGAACAGAGAGCTCCCCTGAGTGACGGAACACACCAGGTATGACAGGAACTATGACTGCAACAAGCTCCACAGCAGCTCTCAAGCAAAACGTTGTTAGGAACCACTGTTTTGGGAACCACTGCCTAAAAGCTACTCTGCAGCCTTCTCAACACTCAGAAAGAATTTATATGCACAAACACACAAATATTCAGTTTAAACATTCTCAGGATCAAGATAGAGAATTACAAACAGCAAGAAATAAAACCAAAACCCAAGCAAAATCCACAATTCAAGCCCCAAAATGCTCATGTTCTACATATGTATTACTCTTAACCTAACAACTTGATTTCTACAATCAATATATGAAAATAGATAAAACAGTCTGGAAATTCAGAGAAACGTGCCTTACAAATGTTTTTTACATGTAACATGAGTTAATACTTTGAGAGCTTAATGGCATGGTTGAATTAACAATACAAGATAGCTTTAGTTGCTTTTACTTCAACTTTCACAATTAGTCTGATCAGGTAGTATGTGGGCATACTTGTTACAGAAGCATTCTTCCTCATTTCGAGAAGTAATTGCCAACACGTTCCCTTACTCCATCAATAAAGGTCTTTTTTTTTTTCAGGCTCAGTCCCTGCAGTGAAATGGCACACAGATGACAGCGCTCAATTAAGTTCAGAATTAATGTAGCATGAAAGCACAGTCTTACTGAGAAGGCCAATTGAAATTGAACAGGAGGATTGCAGGTATTTTCACCATATTTTACTGCAAATGATCAGTCATTTTTCCTGCCACAGAACAGGTCAGCAGGGCAATAGTCAATAAAGAGTACCCTTGGAAAGCAAGTGGTTGCCTTGAACTCTTTAACATATTAATTCAGCTCTAATCTTTAATATTCACCAATAACAAAGATGATCTATACACTTGTGTTGTTGTCAATTCAGCTACTTCTGAGAGGAACTATCATTTTTCAATCAACTCTGTGGGTTATTGGAGTTAAATTTTGAAAAATTTGGAACAAAAATGTAAGAATGAATCAATTATCGAAGACCATTTTAAATTCTATCTATTAAAACATATCTATCTTAGGCTTTTTTAAATAATTTAATATGGACCACTGAATATATGACTATTTTATGAATATGAAACTAGATACATTTTAAATGAATACAGGCAAAACATTTCATCTATGAGAAATGTTTTGAAAAATGTGATATTCAAAGCAATCCTTTTCTTGTAGGAAGTTTCAGGTCTAATTATTCCCATTCAAAAAAAAGCTTCATTCTTTTATTTTCAGTCAGAAAATGAACCATCTCTAACCATCATCTGGCAAATCTGTAGTCAGACCAGGCCTGATAGCCATTATTTCTCTACACACAGGCAAGTAGTAAATAGAATAACTAGAATTTCAATACAAATTACACCTGATTCTCCTTGTTTTGAATGTACATAGGAAAATTACAGAATTTGTTGATTAGCATGCTAACATCTCCAAAATGCGTGAAAAAATAACTCTTGCCCTACAGTGTGTTCTGCATAGTCAGTGCACCACCCAAAAGCACAGACCTTTCTCAGATTTCTCAGCTTCCTAAGGAAGGCTAAAATCTTCGAGGGCCCTTTTAAAATACAGTGTCCTCCACCTTGTTTTCCTTAGCACCCTCTCTTTTTCTTCAGCTACAGGGCTGTTTGGCGTCTGATATCAGCTGATATCTTCCCAAAGGCATTTATACGACCTTTGAATTTCAAGTGGTACCAGGAACCTCTCTTGCTGAAATCATGGCACCATCACTTGTTTTCATCCCCAGGGGTAAAAGGAAAAATCAGTGGTAGCAAAAGGGAGCATGGTGTTTAAGAGCTCTATTGAAATTTTTCAGACAGAAGCTTGTTTATCTTCACTAAAATTTCAGAGAGGCAAGATAATTTGAAGTGCAGTGTGGTGAATCAGAGACTGACAGGTTAAAATAATTGAAAAGGAACTGGAGTTTTCCTGTTAATTGCATGCTGCAGGAGAAATCCCGTGCTGCAGCCTTGCATCGAATCCGTGAACAGAGACCCAATATTTACTATCAATCAACATTACAAGCATTTAATAAAAAGTTCCATAATGGAAAGGTTGAGTGAGCTGAGATGGATCACTTCCATTAACCAGCTCCTCTCCACAAACTACAACTCCATTATGGAGCATCAGTCTCCAATTCTTTTAAAGCTCAGGTTTTCAAACAGTTTCTGCAGGACACAAAAACACAAAAAGCAACACTTCCATCTTCAGCAAAGTACAAGAAGTGAATTGGGACAGAAGGGGTTGGTTTCTTTACCTTTCATTTGCTTGTTTTAACAGGGGAGACCTAGACAAGAACTGAGAAGGGCACAAAGAAAATATTGCCATCAAACATTTGACTCAAACCAGCTGTGATTGACAATAAGCGTTAAGTTAATCTAAGTAAAACTGCTCAACACAGGACCTATGTTCCCACAAAAACCATTTCCTTGCAGGAGAGATTAGCTCTGGGTCATGTGCCTGGTAACATGGGTAATAACAATTCTCCTCATCATTGTATTCCTGCTTGTTTTCTGAGTTAGGAGTATCAGAAGTTTTCAAATGAAAAATGTATTTACCCTTTAGTAGAAGCCCTTTAAACTCAATTGAGGATATGCAGGAAAAAGGAAGCCTGCAAAGCACTCTAACGTACAACACAGTTTGTAAATATCAAGGACCTACTAACTTCGGCACTCATAGCACACTGCTAATGTCAAGTCCTCAGTCTGCACAATTCCACACTCAAACAGATGTATCTGGAAGCCTATCACCATGGTATGGCTGTACACATTCGTGGTACAGATCTCTTCTCCAGAAACTCATATTATCTTACATTCTCCATTTATTCATAGATATATTAAAACAAGTGAAGACTGATGAAAGGTGAGAACGTAACCCAGAATAGAGGAGAAGTGTATAAGCACCTACAGAAAGCCAAGATTCAAGCAACAGCTCATGTCCACAAACAAGATTAACTGTGCATTAGCTATCCTGTCTGCATTACAAATTAAATGTTTGCCTAAGCTATCTAGACCACAGATGATTTTGAATTATTGTCATCATAGATTTTCCTCATTATTTTTGGCAAGAGAAAAGAAAACTTTGAAGGACTCTCAGAGACATGAGTCAAAAGACTGATACTGCCTGTTCTTGGCTAGAGCTTAAGCAATGACATTAGAAAGGATTTTTAGAAACTTGTCTGGCATTAAGATGAATAATCAAGTGGCTAAATAAATATTTTAAATGCTAGTCTATAAAAACACAATGTTATAAATGTATGTATTTGAACCAAAACTAACACAGGTCTATAGAGAATATATTAGCAAAATTCCATAACCTAACCATCACATAGATTTCTAGGGATATAACTGTCATCCCTGAAATAATGTCAGTGAAGTAACTGTACTATAAAGAGATGAATTTGATTCAGTCTTTGTCAGATATTTATTTTTCTTCATTTATTGCACAAGGAAACTCAAGTAGTTCAGTCAGGTTTGTGATTTTTTTAGAAGAAAATTAACAAGGAGAATGATTTTTCAAAATATAAATGCTCAGAGTATATTTTCATTTTCATTAAGTGTGTCATTAGCAGAATGAAAAACAAGATACTTAAGCATTGTACTAGTCCAGGAGAATCAAAGTGAATTATCAAAGTGAATGAAAACGACAATTCTAATCACTAGTCTAGCAAGTCCAAAGGTAGAGCAAATTACTTAACGTTTTTCTTTTTTTAAAATTTTATTAGTAATGTAGAAGAACAGCTATAAACAATTTTATGAAGTTTACTGGTATATTTGCCTTCACAAATAATGGATATCTATATAAAATATCTCCAAATCTGTAGTGAATATTGGAACTGATTGCTTTTTGGACTTGCATCAAATACCTAATAAAAGTTACAGTACTGAAAAAAGGGAGGATGGCTGGAGGAAGACAAGTAAATCATACTAGACACCTGAAAGGAGGAAGACAAGTAAATCATACTAGACACCTGAAAGTGCCTGTCTGCTCACTTGCAACTCTTCAGCAATCCGTTTTGTTTATATCACAGCCATTCTGTGGGGATCCTGGGTATCAACTAACCATCAGCCCTTCATTTTACTTGTCAGGAAAATTATTCTGATTAAAATATCATTCTTTCACACACAGACTATGAGACAAACTTAAGCAATCACATAAAGCTTGCCTAGATGCAGCCACATCTTTACAACCAGAAAAATTATCCATCTCCAAGATACTAAGAATGATAAAAAAACCAAAAGCTGGTTCTCACTTGTATTGCTCCGTTCTGTCATTTGAGATCAAGACAACCAAGAAGATCTGACATAACTCTTCTGTATGATGGTTCCCCCTCTCATAGCCTTTTCTACTGCAGCATTTTCTACTGCAGTTTAATGAGTGCAGCAAATGAACTCAGTCTCAGGACAGTTACCCACATTTTCTGTAACAAGGGTATTCTCAAAGGTAACAGTCAGCAGGCAGCTGTGGGGACAAAATTGGTCTACCTGAAGCTGCTTCCAGCTCTCTAGTGACAAATGTGAAATACTGTAATTCCTTTCTCTGTATTTCTGGCTATTATTTTTTATTGGACTATTTGTAGCTGCGTCCCAAGGGCTCATCCGAAATGAGGTAACAGAAATAATAATTTCTATAAAACCCTGCACATTAATCTTTACATTAATCAAGGTTTCACACCGCACTGTTGCTTCTGCTTTAAGAAAAGTAATGCAGTGTCAACATGAATATACTAACACACCAGCTGTGACTTTTCAAAGCAGACAATTCATATTGAAAAGCCAAAGAGTAGTGGCAGGTGCAAAATAACTGAAAATAAGAAATACAAAATGGTGGTTCCTTTAAAATATTTTTGGTTTAAATACTTACCTCTGCATGGGTAGAGTGGGAATGACTTTATCATTATTCTAACTGAACTGATTCTGAGTCCTGTGTTATTAAATGCAGACACATCATCTCTTAGAAAGAAAACATAAACACAGGTTTTTACAATTGCCTCAACTTTGCTTTGTAACAGAGCACATCTATTCCAGGTCAGGCATCAGCCAAGTACTGCATGTCCTCAACTTCAAAATGTGGTACTTTCTTAGGTTTCTAATCAGAAAAGATCTTTGGCAGCCATGAATCCCTAGATTGCTTAAAAAAAAAAAAAAAAGTTTATTTTTCTATACTAGGCAAGAAGGTTTCACAATTTATCCATCTTTATCACCATATGGTCAACTTTTTCAATGCATTCTAATTAGGACTACATCCTAATTAGATCTATATCTTCAGCAGTGATAATTGTGCAAGTGGGTCTGCTCACCAAAACAGCACTCCCTGGTTTATTTTCAGAGGAATCTCAGAGGCTGAGAGATATATTTCATCATGTGAGGATTTTGAGCATTTTTCCTGGTCAATAGCCTAAAAAGAAACCAGATGCAAACCAGGGTAAGATCATGCTTGCATTTGTGAGGGCTTAACACATGGCAGAGTGTGATTAAAAGTAGTGCAGTAGAAAACAAATTGTGTCCAGAGGTTTCCTCTTCTGGAGGCACATCCCCTCCCTTCCTGTGCATGTGGAGATTTGAGTTTTCACAGAAAACTCTCAAAGTCCAGACCTGCCTCTAAGGAGGTCTCTTCTGCTGGCTTATTGCTCCAAGATTTGAATTCATCCATTCAGTTTGTCCTTGGAAAAAATACAAAAATCAGGTGCAAAAAATGAGCAAGAACAGACATGCAGGAGAACTACAAAACTCTTCGCTCCTGCCTAGCTGCATCTATAACACTTGTGTGACTGGAGCTAACAAATCCAAGCAGAAACATGAGCTGCATCACTGCTAAAGCAGGAAATTCAGATGATAGTGGCTATTCAGAGCAGGTGCAGTGCTCCAGCAACAACACAGCAATTTTAGTCTAGTTCTGGAGCATCACCAGTACACAACAGAGCATGCCAGCAAAGCCACAGTGCAGGCATGTCCCTCAGCTTCCCACAGGTGGCTTCCAATTCTATAGTAAGGCCACAGCTGTCATCTCGTATACCATTCACTGCTGAACATCAGCATACGGAAGTCATCAGTAATGAAAAAAGAAGCAATTAGGCACCAGGAGAAGTTACAGAGAGGCTAGTGCTGCCTTTGCAGAGGACCCCAAAATGCAACCCAGGAGACTTCATGAGTGACATTAGCCTGCCTGTGCCATCTTTCTCACAAGAGAAATGTGGATAATAAGTGAAAATATGCCTGTATTTTTTTGGTAGTACAGTGTTTGTAATCCTACTTATTTATTTATTTAGTATTATTATTTATTTAGTACTCCGTCATAACTGACAGGGGTTTGAGATTTTGGTTGGATTGTTTTATTGGTTTGTCATGGCTGGTTTGTTGGTTTTTTGGTTTGTTTTTTTCCAAGTTTATATTATTTCCTTTATTTTCCACCCCCAGATCTTTGTCTAAATTTCTTAAGTGCTATAAAGGCTATTTTATTTACATGCCTTGAAATGAACTACACATTTCACGCTGCAGTATTTAATCTGCCATGATATCGAGAAGATGCACTCTGTTCTTTGAAGACAGCAGTACATCTTACACAATATTACTAGAAAAGGTCATGAAAAGATCAATATATGCCTTGTGCTTACATATCTTACTAGAGAAAATTGTCCTTTAGAAGCAATATTAAAAAACCTCCCCTAGAAGGAAGCAGAATCATAAGGAATAAAAGTGGTAATTAACAGAAGGCAGATGGAATGCCTTGAACTTTCAAGGTTTGATCCTGTGCAGCCTAAGAAAAGATAACAACTATAATAGACACTTAACACCAAGCACAGATGCAAGCAGAGCTGACTAACTAGGAACAGCAAGGGGGGCAGTGAGCTGCGTGTTTACTTGCTGACAAGTGGATGAGAATGTAATCAGTAGATTAAACAAAACTGCTTCCTTCTGATGCCCCACCCATGTGGGTTTTTTCTAATAATTGCATAATTGCCTGCTCCTTCTAAACACTAACTGCACCTCAGACCCAGTGAAGATTTTACTCAATCAGAAAAGAACCAGGTAACAAATCAAATTTAAAGTTGTGGCACAAGACATCAGTTGGCCCAAAGTTTATTTTAATGATGTCTTGCTACTGCTATCATTCTATGACTTCATTTTTGGTTTGAGGTATTGTAATCAAGGCCTTGCAGAGATTTGCCACTATAGATAACACTTGAAATCTATTCCCTTCTATCATTTAAAATTTTTCAACTAAAATGTTCACCTTCCTTCTTGCATGGCTTTGAACACCACAAAATCTGCATTATTCATGTCCTTTTTGTGCACAGAAAAGTACAAAACAAACCAAGTCCGAGATCCAAGAGGAATTTTTGTTTTGAAAGTTGGCTTTACTGCAGTGTAGGAATCTAAGCCAAAATTATAATCATAAAGTCATGTTCACTTACTGCCTAAATTCCTCCAATAGGTTAGTTTTCGACATTTCAAATTCCCCATCTGCCTAGAACTTGGCTTCTGCACATGCATGTCAGGCAGGTGAGAAAGACTGAAGAATCCAGAACTTTGCATCTGTATCTTGTTAACACACAAAGCAAATTACTTCCACATATTTTAACTGAAGGGGTGGTCCAGGAGGCATTCCCACAGTACACTGAACAAGCTTAGCTCCTTAATATAAGGGAGATTTACCTATCAACTTCAACCTCAGTGACATGCCTGATTCGTTCTTTTACAGGATAGCCTATCCTAGTGATGAGAGCGATCACCCAGGAAAAAAAAGACTCACCACCACAAGGACATATTTCCTCTTACTGCACATGAAAGTCTTTCCATTCCTTTCCCATTTACTCTATTCGCATCATGAGAGGCCCTTTTGAAATTCCTAGGAAACAGACCAACTTCAACAGGAGAGGTGGGTAATACCTCTACACAAAACAATCTCCAGTCACACAAGGCACAGGTCCAGCGAGGATGGGGGCAGAGCCCTCATCAACCAGAGGCAAGGAGGGCAACACTAGTAACCTACATGTTGTGGACATCACTAGTCAATCCAGTTTAACAAAAAAAAAAAAAAAAAAAAAGTGTTAACATTTTGGGGTGTTTTTTTGTTTCTTTTGCTGAGGGATGTTTGTTTCAAGGGTTTTTCCTGGTTGTGGTTGGTTTTAAATCACTGCAGGATTCCTAGTTAAAAAAAAAAATCTGTATGGGTTGGGCATCTTCTGGAAGAGAAAAAAAAGTTTTAATGTTTGTTTATGCAGCTCATTTGGCTTACTAGCTCCCTTTGTAGAGTAGCTCAGTAAGCATCCATCTCCATCTGTTGAATTTTTTGTGTCTTGCTGAGAAACCAAGGTCTCTTTTCCAAGTTCGAATGGAAAACTTTGGACTCTAAATTTTCCTGGGAGGAAAAGAAGGGCTAAAGCAACATGTTGTTGAATCCTCATCTCTTAATTTGTTCTCAGTAACTTGGGTATCTCCTCTCAAAGATACTAGGGCTGTGACCTGTATGCCCATATCCAAGCCAGGGACAGCTTTCAAAACTGGATATTCAAGCTTGATACTTGAACAAACAGATGGTGTTAAAACAACTGCCTCCACCTGGAAGCAGTTTCAGTATCTGGTTGCAGATCTGCAATATTGCAGAAGGTAGAGTCCAAAGCCAGGGCTATGAAAGTGGCAATGTCCCTATCCCAGCTCTGCACCTTTCAGGAGTAAAGAGGACTTCTGTCTTTGTTTCCAAAGGAACGTCACTTTCCACACATTTACCTAACTAAATAACAGGTCATTTCCCACAGGGTGTCATTCATATTTTATTACTACCAAGTGACCAATTGTCAGCATGTAGCCATGTTTACTTAAGCCGTTGCCTAGAAACTACTGTGTTTTTCCATTTGAAGCTTAACTATATTGCAACAAAGACAAACCAGGAGATACAACCACCCAGGCAAATAAGCAGCAGCCTGCCTTTAGTAGTTACACCTATTGTTTCACTTCCCATAATCAGTGGGTTTTATTAGTAAAATAATTTTGGCCCAAGAATCCTACAGTGTGACTGAAAAATCAACCTATTCTTTCCAGAACTGTATTAGAGATCATCATATAACTTCTTTTGTATTTTCTCTTGGAACCTGTTGTCCTGACCTGTTTTATTACTACATGCTGGAGGTTTTGTTGTTCAAGTTTAAACCAAGAGACAATTGAACCAAGACTGTTTTTAAGATTAGGTACATCTGTCCCTAGCAAATACAGAAAGAGTCTGTTCTGTATTGTTCCTTTACTCTCAAAGGAGTTCAGGTGCCTCAGAATGCAGGTTACATTTTAGCCTTTGTCTAATAATCATTTATACAAATCAAATATTGATGTCTGTGGTATTACTAAAGATGTGCATTATAACTGCTAACTTCACCTCATGGTTATTTAAAGCAAGCACCCAGCAAAGACTGATGGGTAAAGGAAAAGTGAGCAACTTTCTCCAGGTGGGAGAACAGTCCATTCACTTCAGTGATTCAGAGGAAGGTGGGGGAATTTAAATTAGGCAAAATATTGATTTTTAACTTCCATTGTTTCTTAATCTTGGTAGCAACTCAATGCACCTTTGACACAGATATTCTCAGGCACTGAGAAGGCAAAAACAGTTGCCCTTTTTGTGTTCCTCACTGCAGCAAATCAGACACTGAAAGCAATAGAGAAATCAATAACAACTGCACATAACTTTCTTGCTGAACGTAGGCAGCCCACACACATGTGCCTGGGCTGAAGGTTTCCTTCTGGTCCAAGTGTCAGGCTGAAACCTTTGCCTATGTAGAGATCTGTGACTCCCCAACACTTTGAAAAGCCATCTCCTACCAGAAACTAACAACTGAGAGGAACCAATGACTGTACCCCAGGCTTGGTTTCCCAAGACAAGCCCGGGTAGTCTCCATTTCATTACTAATAGATATGGACAGATAAAACTGGGCAAAACACGCTGCTCCTAGACCTCATTAATAGATTTTATTAAGCTTCCCTCATCTCTTCTGGCTTACAAACCTCACAGTCTGTATTTTTATGCAATTTCAGGCTGCTAGAAGATTCTGCAGCTTCAGTGGAAGTGAACTTTTCCTGTATCTGCATTAGACCTCTCTAGTCATTCAGTGGTTTTTCCATCTGCTTTAGTTACATAACCACTCTTGAAATAACATATGGATTTACTATAGAAACTCAGTTACTCACACTATGTTTGAAAGTGGGCACAATCATTTACCTTGAACTATCTTGCTGATAATTCTAGCCAATTCTCTAAGAGATGGTAATAAATATTCTATCAAGATATGGTCACTAGAACAAATCCCATACCTGAGCCCATGTTTTAGCTGAGAATTACATTGTCTGACAAACCTGTTTAGGGTATACATGGAATACTTGTGCCAAAAATAAAACTATATATGTTATTAGTCTCTATACAGGTGCCTTAAACTACATGAGAGTGAGTTTTAGTGTGCAAATTATATTGTCTTGCTTTCAGAGCTAGTTTATACTGTTAAACCAGTACATCTGGTCAATATTTAATTTAAAGCAGACAACAATGCAGAGCAAGGCTGATTATTTGTCCAATGGTTGAAGGCAAATAAGGTACTAAATAGCACAGCATGAATACAGTAGGAAAAAAAATACAAATAACTCTTTAAAAACAGATGGTTTCATTTCTTGTTTGTCTAGGTGAACAAAAAAAAAAGTAAATGCAAAGAAAAATGAGCAAACTGTGAATGAGCACTATCTCCAGTGCTTGCTAGATATATGTCTCAAAAAAATAATATCTGAATATATCATGTGGATAACTTTAGCTATGGTGCACAAAAACCATAGAGTATTTTTTGAGCTTGAGATTTTTTTGTTTTTAAAAGTAAGTTCCAGTTCTGTATGCACCTTAAAAAGAATGAGAAATTCACATTGAATGTTCCTAGTATTCCATACGGATTAGTAAGCAAGGCTGAGAATAAGCCCAAGAGTAACATGAATGAGGCACTTTGCGGTAAAGTGCAACAAATACATTAGCAAATATTTTAGTGGTTATTTCACTAATGGTCAGGAAAGCATAGTAAAATGGCTTTTGAAATATTCTAGTGATATTCCTTGAAAACATGGTTCCAACAAAAAATGGTTTAGTTTTTTTAAAGGTTTGTCCATGAATATTGCTTTTTCCCTTCCCACTTATCCCCCTTGTCGTTTACCCATTTCCATTTCCCCAGAATAGTCTCCTTGATCTCTATTCATGTACTTTCTGTCCCAGACACTCTCTCTCTTCATTTGTTCTGAGACACAAAAAGTAGCCCGCATATTACCCAAACTTATCAGCTTAGAGATAATAAGTTTTGACTGGTACAAAAGACTTCAAATTCTATAAAGTGACAGAGAGCGTGCAGGCTAATTCAAGGTTAAAATATTTAAAATAGGCCCACTAAAGATATATAAAATGACTAAATCCAAATATCTCAACTTCTAAGGAATCTTAATTCTCCCATTGTCTTCCATTACACATTTTGCAACCAAAATTTGTCAGGTTTAACATGCTTCCCCCACCCCCAACACAAGACAACTTTGCTTAAGAATCCAATTTGTCTGCCATTCATCAATGCCCTCCACGTGAACCTCATGGCATCACAGAGACATTTCTATCCTCTGCATTCACAGTGCTGGAGTCTCTTGAGCCAACAAACTGTCAAATTAGTGCCAACTCATGACAGCTTTATGATATGTAATCTTGTTCACCAGCAAATGGTCTGAGACCCCCTGCTCGCTACTGCTGTCAAACAAGAAATGCTTTTTTGTGTGGCTCTGATATATTTATATTTTGAAAGCAGATCCCAGCTGGGAAAGTATAAGTATAAGCAAAACTATGCATAAACTCTCTTCATGTGCTACTTAAAAAGAAGATTTTAGGCTTTTCCTTGAAAAAAATTAAGTTACAGAATAGAAAATTGATTAAAAATTAAAGATGCACTTTGTCCTGCTGATTCAAAATGCTTGTTTACCTAACAAGTAGCAAATCCTTAGTTCAACATTCAGTTGCAATTGATGCATAGATAAAAATACCTTGTCAGGTTTTTATGTGGGCTGTAAAGTCCGTATATAAAAAACTGAGATGCAAATAAACTATGTTTATTCAAACATATTCACAAAGAGAATAATTCACAGGGAAACACTTCTCAGAATTTTAGGATGGTAAACACCAGACAACAGAAAAACATGGAGAAGTTTGGAAAGTAACACTACCCCTTCTTCCACAGAGTTCTTTGAGACAGGAAATTAGTGTTTCCTTTACATATATTTATAATAATTTTGTTCTAGTCATTACAACATAAAACATGAGTACACTAGCTGAAAGTTACATGTGTCCTGAAATAATCAGCTTTTACATCACTCTTTGTATAAGTGATCTGACAGTAGCTGCCTGCATTTCTTAATTGGTGGCAGAATTAACCACAAGAAGTAGCCAAAGGGAAAAACTAGCATGTGAGAAATGCTTAAAAGCAAGAATGCTATTTTCAATTTCCTTCATTTATAATTCAGCAGATATAAAGGGTACAATTCTACAAAGTTTCCATGCAGAGCACCCTAGTGAAGTCAGTGGAAACACTAAGACTTACAGGAACAAGTCCTGTAAACAGGGTCAAAAAAACGCCCTAAAAACTGAAGGGGACACACACACACATACACAAATGAGACATTAGGGAAACATCAGTGATGACTTTTGGTTTGAAGAATTAGTTATACAGTCTCACCTTCAGAAAGCTCCTAGTGTAGCACAGTTGCTAATTTTCTTCTACTGCCTGTTCCTTTGCTCTGCAGAAAACCAGAAAACATTAGAGCTTTTGAGAAAAACTATTCCTAGGTATAATGTGCATATCTAGCCTTGAGCCAATAGGTTTTAACTAATAGAGCACTCATACATACATTCACACGAGACAAACTTTTCTCACTGTCCCATTAATCTAGCCATGTTAGGACTTGCAGAGACCACAGTGCCATGTAAAACATTCTTGACCTTCTGGGCAAGGTGCGTCAAAAGCCTAACTCCAGATCACAGGCACCAGGGTAACCCAAGCACTACACCTTGTCACGAGACAGCTGGGAACTAGGAAACATTCCTGTCACTCAGTTCTTCACCTTCCATTCGCCGGAGAGGAAAGCCCAGCCCCGCAGGACTTTGCTCCTCCAAAGGGCACTCAGGAAACCCAAGGAAAAGCTTTTCCCACCACTGAGTTGCCCCTCCCACTCAGTCCTGCTCTCAGAGAGGGCAGGTGGCCCTTGCTGGAACATGCCACAACAGTAAGCCCAGCAGTGGCAGCTGGGCAGATGCTGTCTGAGGTTATCCCAAGGCTATTTCATTTTTTGTCAGAAATTACTACAGATTGTCTCATGGATGAGGATTCTGTAGCTTTAAGATAAAAAATAATTACAGATATTCATCTGTTATTTTATAACTGAAGCTACAATTCTTCTTTTGGGAGGGTAGTATTTTCTAATATGGCTGCTATCAAAGCCCAGTAATTAACAGGAGAGAGGAATCTGCACCTGATCCCTTTTCAGCTTTAATTCATTAGAAAGTGTTCCTTCTTCCTGTACTCTGGCCAACTAGTGCTGTGTAACATAGTCTGATAGTAGTTAGGTGTCAAAAGAAAATGACAGCACAAGTAAGCAAGTTTCCATACAATATCTGGCCATACAAACTAACGAATTCAAAAGTACAAAGCACACAGTTATTCCATCCTTGCTATTTCTGGAAGTGAAAATATTAATATGAATGATGATAGAATTTTGCAAAATAATTTGTTCACTGGAGCTTCAATTGACAGAACTGTTGTCAGGTACTAATTCAAGTGACACACTAGAAAGATAGAATCTCAAGAGGTATTCATGATACTTTAAATTCTGTCTTCAGATAAGAATTTTTAGATCATAAAGAACAGAACATTCTATTTCCTATGTAGTAGTTCATATCAATATGACTTAAAACTATTTGAATTAATTTTCAGTAAAATATCAAACTCATTTAGGCTCATATAGTCAGGGAGTTAAATGCAACTAGGAATTCACCACGTTGCAAGAACCAGAAGCAATATGCCTAAGCCCAAGCAATGTAGTCAGTAGCTCTGCATATACATCTGCCTGCCTACGAGCAGCTAAGACATGCTACTTGGTCTTTCCTGTCACACACCAACAATCCATCTTTCCCATTTACCTGCCATCTAATCAGAAACAGACAAGTGACCTTTCCACTTGCAAGTTAACGAGTTAGAATTGCTGCTCACTTCACAGAAGGACAGCCAGAGACTTGAGCAAATATGAGATCTACAAATGCATTTGAATAATGCAAGGCATAAAGTCAAGCAGAAAGATGCTTTTTTATTAGCCTTCTTTTTTAGCAGAGAAGTCTTATGTTGTAAGTTACATAAATCCTTGTCACTCTCTCTTCAGCATTAGCACTCAAAAAGTCACCTTTCCTCTTTAGTGCCAGTTTTCAGTCTAACCAGAAGAGAGGAGAGGAGGCAACCAAGCTTCTTGACACAATAAAAAATGAAAACCAATCTCTGGTGTTCCTGCTGAGATGTATCCTTTCACCCTCACTGCGTGTCCAAAATGGATAAAGAGGCTAGAGTTATTGCAGTGTATTCAATATATAGTACAGCTTGTATTTATAAATAATAAATATGCTCAAGTATACTTATAAAACATGCTTATTCATTGTGCTCTATGATCCTTCCATGAAAGCTGCTGCTACAGAGTTGAATAGAGTCATCTGAGTACAGGCTGTAGCAACAAATATCTATTGCATACAGCTAAACTTGAACCTTTCTGTGCATGGTATCAAGCTGATGAAGTTACATGATCACAAGTTGGTAATCTCATGTTTGTAGTTAAGGGAAAACTGCATCACCCTCAGTATGAAATGTACTCAACCTTTAATGCTCACTACAGTTATAAACAGCAGCATTCACAAGTGTCACTGTCGACTGTCAAATAAATTCTAATTAAAAAGGAATGGATCGTTACTGCAGATTTTAAAGAAAAGTACTCTAAAAATCCTTCAAATCCCAGTCTGCTACAGAAAAGTAGCAATCACAATATGGTGTATTTGTCCTTTGGTGACACCTGAGAATGACTCCTGAGAACAATCTGTATTTATCGTGATTGCCAGACTCAATTATACTTCAAGTATGCCTTGGGTCCTGAGAGCAGGTAAATTGCTTTCATGGAGAAATCAGTTCTGCAGGGAAATCAGATCAATAAATCCCTCAAAATATGCACAGTCTCTTGCTGATTTTCCATTGCTTACTACTCAATAGATGAGCATTGGCCAGCCTGCCTTTCCTTCATCAAGCATGTAGTTAACTCCCCCTAAAAGAAGCAATCTGCTCTAGTGCATGAGAAAGAGCCACATGCCAGGCATCACTTCACCACTTAGAACTGAGTTTGCATTCAGACTTCAGATAAAGCAAGAAATTAAAACATTACTTCTAAATAAAGAAGAGCATGACTCTAATCCATACTTTGTTCATGGAAAAGCATTGAAATTAATTCTCACCACCATACTAATGCTTCACATTTGTTTTCAAAAAGTACTGTTCAGTATTAATAACAGATGCTCTATCCAACTAATCCTTCACACATCCTGTCATTTGTTTTGGCTTTCAAGCTTGCTGTTCCTAATGGATGCTTTTTCCAAGTAATGCACAACCTCCTAGATGCCGTATCATTGCAACAGATAGAGGTGCCTCTCTTCTATTCTTCCTCCCCTGTACACACACACATTTCCTGATGTGCCTTTCCCAACCTATTACTGTACAGTGCTAGAAACCATATATACACACAACAGTCATCTTTCTCAAACCACAATGTAATTGTGTATGTAGGTGAACAGCGAGTTAAAAGTAACAATCTTTTCATAGTTAAGACATTATAACAGGACACACAAGACCTGCAATTAGTTCCAGGCTGAGCCAGGATTCTCTACAACCTTAGGTAAAATCCATAATCCTCCTTAAGCTACAACTTTCTGATCTGTAAAATGAGAATAATCACATTGTCCATATGGTTATTTTATTTTTTAACAATTTTGAAGCTTAATGTTCTGCACTTGCTGATGTTCAATATTTAACACCTCAGAACAGACACTGATAAATATCTTTAAATATTTCAAGGAAGAAAAAGAAAACTGGAAAATAACCCTCATAAGTTAGGCAGGATCACCTCACTTTGTCCTTTTCACTGACAAAATGCATAATACATTGCTATACAAACCTCATTCTCTGTTGGGAAGCAACTATATATTGTTTGATTTTATACAGCTGTACCTATCTATATATAGGTACCTATATAGGTATATAAAAATAAAAAAATCACACTCAAGCAAAACATGGCAGCAATATAGATCTTGGCAGCCTGCGTGAAGATGACTTTTTGAAGGAATATCCTTTTGTAAAATCAAAATGCCATTCTACTTCATAAGACAAATTTTAAGAGAAAAGTAGTAAAGCAGTATTGAGATAATAAAGAAATAAAGACATACATAAAAAATATTCTGATATATACAAACATGCATTATACTCACACAGAGAGGATGTGTGTATATATATATGAGTGTGTTTAAAAGTCCAGAGCAGGATTTTCCATTCACTAAGTAATAGTACTGTCAAATTTAACCATTGTTGTCTTAAAATAAGTTCGTAAAAGTACAAATGGAATGTGCAAGAAAAAAATCTGTCCATCATCAGAAGTTATAGTCAGTGCAACAATATTATGAATGTCCTACATGCATATCCTTTCCCTTAGTGACTCCTTTCAGTAACACTGATCCAGGAAGGTGGCATACAATCTCCATTTTATACTGCAGTCATCAATAACTGATGGTTTTGTAGTGCATATACATTTATACATATATGTGCTCAATAGAAATTCCCCTGCCACCATTCGTGTACGATTCAAGGTCAGCATATGCACAAAGCATATGCTTGATTTAAATCCTGTGGCTGAAGTTAAACCTGCATTTGTGTCCTTCACCCTAGACAGTTTAAAGAACTATCAGAGGGAAATAAGAATTTTGTTCGATCCTGATTTGGGCTGGATTTCTACAGGTTCTGTGTGTAACCCATTACAGACTGAACTCTCACAAGATTGAGTAGGAGATCTGAAGTTAGAATTCAAAAACAAGCAAAACGAACAAAGAAACCACCAACAAAAAAACCACACCCCACACCTGTCACTACCAAGGGTGCACGGGGGTGAGGGGCATGCATACACATAAAAGACCTGAGTATCATTGACAAATATATGCCATTTTCCATGCATTTCACAGTCTCCATATTAAAGACACCAGAAAAAGACAGGGTTTAAGTTTTGCATAGTTCTCTTTAAACACCACTAACCATTGACATTTTACATCATATAATGTGGAACGCCTTAAGGAGAAGCAGTGGCATAACACACAAGTACATATATCTCTAATTCAATCCAGTTTCTAGGGCACCCAGAGTTCTTAATTTCTGATGAACTCCCCCATTCTGGTGCTCTCTGAGGTAGGTGAGACAAAGTTTAAGGGACACAGTGCACTAATGAAGAGAGACGACTGCAACTGCCAAGTTTCCTGTTCCTGCAAGTACTGGCTTTGCTCCTGGAACAGAGGGGAAGAACAGTTTGTCAAAGCACTATTGTCTCCAATAGCTCAAACATCTGCAGAAATGAGGGTATTTGCTCCTCTTTTCCCTTTCCTTTCTCCCACTTCTTGGCCACTTAAAACTATGAATTCTTGTGATGTCTTGTGTATGCCATACCACAATACTGACTTAAATCTCAGAGCAGAAAGTCCTGGTTATTTAGTTTTACTTAGCTCATAACACTAAGCTTCTATAACTGCTTCTCAAAGCATTATACTGAGAAGTCATAGGAAAAAAGGAAATAGTTCTTTTGATCCCAAGAAGTAAGGAAAACATCCACATAAGATTTTATAACACATGACTAGTTTTCACTGTTGAAATTAAAGCTTTGGAGAATGCTACAGAATATAAAAATCAAAGCCCCACATGGTTTAAGATGATCCAAAGTCAAGCTAAATATTCCTAACAGCAGTTTCTACTGTAAGTTTTGTTACACATAATTGAGAACACTAAGACAGAGTCTTTTCTATATTTACATAACTAATACGTACACTGGAAAAATATTTGGTTTTAAATTTTAAAACCAATATTTTAAAAGCACACATAGGACTTTATCCACAAACACAGGATTCATGTTTTGTGAACATCAACATTTGCTGAAACAACTTCCCAATAGCACCAACTCTCCCCGAAATTACTTTTTAAGCATTGCAAGCATGGAAGTAAATTAATATAATGAAACCCTGATTTAAAAAAATTCTAAACTGGTGTTTTATGTGAAGCAAGATATACATATAATCCAGCTTGCTACCTAATGGTATGCTAGCTCATATTCTGAGCATCCTGGTTGTAGTGAAGTTTGTTTGCTCCCTTCTGAAGGTACATACACCTTCACTTCTCAGCCATTAAAATAAAAACTAGTATTTAAGAGCTGGAACAACCTGGCCTGTGAAAAGATGAGTTAGTCCTCATATGGGACTAATTTAAATAAATCAAGGATGGATATCCACCTAAAAAATATGCTCAAGCACATATTATAGGCTCATTGAAGAAATCACAGGATTAAGGTCTGTATCACTGACTTCTGCAGCAGATTAGGCCATAATGATTCCTGCTGTCCTTAAAATGCATTCCTCAAAATTAAAAATACCACAATAAACCCACTACACCACAAAAAACTAGATATAAACAAATAAAAACATCACCAAAACTACATACACCCCACACACCTGATTCATTTTCCCATTCTGTAGTTCTATTTAAGAGTTTAATTGGCTTAGGAGGGGGAATGAACATAATCTTTGTTATAATAATTCGAGTTTTCCTCTCAAAGAACTTTTAAAGTATTATCTACAGCACTCAGACATTAAAAGAAAAGTGTCTAGCACACATGCCCTGACTGTATTAGATGTGCTTTCCAAGCTTAGATATAAGAGTTTAGTTCCCCCCTCATTTCTCAGGTCAGAAAGGGCTAACAGTACTTCAAAAGGTAGTGCGTACTCTCAGCTGGATAAGTTGTTCACTGTGGGGGGAATTACAGTCCCAAAGGAAGCTCCTTTCTTCTATTAAAAGGAGAATTTTTGTCTGCTAAGGGAGGCAGAGCTGTGGGAGAAGGTTTTTAATGAACCCAAGTAGAAATTGTGTGAATTAGCAGCTGCGTCACTGGATCAGAAGTCAGGAGGGATGTGCTCTATTCCTATTTTTTTGACCCTGGGCAGATCAGTTTTACTTAGTAATTACTGCACAACACACAACAAGTAACTGACAGCCGAAAAATCTTGTAATGCAATACTCACATAGTACCATTAGTCATTTTATGTTTCTTTCAGTTTAGTAGCAAACAAGAGAGATGTCTCAACCCTTCTGAAAACAAAGTGGAAAGAGAAAATCCAGGACCTGGTTCACAGGGTGCCACATGTGTGCAGTGTGGAGCAAAAAATGAACAGGCAGACAGGAAGAGAGAAAGAAATCCAAGAAGCATGAGTGGTCTAGACATACTGGCCAAGAAAGAAATAGCATCCAGATCATCCTGTTTTCAGCTATTTCCCTTTCCATTGGGCTAGGAAACCCTCTTTACCTGCTGCTGTTTCCATGGCATCACAACTGATGCCCCAAGGTTGTCCAGTTGCTGTTTGACCCTTTACAAGGAGAAATGACAAGCAGCAACTACCATTGCCTCCTACTTGGTCTCTTCAAAAAAAAAAAAAAAGTGCCTCTTACTTTGTTTTTAAGACCAGTTCAAAGCAACACAAAATATCCAATCATCAGTACTGCAGAGAAACTGGAATAGTGACACTTTTTAAAAAGAAAACAAACAAAAAAAAATAGAACTCAGAACTCATTGAGTATTACAAACAAAAAAAAATAGAACTCAGAACTCATTGAGTATTTTAACACACAAACCCATTAAGTCAACTCACAGAATTG
>JAWWTY010000158.1:10983026-11167930 GCA_035222235.1 Margarornis squamiger
ACAAACAAAAAAAAATAGAACTCAGAACTCATTGAGTATTTTAACACACAAACCCATTAAGTCAACTCACAGAATTGTCTAGGACTTGGCTGTTCAAAATATCAAGCATATTTAAGGAAACCAGTGCAATATAACAAATTGTACGTGCAACAGGTCATAGCTTGGCTTCTGAAAGCAACATGGATGGCTTAAAGTTTGGAAGGGGGAGAGGATTATTAATCCTCTAAATACTTTCTTATTATAAGATAATAAATCACCTTGCCATACATTATAAAACACAGACTAGATCCCAAAGCCTAATAACATTTAGAAAGGCATTCTGCATCCTCTTCCCTTCTGGTTTTGCAGGGTCTTTCCCCAGCTGATATTAACCCAGACAACCTGTCTCTTCACATTAGCTTCAAGCTGCCTCTACACTGTCAGTGCACCCTGGCTAAGAGACGTCTGTTCTCAACCTGCACCTTAACCAGTAAAATTTCTAGTTCTACTGTCAATATTTTCTCTGGGTCAGGTCAATATTTGATGTCTTAGCTTTGCTTGTAAGTGAAATTAATACTGCAGCAAGAAAAACCCTCTGAGTTTTATCAATTTCTAAACATAAGCTCGAAAAGGAAACCTCAGGTGACTTTTGAAAATGGAAGGAAAATATCCCAGCTATGAACTTTAGACAGTGACTGCAATTTCTATTAATACAGTATTTTTTTTATTTGTAAGTATAGGTATTTAATATTTTTCAGAAAGCTACCTCTCACTATTAGGGTCCATTAACCTAATTTGCTGCAAATGAAAAAATTACATATAACATTTACGTTTTCTTTCCTTTTTCTGCATAAATTTGCATAGCTACAGAATTCAATAATCAAAAAGTTTGCTACAGCATAAATTCTTCATCAGAAGAATTACCCAGTGCCAGCATCCCCGGTTGTACCTGACATCTAGCTGCATTAACAGGTGTTTACCATAGTCCTCATCAATGGTGTCCAGTTTGCCACAGTGAAAATAAAAATGCAAAACAGACAGCCCACAAAGCAATTTCCAACTACAACTTTACTATGCAGAAAAAGGTGCAATGTTCTGCCGTGGGGTAACAAAGCCCTACAGCACATCCCCCGTGGACAGGAATGGCCTCAGACAGTGAGGAGCTAAGACTTGGCAAGCACAGCTCTAAACTGGGTGTCTCAACACTAACAGCACACACACTCAGAACATGTTAGCCCTGAGCACCCAAAGATCAAATGCAAAAACCCTGTGGCCCAACGCCCTCTTCTCTAGAAACACATCACCAGCTTCAACACCTACAAAACATTAGCACATTAGCTTAAATCCAACAGCATGAGGAGAAGACCTTTGAAAAAGGCTTTTCAGCTCCAGCCTAGAAAAATCTGATTGCTCAGCTAAATTAAAAGCTGTTATTTTTTTATACCATTTGGGAACAATTACACCTATAATATACTCAAACTATGAATTTGTAGAAATCTGATATTGGGTTGTCAGTGTTAGAACAAATTTTTACCATTCCTTTGGTAATATTCATCACCAACACACAGCCATACTTCACGCAAAATTATTGAAAAAGTGTGAGAACATAGAATATGTTTAGAAGAGATACATTTTATTTTTACAATCAAGTAGCATTATAGTGGAGTTTCTAAAGACTGAAATACTGCAACTATTTTTTTGTGTGAATGAACATAAAGTGTTCTATACTTTTCCTGCCTATATTTGCATGAACTTTATTGAAAGAAATCAGTCTTGGCATTTCCAACAAGCCAGAAAGGTTAAACCCCGTCTCAATAAGAAAAGAAACCCATTAAGAAATTGCTACAACTGATGGATCAAGTGTGCTTTCTACTGCCTTCAGTGTAACCACCAGCATGTTCTAGACAATGAAAACTCTCCAGTCCTATATTATTTCAGTAGTATCTTCAAGAATTAAGTGAATCTCTACCACTTCTCCAGTAATATGATAAAAATGAACGATCATCAGTATCCTGGTACAGTGACTGAAGCCAGTGAGAGCCAACATCACAGAGTGGAAGCCAGGAGAGCCCCACAAGCAAGGGCTTGCCTGTGGCATACACCAGGCTCGGCTGCCCTTCCTGCCTTTGGCCATTCCTCACATCTCTCATGTTATTTCATACCATGAGATTCCTTGCCAAAGCACAAAACAAAAAGTTGGCCCCTTCTGCACTTTAATCCAGTTTATCAGGGACACACTTTGGCAGGCAGATACTCTAGTTTCATGCTTCACAAGTAAGCAAAACAAAGAACAGCAATAGCTTCATGTGTAAAGTCACACCTCACAGAATAAAAATTGGTTCATCTTCCACCTCACAGAAAGAAACCAGCCTGCCTGCTCTTGTTGACTGGAAGGCTGGATCACAGGACCAGGAAAGGGGAGCCACAAAAAGACTCACGGCAGTCTGTCTGTTATAGGCAAGAGCTCCAGCCATGCTGAGAGCTATGCAGCAGAAGCTAACCTGTCTTGGTGGTTTAGTAACACCCCACATCCAGCAGTGGCTGAGCAGCCTCTGGGAATCCTGGGATGCCAGTAGCCCCTGCTGCAGGATGGGCAGCAACGGAGCAATGCCTCCTCAGACACCAGAGAAGGAAAATTCACATAGCAGCAGTACCTGGGGAAAGAAGTAACCTGCTTAAGAGTGTACAAACCTCATTTCCTTCCTCATGTCCTGTCCTTTCCTGCCTTCAATAAGGCACTGATTTATTATGTTACTTGGCAAGGAGCAGTTTGTTCAATACAAGGGTAATTAGCTTAAATTCTTCTGTATAGAAGCTTAAACCAGCACTTGTAAGTGACCTCTAGTGGGTCCTTGTTGCTGTCAACAGCATCCTGACAGGAGGTTAGAGGTTCAGTGAAGTAAAAAGCAAAGTCATGCTGCTTATACACTTGGTGTGTATACATCCAAGCCCAGACAGCCTACTTCTCCCAGTTGCAGGGGAACAGACATCTGGGACTTCAGCTACCAATTCAAGCCAAAAAATAAAAGAAAAAAAAATTAAATATATCAACAAAATTTCCCTCTTTTCTTAACACGGAAGGGAGAAAGGGAGACCATTAGCCTTGCCATAGCAGTCCTCATCTCTGTCCTCAGATCAAGAAAGGCGTCTGAGATTACAGTAAGAATGTAGCAATTACTGAACTACTGCTCTGAAAAATACAGACTCTTTGCCTCTTGGGGACCTTTTCTTGTGCTTTCAGCAGAAGACATCAAAAGAGAAATGGAGATTCAACATCTTCATTTCTTTTCATTAATGAAATACTGCTAAGGGTAAACACCTTTTAGCGGAAATTACAAGTTATCACCAGCATGACTGATCATCATAGACAATGCCTAATACTGTGTCCTGTAGCAAGCCAGAGATTTTAGCTGTATCACATCTATCTGTGCTAGCATTTGTAATTGAGATAACTTAGGAAGATGATTTAAAACAGTTCGCACAAAAATCTAGCAACTTGCAATCACTAATAAACCAGTTGCAATCCAGCTCTCAAGCTTTTTTAGGGGATGTGTAAAACCAGTCGAGGCTTTCAGTCTGTTACACAGAAAAAGAGACCCCAGGCAAGGCCAGACACTTATTCAGAGCTTTGCTCAAAAGCCAGAGAGAGAACGGGAGTTCACTGAAAACAAATACATGGAAGCAAACTGCTTCAATATCTAAATTAAAAAGCTGCAACAGAGACAAGTGAAGGATATTGAGGTTAAAAAGTGGTTTATAACAAACATTAGTTTTAAAAAAAGATATTCTGGCAAACCTTTATTGCCCAGCTAAATACAAATAATTCCTTAAACAGGATAGCACATAACATGACTAGGCTCAGCGATGTCAACCTCCTCCATCAAAACACATCACTGAAGTCAGAGCCATTTCTCAAAGCATTTGACACAAAAAACCACTTCCACTCTGCTGGGCAGGTGGCTCACTCTGCAGTCCCTGACTTGGCTCTATTCTCACATTTCTTTACCCACTCAGGAGTTGGGTCTCCAGGCCAGCCATTGCTCTGCAAATACCATTTCCCAGAGGCAACAGATGAATGTAAGCTGGCCTGTTTCCACCTTAGATTTATGACACTCTAGGGAAAATAAATCTTCATATCTAAGAAGAAGAAAAAAAAAAACCATTGCAAACTTATAACAAAAGCACAGTTTAATAACTTATTTTTATAAGTTTGTCAAAGTATCACAGCTTTTTTCTTGGTTGAGTTTTGTTTCCTGTTTTCACCCCAGTGAAAACTAACAGAAAGATAAGACAGTAAAAGTTAACTTAAAAAGTACTTCCTTCTTCCTGGCATAAAAGACTTAGAAAGGCAAAGTATTTCCTGAAAAAAAAAAAATTTACATTTGTCTGCTATTTCCTAGTAACAATATTTATTCCAAATTTTCCTGGACTTGGACGCACAGCAATATGGGTACTTATGGAAGAACAAACATAAGCCACACCATTTCCTTTATCCTTGACATAGCCTATCAGGCATCATTCCTGCCCAACAGTCAGACAAGAAGCACCAGCCACACTGTGCTGCTGCTCAGGGATCACCAGAATATTCGTGTGGGCAAGAGCATCTCAATAAGATAAAGAAGAGAGCAGAAAAAAGCAAATGTACAAGGTCTGTCTGCCTGTTCTCACAGCTCCAGGTCTGCCAAGTCACCTCCTCTCACTTCCAATCTCTGAGAAGAGTTACTGCTCCTGCAGCCATATTTCTAGATTTTCCTCCCGACAAGCATCCCTTTGCCATTCACTCAGGTGAGGCAAATGCAGCAACTTCTGTACCAGAAATTGCTTCAGAGTTGCATCGTATTTGTAAAACAGACAACAAAATAAATACTCATCCTTGACTCTTACAATATATCTTACACTGATTATAACAAACCAAGGTGCTTGGGGGAGTAGGGAGGGTGAGGGGGTGTACCCTTCTGTTTGCACAACCTATTTTGTCCAGTGCATAGCATTTTCTACAGATGCATGACCATATTCCACAGGAAGAAATGCAGTACAAGTATTCTTGACACCCAAGGAAGCTGAGATTAAAGAGCCCTCTACTGAAAGTTGTGTTTTCTCACAAGTTTGCTACACTTCATAACTTCCATTTCTCCTTCACATCTCTGCAGAGTTGCATTGATTACTCAAGTAATAACAGCATTGCCTCCCTCCATATCTAACACCGTGAAACAGTCAAATACTGGAGATATGTACTGTGTTTATTTAAAATGCTTTCTCATTGTGCTGATAGCAACAGTGCTCACTAAGCCTGAACTTTTAATTGCCCAATAGAATCAGAGAACAGCCTTCAAGGCCTACATTTAGCTAACTCAGCTTACAAATTTGCACATGTCCAGGTGTCCTGCAGGCAAAGAAGAAGAATATGCAGTTCTTCCACCAAAAAGCTTACAACATAACTTTTTAATCACTTTACTCGGGACAAAAAAAAGATTTATGGAGTAAATAGAAGGTCGATGTTTCCAAATTTTACAGAATATCAATTAAATTCCTTTCTAGTACAAAACTCAACATAAAAAGAGAAAAATATGAGAAATGCTAAAGTAAATTGCAGCAAATTTTCCACTGATGGCAACTGAAGCATAAAACACACAGTTATCTGACACAGAGAAGGTTAAGAGGACAAGAGAATGAATTGGGTGGACATGAAAAATTGAAGGAGTGACAAATTCGGAACTGATGTCAGGCCACACATTTTAATTGCGGAACTGCATGCCAGACATTAACAGTGCCGAGGTCATCCAGAGAACCACCAAAGGGCAATTGGGGGACAGTGGGCACTGGGGTGCAGCAGCTCTATGTAAAAACTTACTAATCTTTATTTACTATACTATAGCTGTGTTATATGGAATAGCTATCATGAACTGTCATGCTCCCTCAAGACAAGTGAAAAACACAAAGTAATCATACCACTGAGGCTGTCAATCATAAGCAAAAAAAACTACAGGCATTCAAAATAAACTGCCCCTTTGGAGCTGAGGTCACCTTGTCAATATCAATCTTCTCATTTTGATGCACATTAAGAGTTACTGGAGTGTCCCCTTTCATCCTATGACTGTGAATTGACCTTACTGACACTACTGAACACAATATGGTCATTTAAGGATGTGGTAATTATCGGTAACTGCACTAACAAAGTTAGTAGCACACAGGGCCTCATTGCTCTGGCTTGTATTGCCACCTGGCCTTTATTTTAAGAGATTTATTCTAATTTCATATGCCTTGACACAAACTATATTCACATCAGTCCCTTACTTAGTTATTTTCACAGGGAGCGCCATTGAGAACTTATACTTGAAAGAGTATTTTCATCTGAAAATAAAAAAAAAACTCACAAAACTGTTGCTTAAAGAATTTTAATTAAGCCTATAAAAACTCATACTACACAAACACCAATACCTTTAGTCTTCCAACCTTATTGTAACACTATTGTACATTCTCCATCTTCTGTCAAAATGCAACAGAGGAACAACCACGGCTGGGTCAAGAGCAAGACCACCTACCACGTGTGTCACAGCCTGTCACCACAGGGTGACACAACACCTCTGACACACACCACCTCATCAGAAGCAAAACCCACCAAACTGCAGCTCCTTTTCTCCAGGATTGCATTTCACTTCCAAAGTGAATCAAAAGGTAACACTGCCTCCAAGACCCAAGATGGGGAAGGGCAAGTGCCTGAAATACTCACATACTGCTTTTTGCATGGCTCCTGAGAGCTGCAGCCCCACGAGCCCAAGATGTGGCCAGGCTGGAAGGCAGAGCCAGCCCAGGCACACGCCAATGACAGACCATGGGGCTTGCTTGTGCAGCAGCTTCCGTCAGCCTGAAATTGCCTTTACAGATTTACTGACAAAGATATATGATGCAAGCACTGTAGAGATGACTTTTTGTTAAAAGGAAAGAGAAATAATCAATAGTAGCTTGGGCTGGAAAGGGGCCTTGGAATTGATTTGGAGATGACATGCTGGGCTTAGGCCCAAAGCAGAGATCCTGGCCAAGCAGAGTCTAATGCTTTTAGAGTTCATTTAAAGATGACCCCAAATTAAATTTCCAATTGTAGGGGCCTAATTCACTCCAGATTGTTTAGAAACACTGCTAACAAAGGAAAAAAAATATCAATCCCAACACAAATACTCTTCTGAGGTTTTGGAGTTCAGCTTAATACATTTTTAATCAGACCTTGTATTTTACTCGATGCTTGTTCACTTTTGTTGCTATAGGTTGTCACATACTGCTAACCCAGAAGATCAACCAGGAAGAAAGTTTCTCTGACAGCTTGCAAACACTACTGTTTTCTTCACACTGTTTCAATTCAGCGCTACTTCTGCCATACGTAGACCCACATTTTTAAAGTTATTTGTTTCCCACTGAAATAGATAAATATGCTGTAGCAAGGCAGACACAATACTCCACCTATTTAAACTAAACACCCAAAAATCTCACCTTATTTTGCCATATCACAAGCCAGACTTGAGACGTTACCTGGCTTTAGAGATTGCCATACATTCATCCCTCCAGACTGCAGCAGTCCCATCACATCAGATTCATCTGCAGTGCAGTCTTACCTGCAAACTGTGCCAGCAGCATTTGCTTCACAACTGTGAGAAAAGTGAGAATAAACCCCACGCTGATGACCCATCCAAAGGTCACTGAATCTCACTGCACTGTGAAATGCCACTATAGAAACACAGTAAAAGATCCAGAGCATCAGAAATGCAGCAGTAACAAAAAACCTGTCATCTGCTGCCCAGACTATTTCAGTAGTTCCAGCAACATGAGCAGTACCTTTGCAGAGTTTTCAACACCAAAGTCCTAGTGTTCACCTAAAGAAAGTATCTCTCTACAAAGACAAGGGTGATGAGGTGAACATGGAGGGAGGAAGAGGGGAAATAAAGGTGAAAAACACTTCTTTCAAGTGAGTCATATTCACTTTGACTGTTATTTCAGCTGTATCTTGACAAACAATTAATGCTAAATTTTCACACTACCACTCATTTGGCAGAAGATATTTAAGTCAATACAAAACACAGATCGGATTTCAAATTAGCAAGATCACCAATGAATTATATGACGAAAACGATAGCAAGCCTGTGCTGGCACCAGGCTTCAGCATGCCACCTGGCATTCCAGATTGCACTCATCGCAGCCTGCGCTGGTCCCCACCACCTGGTGCATTGCAAAATGCCTCTTCTGCAATACTGCAAGGCTTTCTGAGCAGCCCTCTTAAAGGGAGGGCCCTTCTGTTTCCAAGGTCACCCACATTTTCTAGGAACAGTCTTGCAGAAAGGCTACTTGGCTGGATCAGACCTTTATTTGCAACTCAGCACTGTAAGAACTACGTATCATTTTAGCCTGACCAGTGCTCCTATCACTGCTCTCCTTCTCATGACTAAGACTACTTTCTCATGCCCATTTTGCTCATTGAAGGCAACTATACTCCTGGACATGATCCACAGTGAGCACCCCCACTCCAAAACTGTGTGCAGGCTTCTGCCCAAACCAGCTTCTCCTTGCTGCCTTAACTTCACTGCATACAGCACTTGATGCATTGAGCATCAATTCCCCCCCAAGAAAAGAAGTAAGAGCGATGATTGTACCCTCACAACTTAACAGATAAATAACCTTTGTGAATCACCTCTTTTTTTCCCATTCAGCCAGTTTACGTGACAGGTCATCCCCATTTCCTGGTCACAGCTGGGGCCACGAAGCAAAGCACACCCAGACATACACAGAGCATACTTTAGAAAGCACTGCTATTGAGCGCATCTTGTGCTGTATCCGCTGACCAAGAAATAGAACTTAAATGTAAGCAGACAAATTTCCTACTCCAGAAACTACCCAGGGGAAGGACCTGTTGCTATATTTAGAAACAGATAATTTTGTAAGTCCAAGCAATAATGAAATAATCAACTGTAGAGCAGGAGAGGTCACATGCTTGATCTACATTGATGAGAAGAGGGAAATCATACCAGGGTTGAGACCAGATTCTCTGCAGAAACCTCACTTTTAGCAGGAACAAGTCACCACTATTGTTGCACACAGCCAGCTCTGCATTGCTATCTATCTTGTTTAAAACTGACAGCAAAAAACTCCAGGGGCAAGGGCTGAAGAAAAATGGGCAGAGGCTGCAAGCCTGGGCCAGGGCCTCTTGAGGAGTGCTCACAGAGACACAGCCACAATGCCTGGTGCTCCAGCTCTCACTACCCCAGGGACACAAAGACAGATGGATCCCATACTAGAACACAGCACTCAGCAAGGAGCACCATCCAAAAAAAAAAAAATCAGCCCAGCCTGTCCACCCCCTTGCATTGCATATCGCAAGTAACAGGACTGATAGAAAACTTGTTAAAACAACAACATACTTAACAAGTCTGATTCTCACATTAGCCAGTGACTTTTAAGGAAGTTTCCAGAAACATTAAGGAATCAGTAGTGCAAGAGATCCTTCCTACTTACCTCGTTCCGTCACCGTTTTCCAAGTGCAGCAACTTTCACGCCTCTGTTCAACCTTTATTTGGACCAACTTCAGCCACCTGACACTGAACAGCTTTGATGGTGAAATACCTGCAAAACCAGGTGTAGCAGATCAGTTATCACTCTCCTTAATCAGAAACACCTGTGCCTCATTTGTTAGATCACAGAACCCGAGAAAATTTTCTGGGATCTCACTAGCATATTAGTGTGGAGGGGAGCCAAGGCACTGCCAGAGACACCCAGAGCCTACCTGGGGGAGGTGCAATGCTGGTGCAGCAGCTGAGCTCCCAGGGCAAAACAAGCACAGGACTGCTAGAAAGAGACTTCACAGAATATGCTGAGTTGGAAGGGACCCACATAGTTCATCAAGTCCAACTCTCTTAAGTGAATGGCCCACACAGGGAGTGAACCCAAACCTGTGACCTTGGTGTTGTTAGCACTGTACTCTAACCAACTGAGTTAATAAAAGATTGGTGGAAGGTCTGATTGCATATTGGGGAGGGTGGGGAGGATACATGTACTGCGATAAAGCCTGCCAAAATGAAGTTAAATCATCATTATTATTCTTTTTAAAATATCCTACATTTTAACTTACAGGATAAAGATATATGGAATTAGTGCTTTGTGACTCACAGCTACAATGTTCTAAATCCAACACTGGGAACATTAAAGGACATTGTCATGCCATTTCTGTTTCCCACCTTGGCAAAAAAAGATAACTTATGATCTTTCTGCTACCAGAGTAGCTTAGAGGCTTCTTACACTTACATGAGTAAAACCCATTGAGACTCTTAGAGGGGAGGTAGAATAAAAATGCAAAATATATCAACTCTCCATATTAGCTATGGCTAGAAGGAAAATAGGACATTCAGCAGGCTAATTGCTTTACTAAATATGGCAAATTATCCATTCCAAAAGGCAACTAATAGCATGAAAATATTAAGTGTGTGTTAGAGGACATTAGCAGAGGAGCAAGAATTCACTACCATGACAGTGCTAGTTTATGCTCTTAAGTTTACAGCAAATTAGCCATACCTTTCTAAAGCTTATCAATACCTCTCTGACTAGAGATGAATCCTTCAACTCCTAAATATTGACATCTGTGTCTTTTCATAATAACAAACCCTAAATGAGCTAAAGTAATACTTTTCTGTAGCAGTTAGGAAAAAACACTGATTCAAATTATGCAAGGGTAGCTTCAAAGACAAAAGTCCACTTACCCTTGCCTCTCCTAATATATGCTTATTTGCTTCAATGAGAACATTAACACTCAGGAGCAGCCAGGTCTGCTTCGCATGCTCCCGCTTAGCAGAGAGGCTGCTTCGGAGTCACAGCTGAAAGCCCCATCACACAGGCTACACTCAGTAGGGCACAGTGTGTGCACATGTCCAGGGCACACACACCAGCCTGCAGCACGGATATGTGTCCAGGGCTCCACTTAGTAAGGTGAAGGAGGAAGAAAGGATCTCAGACAATGTCTTACAGGCTTGAATGGATTAAGTTACTTGATACTGTGAAAATCAAAGAGAAATCACTTCTGGGCTCAGAGAGCAAGAGGCTGGGGTGGGTTCTGCTTTACAAATTAGGCACAGTCAAATGAAAGGCACATTTTCCTAATGAGTCCTTTTACACTTAAAACAACAGGATGAATTATGTCCAATATATATTTCAGTTCAGTTGTTGAGAAGATTAAAGTGGAATCTTTCAGGTTTCCAGAAGTGAAAGGCTAGCTCACTATCTTTCCCACTTGCAAAGCCTCAGGGACCAACAGGCATCACTCCATCTGGGAGACAAAAATCTGTCCTTCCAGCTGAGACCATAACCCAAGAGTATTGATCAAACATCCACCTCCCTGCCACATAATAGAATTTCCCAGTGAGCTAATTGTTTTTTCTTCTTTCATCTCCATAAATGAGGTCAATGGCAAGGGCAAAGAAGAGAGAATTAGCTTTAAGTGTTCTTGGCTTCAAAGCAAGAAGAGACAGAGCTTCCAGATTTTGGAGAGTGCTCTACAGGGTTTATAAAGTACCATGGGACCTTCCAAATATCTGAACTTAGAATTGCTTCAGCTTAGGACAGGGCTTGTCTGCACTGGCCAAGGATTAATGCTTTTCCACATCTGCTGTTACAGTTTGGCAATGCCACTGGTAGGTCAAAGATGGCCTTCATGCTGTCCCTCCAACAGTGATCAGCTCTCATTCACAGCTCCTAAAGCACTTTGCAAGAATGTATAAAGCTTCACAACAGATGTGAAAGCAGGTAAGCACCACACTGTGTGTTGGTGCCTCATCCTCATTACCATCTGCCTGCAGTGACAGAGCTGAGCAGCACCTCCTACCCTGCTGCCCTGTGTTAGGAGTGCAAGTGAGGCAAAGTGGAGTCATGACAATGCAGATTTGTGCATGCAGATATACACCATCATCAGGCTTACAGAAAGGAAAACTGAACCAACGGCAAAAATGCAAATAACAGAATTAAAATCTGACTCCTGGGAGAAAAGTAGATCCATTGATTTTTATTTCCAGAGCAGCAATGGCTCTCTGAGGTCTGGCCCTTAGCCCTCCTCACTGTTTTCCCCCCAGAACATGGGCAATCCCTCATGCAGTATAAAAACCCTACAGGACTCTTTAGTATCTCTGCAAAATAATATTTTATAGCCCAGTTAGCTCACACAGAATTAATAACAAGGATCAAGAATGATGGTCTGAGACAGTCAGCTGCAAACTTCTGTTTCTCTGGGTAGGAAAGCAATAAATTTGCTGCTGAACTCTTCACAGAATTACTTCCCATATTTTGGGAACAGACAGAATTGAAGTCCTGCTGCTAATATAAACAGCAAGTTCTTCAACAGAAAGATTAAATAAACAAGCAAACAAACAAACCAAACAAAAACACCAAAAAAACCCACCTCAACAAGCACATCTTGTACTTCTTTCATCTCTGAGCCCCAGCCATATCAAACCAGCAGCCTGGATGTGTGGTAAAGCCTCTGGCACACGCAGGGCTATCGCAGCATCTGTCTTACAGCCCTCAAGTTATAACTGCTTCATAACTATCCAAACACAAGACAAAGTGGCAAAGTCAGAGCAGGACTGAGGCTCTGGGGAGTGTCAGGAGAGTTACGGCCTCACCAGGCCTTGTTCCTACCAGCTAGAAAAGAAGACCCTGGTGCCAGCCACCAGCTCTGCACGATGGGTGGGAGGAGGCCTCTCATCTCTGTGGGCAGCCAAATTGTCACAGGTGGAAACAATTTTGTGCTCTCCCAATCAAGGCAAGACAAGACTCAGCTGTGGAATTCCCAGCTGGTTGCAGTTCCTTCCGAAACAGTGATACTGAAGCTGTAGAAAACAGTTTTTCTTTCTGGATAAATACCTTTTAAGCCAAGCTCTGATTTTTGTGGGTTTGCAGAGACCACCTCTCAAGAGACAGAAGAGACATAGCAGATGCTACTGGTCTCAAAATACACTGTCCTGAGGGACCAGCCCCCATTAACCAAGAGCTCCAACACAAGTAGGGTCAATAGTAGCACAATGTCCAATATTTGTAAATGAAATTCGGCAATACAAAAAAATTTTTAATCTTTCTGACACATCTACATATGTTTTCACCACATTATTGCCAGAGAGGACACCTTATAGAATATAAAACTTCCCAAAAACATATGCAGTTCAACTCTGGGAGTAATTTTTGAAAGGCTGTTCCTTCCTGACTGTGAGCAAAGGTTATTATGTGTCTAGAATAGATACAGTCTAGACAGATGGAGCATCATGGAGGGAGGAGGGCTGAACTCACGATCTGTTTGTTTCCTGAAGAGCCTTTTGTTATGAACTTTGTAAAAAGCATTTTGTAAATCCAAGTGAATTAAATTGCTTTATATAGTACTGGGATAAACAACTTATTGACAATTAGATTTTTTAAAATTACTTAAACAATGAATGTTGGAAATAGATGAACAAGCAGGAAAATTTGGATGAAATAATTTAAAAATGCACACATTCCAGTAGGCTGGAAATTAATCCTCTTCCAAAAAGGTGTTTGTCATTTAAATCATACAAGCAATCTCCTCAAAGTCAGGGTTTTATTATTTTTAGGAGTGAAGATTTCAATCCTTCTTTTCAAGCTATCAAGATCCTCAATAATCCATCTTGCTCCCTGCATTGATTACTGTCTGTAATGAACAATGGGCCCCAGAAACTATCACATGATCTGAAGACCTCTGAATCTTTAGCAGTCTGCAGTCTTGTAATATTTGCAGACTTTCTTGATAATTTTTGAAGGACAATACAACACAACAATCACATGCTGAAAACTTAAGCATACAAGAGAATTCCTAAAACATAGTTGTGTTTTTCTTTGGCATTGTTGTTCTCATGGAGAAACAAAACAAATATTTGTTCAGACAATTCAAAGTAAAAACCTACTGCAAATATATAATTTGTGTTTGAGTTAACTTTTGAGTTAGCTAGCCTTTAGTTAGTTTTGCTTACATTCAGGCTATGGTCTTCTCCTACTTAAAAAAAACCAAAACAAAACATGGGAACTCCTTCACAGATATTGTCTACAGATAATTTAAAATGACACTTAAATGTCAACATGTTTATACCACAAAAGGTGAAATTAGTAAACAAATGATACTCTAAATAATTCAACTAGCTTTAAATATTTAATTTCTGTAGAACATAGGTTTGTTTCATAGTTTCTATGAAATCTGCCCTTAATAGTAGAGTAAAAAGTAATTACAATAACATTCTTCAAATATCTGTGTTTCAATGGTAACCGTACGGAGTAAGGGGGGCTACAGACAGTTTAATGTGGTAGTAAAACCAAAAACTGCCTCAAGAATTTTCCCCCTTCTCTGTCTCCAGGAGTTTTTGCCAAAGCAGATGACACACCAAGCTGTGCTACATGGCAAACTGGAGCAGAGAATTGATCTGAGTCAAAAGTACCTCCCCTTTGTTTTTTCCTTCAGACACTACTAAGGAAACTGGCAGGATTCACTTGGGATTAATGTCTAAATGCCCACGTCCTTAGGCTATACTCTGAAACCCTGATTTCGCACTGGGAAACCTGGCATTTAGCAACAGAAATTCAAAGCCAAAGCGCCAGTCACTCCAGACAGCATCGTCACAGATGACCCGTCTCACGTTCACTGCTAAGTTATCTTGCTGCCAAATAAGTTTTCAACACAACAGTCTTCTGGTGCAGGAATTTAAGAACCTCCAAAAGAGGAAAACATAACCCAGAGGGAAGAAAAAAAAACAATTGAAGACAACACAAATCCAATTATACCCAGCAACATATTGGGGGAAAAGAAAGGAATGAAGGAAAACGTTGAGGATAGTTCTTTATCTGATTATATACAGTCAGCATAGAAATGCTTTATCATCCCCTACAATATAAGCAAGCCAACATTTTAGTACTCTATAGAAGCAAAAATTTATTTATTTTTTTATTAAAGAGAGTTCATTTTAATCTATTTCCTCTATTTCCTCCATTCAGGCAACTGCTTAATACATTGATCTTCCATGCATTTCCATTTTCTCCACCAATACATTTCTTATAATTGGAATGAGCTGCTCTATTAAGCATCTTAATAGATTCTATGTTCTCAAAACCCAATAACTTCAGGACAATACATTAAAATAGACAACAAATTAAGCTTGGTGTTTGTGAATGTGAGACCCCATCAAGAGTGACCTTTAAAGTTACAGCAAGGACGCTGTTTAAAATTGGTTGCAGAGAAACCCATATTTAATATGCCCAATTGCATTAGTTTGTGCCAATGCTACAACAGTCTGAGACTCTTTGTAGTTTGTTGGTGGCCAGGAAAAAATTACAGTCCTGATGTGAAGTGGCAATGGACATGTGCAGATGGCAATGGATTCACTTAGAGCTGTGGGTGAAAAAAACAGGACCTCTGTATTTAGCTATATCACCTAACAGAGACACAGCCTAGCCTGAGCAACAAAGTCTGGTCTTAGATTTGTATAAGCAAGCAACACTGAGCATTACACACATATCAAAAGTATTTTGAAAGTCTAACATATTTATTTTATCAATTGAATCTAATAGCTATGACACAAAATCACATTAACTTAGTTTGAAATACAATGTGAATAAAGTTTTTATTTGCAAGCTATTACAAAGATGTAATTCCATTTAAAAATAGCAAACAGTATAAAATAATTCTCTCAAAGCTCATTAGCCTGTATTAGTATGATTTCTGCCTGCTCCCACAGCTATACAGTTACCTTCACATGTATTTTATATCACTTCTTAAGTCAGTCAGAGAGGTTTTCCACCACAGCTAAAGACCAAGGTGACCTTACAATGTGTAGGGTGACCACCTGAACACACAATGAACAACTGGAGCAGGGGAGGGGGATGTCCAACAGACACACTGCAAACTGCTGGAGTGAGTATTTGCCAGATACCCACACCACAACCCAGCCTCTAAGACAGGGCAGAGACTATATCTGCTTCCGTACGTGGATCACCAAGTCCAGCTTGAAATCAAACTGAAGCAACACTAAGAGTTAGGAGGAATGAGGTCTAATCCTAGTAAAGTGAATCAGGGTAGTTAGACCAAAATGGAAAATACTCTTCGCCTAGCTTTATGTTCCCTAGGAAAGGTTTTGTTTAAAAGCCATCTCCCAGTTGCCCTTCACTTGGCATTAGCCTTTGCTAACTGCTTGTACAGATAGCTCCATGGGTAACATCAGCAACTCAATTGCCCTCTTGGTTGCCCATCAACCCCTCACATCTCTATCTATTTTTAATTCTAATGCCTGTTTCTTTGCAGTTTCAGTTTCTCTTCCAAGTTACTCATTTCTGTAGCCTCACAGGGTGAACTGTTGCTGTTGAAATCCTCATCCTCACAGGCAATGTCAGCATATCCTTCTAGGTGAAATACCTTGGCATACAGTTCAATTTGTATTATCCCACATGGATGACCTGTATGGTACCTTTTACCAGCAGATTACTTTTTAACATGGAAATCATTGTACAAAAGACTTTGCTTTTGTTACAGGTTTTCATGTTTGCCTCAGGCTTAATCATGAACACGACTGCTAATTATTTGCACCTCCTGCAGTGCTAACTAGGTTTATCCAAGATAAGAACAGTTCAGCCCCTTATTCCACCACCTGCCAGTGCAGGACTGTTGCCAGCAATTCCCTCCGATAACCCAGGCTTATTTAGCAGCTGAGGACCAGCAGTAAATATTGTTCCTCTTTTCCTAGCTGGCAGTTTTACTTGGAGGCTATGGTGAAGAACATGTGGCATGGGGCAGGCACTGACCTCCCCTCTCCCCAAGGCCCAGTGGCAGGAAGCATGTTTCTGTGGCCAGGGTGCAGGCACAGGGTTTGAGTAGCTTTGGGGGTTCCTTAGGCCCTCACTCTGCCTAGAACAACCCTCCCAGCTCTGGGTGCAGCACTAGAGGTGCTGAGTGCTCAGCACAGCACAGTCCCCTCAGCACAAACCACTGCCATTCCTGGTCCTGGGGGCACAGCTGGGACATTTCATGCTAGAAACAGGCGAAAAGCACCATCAGAGAGTGCTGTTACTATTAGAACTAAGATTTAGTATTTGGGGATATTTGTTTGCAGGCTTGTGGTAGTTTTGTTCAAAAGCAGCATTAATATCTCTCCCAGCCATGCAAGAGCTGTAGCACTGTGGTTATTTTCAGGTTGATACAGCAATTCCAACCTCCATGTTGTGCAGCACTCCCCGCACACTGGAGAGGCACATGCGCAGGGACCTTCCCTGCAGTGCTGTAAATCCCTGACCAGGAGCAGTCAGCACATACAGGGGCCCTGGTCAGGGTTTCCTGTCCCACCGATAGCAAATTACAAAATTTTCTCTCCAGTTGAAGAGGGCTACCTAAGCAGTACAAAACCCAAAAGGAAGTATAAACCAGAACAAGTATCTTGTGCCATCTTCACGGATGAAACATTTTCATGCTCAGTTTGCTGAGTGGTTCTTTCCACAATGAAAACAAGAGTGAAGTCCACCATTTCCCCATTTTTGTGTCTGGCAGAGCTATTACGGACAAACAAAATCTAAATTATTTTTCATTACATATAAATAGTAAATGTGCCATGGCAACTTCTCAGGCACTCATAAAAACTTATCACGTGAATACATGGAAGATGCAAATACCAGCTAAAGTGGTTTGCTCACAACAGCATAATGGGATTAATAGGAAACACTTCCTTGATGGTTTAGATTAGACCTAGCCTAACGCAGTATGACAGGAGGAAACAACCCTGCAGAACAAAGTCCTGAACCATCCTGTGCTAATCTGTGGGGCAAAATGCCAACAGCTTCGCTGTGAATCTCTGAAGACAGCAGTTGTCTATTCAGCAGAGACTCTTCAATTATTCAAACATAAATCATGTTTTCATATTCACGTGACCTCATCTGAAACACAGGGGAAAAAAAAAATTACTGACAAATTAATTTGAGTCAGGCGTCATCCTAATATCATATAGACAAAGATGGGTGCATTACAATTTCAATATCAGTACACAGAACATTATGAGATTAATTAAGAAAATCCCAAAGTACTAAACGTTCACAAAAAAAGTCTACAAACCCATTCAACCGAAAGTTTTTGTGTGAGGCAGCCTGATGCCACATGGGATCTCACATCTGAGCTAGCAAATATTACAACACTCTAATAATAATGAATTTCAGCTTGATGACAAAGAGTAAACTCATTCAGGAAGCGGACCAAGAAATTACTGATGTTATCTGACCCAGTGCCTGTTTGAGAACAAAGTGTTAAAAATAGGTATATCACAGTAACTACTTGATGCCATATATGGCATAAAAAAATAAAATCCTCTGCTCTTTCAGCAGAACGGTCACTCAAAGCTTTCTGTCATGCAAAGAAAGACTTCAACTCTCAGTTAATAGGACTGAAACCCACTACTACCTCTTCCCTCCATTCATCTTAACTCTAACACTGTGTCACCAAACCAAGCTGTCTGGACACAGGAAGATGCTCCCAGAGGAACAAGTTACTGTCAGTGCTTACCTCACAGAAAATCACAGAGTAGCTGCACACATTTGGGAAAGGTCTGATACTGTTTGCCCAGAAAGCTGCAGTCATTGAGGGATCTACTGACAGTTTCAGTGTGCTAAAACTGGCCAAGCAGAAGATCTGGATGGAACGCTGTTCTGAAGACCTGCTTAATACCTAGTCAGAAGTGGAAAAAACTGAGATACTTTCATGCAGGATCTGATGATCTAAGCACAGGAGCAAGCTACTGAGGGCATTTGCCAGCACATCAAACACAGAGAATTTCCAAAACTCCTACACAGTAATAGTTGATATCCACACCTTTTAATAAAAGATTTGCCAAGGGCAAAATGGCTCAAAGTACTGCCAAGACAGGAACATATTTGGAGATATTCTCCCACAGAAATTCACTAGTACTAAGAGAAAACACAAACAATATTCCATAATTGACATTAAAATACTTTATTGGCTAGATAGAATATGCAGTATGCATTGAAATATACTGAAATACAAAGTCCTCCAGAAAATTCATGTATAAAACCCACAATCCATGCTTCTACATCTTATTTATATACATTGCCAAATGTATTCAAGAGTGTCAATAAGGTCATATTTGTAGTTCTTTCTTCTCTTGAAATCACATTTACTGTAGTCCAAGGCCTTTTTATTTCTTCAACAGAAAATTGCACAGCTACCCTATTTCCTCATTTGGCCTGAAATCTGATAAAATTTTACATACTCTTCTCTCCCTTGCTAGATCCTTTCAAGCTTGACTTCTGCCTCTTTTTCTCCCTCTGTCCCAGTATGCGATAGACTTTTTTCTTAGCTTCCTTTTGCCTCTTGAATTTCTGTTCATCCTCCTTCTGCTTAACTTTGAGATATTCTTTAAGCTGTTCCCGATGTTTTACTTTGGCTTTCTTTATCTTGTAATTATTCACTGTACTCAAAGCACTGAGTAGGGCTGATATCTAAAACAAAAAACAGACATTCAATATACACACAGCTCAGTTTTGGTGAGTAAGAAACAGTTTAACCTCAGCAGAGACATATGTAATGAATCAGATATTCAAGGCAAGTTCCTAATTATCTCTGCACCTGTTACCCAATTTCTAAAATGGTTCAATTATTTATCTTGTTAGGAAGTTAATCAGAACTTTCATTTTTGTGAACTCTGATTTTAGTTAGATACCGCTTAAAAGGCTATGCCTAATTGCTACTACAGAACACTTAAACTGCAGTTTGGATCTTCTTGCCTTTGCAAGCACTCTAATTCTCAATTTTTGAAGCAGAGTATTTGCTTCAAATCCTGTCTGTGTTAATAATGCATGGCAATGACAAGTCAAATAAAAAACTGCAGCTGCCAATTAAAGTCACCCATAACACGAGAGCACTAAATCCAAGTGAAATACCTTGCAAGTACTGTGACACGGACAAAAGTCATATTTAGGCTTCAAGTGACCTACTAGTCTAAAAAAATAGACACCATCCACTCAGTGACAGTTCCATATACATACTGTGTGCCAAACAGGAACAAAACAAATTGCAGGTGGTAATTTTTCACTAGAAGCATATATGTCTTTAGCACTAGCAGTAGATTCAAGTTAGAAAACAAAAGTTAGAAATGTTTTAAACAACACATTTACCCTTCATGAGTCCTTGTTTCAGAATAAGTGATAATTACCTTCTTTTCATGAGGCTCCCTGATAACAGCTGGTCTCCACTGGTCTTTTGGAGTCTTGCCTTTCTTCTCCAAATTCTTAGGCTTGTTCTTAAAAGGCAATGCCTTCTGCAGTGCTTTAGGAATGTGGAGCTTATTGAAATGCCTCTTCTCCCTCACAATAGGCTAAAAGAATGAAGAGAGAACACTGATAATATTCTTGATCTTTAAAAGTGGTTATTTTATTTTCATCTTTCAGGAGGATAAAACCCACAAAACACCACAAACCAAAAAGAAACAACATCCCTCCAAAAAAACCCAAACAGCAACCAAAACAAATCAACCAATCAAAACCAAACAAAAATCAAAACAAAAAAACCAAAACAAACCAAAACCCAAAAACCATTTTCCTACACACTTGCACTGATCTGTGAATGGTACGTTCACCCCAATTACTATTGCAGAAGTCTCAGTAAGCTTCTGGAGAAGACTTCTACCCTGCAGATTACTTTATAAACTTTCACTGACCCTCAAAAATCTTCTCTCCACTGTTTTATTCTCATCTCATGCCAGGACTGTGCCTTGTGGATAAAAATATGAAATCACACATGCATATGTATGAACATGTATTTACACTGCTCTCAGTTTGCACAGGTCTGAGACAGTGCAAATTTGACTATGATCACCAGTTCACTACAAAAAAAAAAAACAACCAAACCAAAACCAAACAACAAAAACAAACTCCAAAACAGACATATACCTTATAGAGAGAATCCTTGTTTTGTTTCAGTTTGATGCCTCGCTCATACCTCAGCTGGCCGGTTGTCTTCATTCCACTCCAAGTATCTTTCTCACCTGCTGGCTTCAGCAAGGATGTTACAGGGTTATAAAACATTGGGATAGAAACAGGATACCAAGTCCTCACAAAGACAATATCTGAAAGAAAAGGAAATATGACTCTAAAACAACAGTTTATCACATCTACTCTCTCAGCACAGATTGCTTGACTAGAACAGATACATAGACCACGAGCTAGTACTGTGTTTGTTATATATACCAAATGTCTTCAACTTTTGGTAAAAGCATGTGGCTATTTGTACACTTGGATTCTGCAAAATCCCATAAAGGCATGAACAGCACATATTCCTGAAGAGCAGGCAGCTAATACCATCCTATTCACTACTCAGAGAACTAGTAACAGAGTTCATATACGTGTATGTGCCTGTACAATTACTGACAAAAAGCCAGTTTTCTTTTCCTCTGCCTATAAAAGAACTAATTTGCTTTTATTTTGTACCATCCATAATTTCAATGCGTTTGGAAAACAAGTCATATAAACCCAAATAAGTATACATTCATATTCTGAATGTCACAGTGATCCTCAGCAAACACAGGAGATAACTATCCCCTGCATAATTTCCTTAAAAGATTACAGAAAAAGTTAACTGCAGCTACAATGCCAGTCTTTGGATTTCTCAGAGAAATGTCCTTCTAGCACTTGTACCACTAATTTCCATTCACCATGTTCAAGAAGAAAGGCACGCCATGCTGTGTAAAACACTAAACACTTGAAGATATGTGTCTTCAATTCAAACCTTTTCATTTGCATATTATATGACTTAGGAGTACAACAGAAAGAAATCCAACATAAAATGTACTCCTTTTTAATTTCATTCTGCATCTCACCAGGTATTTCATGTTCTCTGAATTCACATCTTCATTATCAGATTCCAGAATTCTGAGACACAGCTTTCCAATCTGTGAAGGAGGATGAAAGTTGTGTGATAACTTACATGGAAAGTGCAACTTACCACTCATCAGCAACTTGTCTTCAAATGTTGCTCTGAAAGCACCTACGGGAGTTCGGAGGGCCTTTTTGATCTGTCCTCGGATACCACTCACAGAACGGATCGCTGCTCCTTCAAATTTAGCCACTTCCAACTGAGAGTTGAACATTCCCTGAAAATGTGAATTATTCACCATCATTCAATATGCTAAGTTTTTCTCTGTGACCTATGTAGGCCACAAAAACTAAGTCCTACAAGTATATCTCACAAAGAAAGAGGAACATAACATTATCTTTAGACTAAGAGTGCTGATCATGCCAAAAACCCACTGAGCTGACTTTAAGGTAAAAAAATCACATTGAACGTGAACCAGGAGACTGTTCCAGAATTTTTGTCTGATTAACAGTATCTTACAATGGTCAGTATCTTTAGAGACACTGAGGGGAGCTCAAAGAAGTGCAAGGAGCTACTGAGATCCAGAACAGCGTGCAACAATAATGGAGAACAACTGCCTCAGCAAAGACAATCCCACGTTTCATCCCTAACATCAGTACATGTGGTTTAACAGTATACATACCTACATACCCACCTTAATAAAACAAGTGTTCTTAAAAATTTTGAATGGAAAACCGGTTAGCTTTAGTTTCTTTACAATAGTTATGGATTTATCTAAATCAAGCACAACTCCTGTTGCAGCAATCCGGAAGTCGGGCTGAAACATGCAAAGATGAAAGACACTGCTGATTGTGTATTTATCACAAAGTCAAGAAACCATTTAGAATCACAAAATCACAAAATAGTTTGGATTGGAAGGTCCCATAGATGGCCTTTAAAGGTCATCTAGTCAAACACCTCTGAAAGATGTTGTGGGGTACCAAATTGACTAGTACAGACTAGTTGAGGTGCTGCTGACAGAACATTCCTACCATTCACTAATGAGATTTCCAGAACTGCCATTCTAATTACCTTGGAAGCAATCTAACAGTCCTTGTTATCTACCTCACTGCGTTCTCTGTATGAAACCGAATCTTAGAGTCTCAAAGGGGAAGTGCTTTGAGCCCCACTCTAGGTCACTATATTATGCTGGGGGAACATGGCAAAAACAGTCTTTTAATACATATTACATGATGACTGTGCAATAGGAAGGAGATAATAATAACCATTCTGATTACTGTCAAGCTCATTACAATGCCATACAAAGCCTTCCTTATACATGGTCTACAAACATAAATCTCCCTTTGAGTAACAGATATGCCACAAAGATCATATCTGGCAAATATTGCTTTAACACTACTTTTTTTTTTTTTATTTTTTTCTTTCTAAATCCTAATCCAAACCTACTCTCCTATCTACAAATATTTTCACAAAATGCAGAGAAGTCCCACTGAGGACAAATTTTTTCAACAGTACCTGAAAACCAAGTAGGTATAAATCCTTCCCCAGAAAATAATAAAGCAGTATTTGTTATTTTTAGTGCAGCAGATGAAAATTGTTTAAAAAACTCCTCTCCATAGTTTCTCACCACAATACATGTTTCAAAAGATTGAGTCCACCTAGTTTCTCAGTTCCTACAACTACACTGCTTTACTATATGTAAACCCTCTTCCCCAAATCTGTATATTCTACCCAAATACCCATGGAAAACAGTAATCAACATTTTATGATAACATACCGTTGTTCCACTGACAGACTGAACTGCCAAAAATCCTGTCCCCTGAGGAGTGATGGGCCCTACAAGAAAATTAAATTTAAAAACCTCTGAAATACTTTACTACACAATGTCTAGCCTCTGTTTAGATTCAAAAAGCTTACAAATACATGTCAAATCACATTCAATGAATAAAACCAAAGAAAAGTTTAAAGCATTCAAAGTATTACTCACATATAAAGCCCCGTGAAAGTTAACAGAATGGTTAACAAGAAGTTAATCATGTAATGGTTGGGCCCATAACATGTGCCAGTGTCTCTCTGCACACAGCCAACAAATCAGGTTCCTCTTTGATATGATACAACTTATCAGAACGCTCAGAATTTGATTAAAAGCCAAATAATTCACAATTCACAAACATTAAGCAACTGTCTATTTTTCCATACTATTTGGTGTCATCTGGTGTTTCATGACACAATTTAAAGACTTCTCATTCCAAAAGCTACTAGCTATATTTCCTGATACATTCTGTACAGGGTGAGACATTTACAATGATTTAGGTGATACAGCATGGTAACTTCAGAGTGCCCTCACCCCAGAAAGCTGCCCCACAGTGCATGTGTTGTGGTGTGTACTTCAGGAGCCTGTGACGCCCATTGTGATCCTCAATGTAGAACATGGGGATCGTCTGGAAGCGCCTCCACCCTAATGAGAGGATTAAGGGATCACGTGTCTTCAGTATCTTCTTATACCATCGGTGCTTCTTCAGGCGCAACTAATTACAAAGAAAGATGAACAATGCTATTACAGGACAGCAACATGAATTCTGAAATTCATGTCTTAATTTTCAGGAATGACTGAAAGCAACTTCTATCTACACTAGAATTTTTTGTTCAGTAAGCTTTCTATCTTCAAACATTCTCATTAACATTGGGTGGACTGGAAATATTAATCAGTATTTCACTCACTGAAGTCATGTTTATATGCATACAAGCAGGTATTATATTAAAAAATATATCTATAAATATGCTAGTAACTTTTCTCTAGTCACATATATAGACCATGAAGCTCAGAGAACAATTTATGTTTGCAATTTAGAAATCACAGTATCAGTCCTGAGATACCTCTGCAGATGAATGCTAAACAATAATAACCCTAGCTTTTCCAGGTCCAATTAAGCCTGTAAAAATTCAGTATCTGCTATGGTAGAGTTGGTTTGTGTCAAAAGGAAATACCATATTCAAGAGACACAGAACAAAGTTTCTCTAGGTGTTTACTATATTTTTAATAAACAGAAAGTAGTAACTACAGACACTCTGAAGCACATCTGTACTGATATAAAACTCACAACTTTGGTTTACATACCTGTACGTATCCAACATTTCCTTCACTGTTGCCTAAACCACCCAGGATAATAGGATAATGAGGGTCAAAATTTAGGACAAATTCACACGGCACATTCTCAATCTCTATTCGAACATACATCCCAGGCCGGAAACCCTCGTACTGCACTCTGGTCTCATCATCTTGATCTTCAAATTCCGCTCGATTAAGCTATGTGACAAAGAGAAAGTCACCACGTGTTTCACAAAATTCCAGTATTACCAACTTGTTCATAAAGTGCTAGTTCTATTTAAAACATGCTAACATTTATATAAATCTTTTTGGGAAAGATCTGATAGGTTTTGTGACTTTTTATTCAGAGCAAGATCTCTACCACCATGAATTCCTTCCAATTTGAAATCCCAAGTGGGCCTGTTAGTCTACTTGAAAGACAGTACCCAAGAGAAGCAAGTGATTGAGTGACTTCTGCTATACCTTTCATAATGAAGACTTTGGGTTTTAAAGATACAACTGTCAAAAGTACATTTTTTATTTAGGAGCCTAAATACCTTCCAAAGTTAACATGTCATCTTCAGGGTGTCACTCTATGAGCAGGTTGGGCTGCTATCTTACTCAGCAGCTTAAAAACATTTTTGCGCATCCTCACACTGTGTATCGTCAAAAGCTCTTCTGTACCATAAGAATGCAGATATTGTGCAAATATTTAAGATATCCTTGCAAATCACAAGGAAGTCTCACCCTCCTATTCTACCTCCTGATGTTCAGATACCAGTAGGACACTATTTAAGCACAGTAATTACTAAATTCACTTCTCAAGGTACTTAGACACAGCACCAATCTGCTCCAAGTTTATTTTTCTAGAAGCTTTTGCCCATCCCCAGTTTGAGATCTGTGCCCTTCCATCCCACAGTAGGAGCATTGCTGGTATGCGTTTCTGTAACAGGCTTCAAGTGAACAGTTGTAAACTGTCTTGTATCCTTTTACTGCAATGTCCTTATTTACGCTTTAAGTGCTCTTAGTAAATCAGCATACCAGAGTTCATATGATCACTTATGACAGAGGCTAATGCAAGAAGATAATGACTAATTCAATGACTACTTAGGGCAAAATTTTGTCAGAAGAGAAAACAGTGAAGTTATTAGCAATGGAAGGCAATGTTCTTCCAAGTCAGTCAATTAAGGTTGCAAGTTCTTATCTGAAAAAAGAAAGGCCTGGAACAAAATCAACACCTCAAATTCTGGATACAGTTACACTGAAGACTCCTACCACACATACAGAGCAATAGTTATAATTATTTTTTGCTCAAAACAACTTGACAGTTGGAGGAAAAAGACTGTAACACAGAACTTAATAACTTTTAAAAAAACCCACACTAAATAATACCAGGAAAATATATGGCACAAATTAGTACTGGAAAGATTTTCACCTTCCTGCACATAAAAGGATGCCTTTTTTTTTCCAGTTGCAAACTTTTAAAGCAGACGAAAGTTTAGATGACACATCCTGGCTTATTCAGTTATTTAACTACTGCCCTCAGTTTTAGTTAAGCTTTCAGTTGTTTGGCTTGTTTTTCTCTTCAGTTAACAGCATCAAGAAGTTCAAGCATAAAAAGTCGCAAGTATTTGTGTGTACATGAGTGCCACGTGTCTCTACGAAAAAACCTCTGGGGGGTCAAAGTCTCTGGAGTATTTTTGACGACATACAGCCAGATAAATTATCAAGCTAATAGCTTGTACCTGTGCTTGTTTATGCATTTCTTCTTTGAGATCATCAAAGTACGTGGCATCGCCTTCATCATACTCTGCATCGAACATTTCTTTCAGTTTCCGTTTCTTGTCCATGCGCTCCTTCTTCTTTTCCTCCTCTTCAGGATCTGGTTGGGACATTTTTTCATCTTCCTCTTCTTCTTCACTTCCAGACTAACCAACAAAAAGTTGTCAAACATGCAAAATCGTTCAGTGACATCAACCCTCTCTGAGCAACAGTTTAACATACACTATTAAGAAATACTTTTCCGAATGCAAATCATTAGACACTTGAAAAATATTTCAAGGCAGAAATTAGTAAACTATTCATACACGGAGGTGCAATTTCAGCAGTGACCAAAAGATCTCACGATCTAATCATAACCCTTTTCACTGAGAAAACTTTTTTGACTTAACGTTCATTTTAACATAAGGGAACAGACCTCAGAACTGGCCTACCTGCTACTCTACAGCTAATTTAAGACTACATAATGCAAGAGAAAAAAAAATAACTGTTGATAGCATTGAGTAACACTGTGCTGGAAGGTAGCATGCTAGAGGCCAGAGAGGAAGAAGTTTGTTCACAGACCATTTGAAAACTGCCAAAATTATGCCATTACCCTTAATTTTATAATGAAATGCAAAGCCATCAAGTTGCTCAGTCTGAAAAAAAAAAATTGATTTTTCAGTTTGAATTGTTACAGCCAACTACAGTTCTGTTCTTGGAAGATATCCAAGCCAAAGCGTAAAATTGCTTCCACCAGCCTCCTTTATGCAGATAAGAGGAATGACTAGGAAATGGTGTCAAGTTCCCACAATTTTGTGTTTAAACAGAGTGCTATAATCTTCTGCATCAGATGAGATGACACAGTACAAACAGTTATGATTACTTTTGGTTTTCAAATACTTCGGTCATCCCTCCAGATCCTCCAGCTCTTGACTAAGCCTGACATCTACTGTTAAGTAAGTGAGGTGACTTCTCCTACATAGTTAACTTTAAACATAATTCATACTCGAACTAGAAACATGCCTTCTACATAAGTTCCAAAGTCAGTAATACACATATCTTTTCTTCATTGTTACCATTGATTTCTTTCCTATTGATTCTATGAAAATAGAATTTATTACGTAGGACACCTATCACCTGATCAGAAACTCATACACATGTATATTACTAAAGAACGTAAAAATGCAGATCAGACCTTATCTCTTCCAGCAGCATCCTTTCCTTTGTGCACATCACCGGTTTCAAGATCTTCAAAGTCTCCATACAGTTCTTCTGCAACAATAAGCACCCAAGATATCTGACTGTCAGTTAATGATTCTGCTGTATTGTTCCATACCATTTCTCACATTTTCAGTACTGTGCATTTCTCAGTACTGCTCTGTACATTAGTTTCAGTCCAAATAGCTTTTCTTCCCTTCAACAGTTTTACAAGTCTGTTCTGCCCTCTCTGCAGCTTCAGCTGAAAATTCTCATCTGAACTCCAGTGGCTTCTTTTTCTTTTCAATACCTTCATGATTTAAAAAACGTAAATAAAGTTTAGATCATCCCAAAGGACCACACAGCACATTAGTTAGCACCCTAATGACACAAGACCCCAGCAGAAAAAAAATCTGAAAAAAAATTGCAAGTATATCACTAAGGCAAAATATTCTACATACATAACTAAAAAGTCAAACTTTTCTTAAAAATCGTGCATTCATGAATCAGTTTTAGTAGTCTTACACATACCATCTTCCTCCAACAGTTTTGCTGCATCTTTATCATCTTCCCACTTTCCAGTAACAAAGCAGTCTCGAATACTGCTCATAACCTGCAAAATAATAGTGTCATTGCCTTGTACAGCTACAGCTTGACATCAACTGAAACGTTCTCCAATGCATTCCCCACTTCCCCACCAGAGACACCACCTCAGAGACAATCTGAAATCTCACATGACGCTCCACATCAAGACACCAATATCAAAACTACACAATGCCTCAGCAAAACCAGGAATGTGAAACCAACTTAACTCTTGTACAGGGGAGTTAACACTAACAAGGTCTCTACCCTACATTGTATTTTCACTCAGGATTCCCCTGCTTTTTACTTTCTGGTAAATACATAGCAAACTATGATCCATCAGGTATTCAAGAGAGCCAAGCATTAAATTGATTTATTGTAACTTTCCAGTCCTGTAAGCATAAACCCTGGAATCTGCTGCTTATAATGACAGCAAGTAGCAGTCATTAGACTCGGGCCACAGTTCCCACAGATCTGTTTCAATGATAACTCAGGAGTACTTTATGAGACACAGCCAGGACATAAACAGCATAGGATATGCAGAAGCAATTATCCAATGATATTACCTCTTCTAAATCCCAATCTTGTGGCTTTTCTACCAGAAATTTGGAGCAGTCAAGAGCATTAGCCTTCTGTTTGGATTCTTTGTCTGGACGGCTGACACGAAACAAACCTCCAAGTTCATCATCTCCATCCTCACTCTCATGGTCCTCATCCTCGACAGCTAAATCAAACATACAAACTGTGATGATTTCCCCCACAGCACATGCATTACATTGATTAACTCACTACACTCATTAACTACCTCTCTTCTGTCTACCTGCAGTAGTTTGATGAAACAAAAGACATAAATTAAAAATAATTTTAAATACAAAAGCCTGAAGAAAAAGGTACACGAATCCAGTTATTTGTGTAACTGGAATAATGTGAAAAAATATTGCCTAGTAAGTCAACACAGGATGTTTATCTATGAACAGGAAGGACATTAAGCTTGTCTGTACATCAAGAATACCAGACTTGAGAATCTGTCAGAAAATCTTCCCACTCCTGAACTGTGGAAGGTTTACAAAAACCAAATTCTCATTGTGTTCTACAAAGGTTTTGCGTGATGAGGTTTGTACACTCAAGACAACCACAGGAAAAGTTGTGAATTAAACGGGACAAATTACATAAATAGCAATTTTCTTTTCCTTTTAAGCCACCTAGTTATTTTTATCTTGACAAATACCTCATTAGTGACATGATAATACTAAGCCATGTCTGAGAGAATATTCCAGTCACTGTAAGACAGAAATTCCTGAAAACAGCCAAGAAACAAAATGCCTTTATGAAACACAATTACCACAATGGATTTGTACAGTATCTACCAGATGATTATATAAATGACCATGTTTCAAATGTTTAGGGGAAGTAACTGTAACAGAAAACATGAGTAATAACTGAGTAGTATGGAAAATGAGCTCAAAATGGTTTTTATTGGAAAATTAAAAACTGTCTTTATTTCAATTACAAGTATCCACAATTAAAAAGTCAATTCACTCTTCTCAAGCCTCCCACCAAAAGACAGTGTTTAAATATTCAGACTTGAAAACCTGGTAACAGCTAAAAAGCTACCATATGTTAAGACAAGTTTTCAAACAGATTCATACCTGTTCCGTATACAAGTTTACGAAGATTGGGGGTTGAACGTTGCTGTCTTAGAAAGGCCTCAGCTGCCTTCTGTGTAAGGTCCTCTTTCCACTTAAGTGCACCTGAAAAGGGAAAAAAATTGCATTCTACCTCTGGAAAAAAACAAGAATTAGGAGCTACAAAAATAGTTTAAATGAGAACATGACAACAGGCTTAAGAAGTATAGACACAATCCACAGTTTCTTTTTCTCATACTCATACGCAGAAACATCAATTGTGGCTAACAAATTATATCACTGTTGGTTGGTTTTTTATGACAAGTCCTAATTTTAGGACAAAATTTTAAGAATTTATTAGCAATAGTAACAGATCTGATTATATTCATGATGACACACATCTTCTTCACAGACTCAGAGAATGGTCTAATGATTGGAAAGGACTTCTGGAGGTTATTTAGTCCAGACCCAGTGCTCAAGCAGTGTTACCTACAGCACGTTGCTCAGCAACACATCAAGATGGCTTCTGAGTATCTCCAAAGATGGAGATTCCACAACTTCTCTGGGCAATATGTTCCAGTGCTCAGTGAGTAATTAATGCATTCTAGTAACATTCCCCCAAGAATATTTTAGTTTTTCTAGATGTAACAGAGCATCATAATTTGTTTTACACACACAGCTATACAAAGAGAAATAAAAAAAAATTAAGTTTATAAAATGAATCACCTTGGTTTTAGAGGAAGGAAATCAGACACGTGCATACTACATTGCAAATGAAAGACTTAATAGCAGATATTCCCAACTTTCCTAACTTAAAGTTTGTCATATACACATGAGGGGCAAGATTATATCATATTTACTAACAATTGATCCAATTAAAAATGGACAGTAAAAATTAAACATATGTAGTCTACCCATTGTGTCAGCAGAAAGATCTATTTTTTCTTCATACTCTTCTTCCTCTCTCAGTAGATTCTCCACATCATCATCCTCATCTTCTACAGCTTTAAGTTTAGCCTGCCCAACACTATCAGGTTTCTTTGCTTGACTGTGCTGAAACCCATTGCTATTTGACTCTTCAACTTCTAATTCATCGTGTGACCCTCCTTCATCATCGTCCCCATCAAAGGAAGAGTTTTCAGCCTCAGATTCTGATGCCTCTTCTGCTGTGCAGTTTCCTGAATCTGTAGTAAGCACTGCTTTTCTTTTCAGACTGTGATCTGAGATTTGTGATTTCATTTCTTTATGTCCGCTATTTACACCATACTGCTTAGATTCAGCTTTTTTGTTTACAGCCTCAAATTCACTATCTGAGCTTTCATCTTTGCAAGTCCTTTGTTCTTCATCATCATCATCCTCCTCCTCATCGTCTTCACCTTCTTCTATCTCACTGTCTTCAGAGGCACTTTTTCTATCTTCTTCAGAACTCATCTCAAGATCATCATCACTGTCTGCAAATGCAGGCAGTTCATTCACAGCTTCTTCCTTAGCCATCTCTGTCTTCATACGTTTGACTCTCCTAACAGTCATCTCTTCCCTTAATAGCTCTCTCTCACTTTCCTCCTCAGCATTTTCATCATCGCCATCACTTCCATCCTCAGACATTGCTGCTTCTTCTTCTTCTTCGTCGTCTTCCTCATCACTTACTGCATCATCATTTTCTTTCTCCTCTTCTTCAAATATGGCCTTCCGACGTACTCTTCCCGTCTTCAAATCCAGCTGCCTCTCTTCTTTTGGCATCACAAACCTGTTATTCCAAAAATCACATTTGAGGTAAGATGGTGAAGTACAAGAAAATTTTAATGAAACAATGAAACTTCATGTTAATATTTTTAAATAATTGGACAATTTGTTTTTCCCCCAAACAAAGCGAGGTGATGGAGAACAATAGAAAGGCAATGGTGTTCTTTAAGTATAGAATGCCTCTTAATTCACGAACACACCCTATGATTTAGCCATAAACAATTCCAGGAAATTTCTTCATTTTCCATTAAATGAGAATAGGCTATACAATTAATTTTACTGAAGATTATGACTGACATTCTCTAAAACTCTGATGAAAAACAGAAATATGCTACTTGGGCTATATCAACAAGAAATTCCTGAAAGGCAGGACTATACTGCTTGCAAAACTTTCTAGTACCAATTCTTTTTTATCTCAAAATGCACATATAGTACATGAATAATCTCAGGAAGAATTGGACAACTATGCTCTATTGGGAATTTTTCTTAAACTAGAGCCTGGAACTAGAGATCCATTCATGCTCCAACACTGCTCAGCATTCAAAACTTACTCTTGTCCTACATCTTCTGAACCTAAGGGCCTAGAGTCCATGAAGAGAGAGACCTTGCTTGATGCCATCTTAACATCAATGGCTGAATGTGTGGAGATGAGGCTCTGAACGAGTTCGTGATTTGGTCTCACTTCCTCCTGGAAAGCCAAGATTTTTCACTTTTCAATTAAAATGAATAAACAAATATCTAATGAACAGCTATCAGCCTACCTGCCTAAACCAGCAGAAATATGCATGAAAAGAATGCAGAGATCTTAAATATCTTCTCAGAATAGCAAGGTCTCCCTTCCCCGCTTCACATTTCAAGAATGCATACAGTATCAAACCAACAAAAATTAAAGAGGAACTTCTTCACAGTATACAAACAACGACAGTCAATACCAGTAAGCACACACGATCATAGACCCAAAGATATTTAACATTTAGCAAAATAGAGAGAAAAAAAACTGAATTCATTTGTAGGCTATATTTTCCATCTCTCCCTTTGACCAGTCAAATCCTGTAAATGTTCTTCTACAATCACCATGCCCTGAGTGATAATACCCCAGGTACCAGGCATTTTCATAAACATTAAGTCAATGTTTGGAAAGTTATTACACAAAATTCAGTGCTTTTTATTAACCAATCTTCCAAATGTTTTGCACAACAGCAGATAATAGAAATATCCCTTCTCTGAAATCCTTGGATGACAGAAAAAAAAAAGTAATTACCCACTATAAATAGATAAGGATTGATTACTTTAAAGCTTATTTTTAAACACTTATTTTGACTCTAAGAATAAAAACTACATTTTGCAAGAGAATTCAAACCACCACCAGCATTCTCTTACCTCTTCTTTTTCATGAGCGTGGCTTCCACCAAGGTCAATATAAACAGCATCTTTATCATATACAATTCCCCCAACTCCTGAAAGAGGGGCATAGACGAGTTTCTCTTTCTCATTTAAAGAACGTTTCTTTTGCTGTTCAGGGAGAGCACAGGGGTCTGGTAGGAAACTCACATCACTCACAGTAAAGTCTCCTACACCTGGGGTGACAGACAAAGGAAGCAACAAGGTTTCCACAAAGCTTTGATTCTCAAATTTGTGCAATTCACTATGAAGAGATGAAAAAACCAAACCAAAACAAAAGCAATATGGAATTTAGTGATTTATCAATAGCAAGCTCTGTACCAAACATCAAATTCTTCTGCCTCACCACTGAACTTAGAGAAACATACACAAATTCCCCAGAATCCTGCAACGCTTTGCGTTTGTTTGTTTCCTTGTTTTTAAACCAGAAAACCAGCAACTCACTCATCTGAGCAGGTCTGTAAACTTACTATTGAAATATTTCTCAATTTAAATAATTGACTTAAAACATTAAATTATTCATTGAGCATGAGAAATATTACATAAGCCAAATTTACTTTTCATTATTAGAGCTGGTAGGTTTTGCACTTCAAAGACCTTTTAAAGTGAACCACCTTTGAAAAACTTCAAATACTCTGAATATTGTGTTTAACACTGCAACAAAACTGCAGTGTTAACTGCACAAATAAAAGCAAAACTACAATGTTTATTTTCATAAAAACGTGTTATGAAAAATAATTTCCAAAACCATAACATGTACTTAGAAAGGTGAAAAACCTATTTTACAACATAGTTTAAAGATAGAAATTATTTCATGTTGTTATTCATAGATCAGTACAGAAGGAATTTTAAAAATCTGATGAATTACCTGGCATATGAATTTGACTTTTGTTTTTCAGGTGTGCTCCTCTCAAGTATCCATAAAGTGATATCTTCCTGTCACATTTGGGATTGATTCGAACATCTTCTGGGTTTGTCAACTCCTCCATTCTACGCAACATTCAAAATGAAAGTTAAAATATCCAGCAGTCCCAACAGTCACTTTTGATAAAAAGGTAATTTAGGAAAAGAGAACTGCTGCCACTGCATGCTCTGCAGACTCTAATAATCAAAGTAGAATGATCATTTAAAAAAAAGTCCATGGAAAAAAAAAATTTCCAATTGCATTTTAAAAGTTGTATGACCACGTTCAACAACATATAGCACATTGTTGTACATATAGCACTGTTTATACACTTTGCACACACAACTCTCCTCAAATTAATTTTGCCATTAGAGGGCAAAGCTGAATTTCCTGCAGCCACATAATACCTACTTTTCCTTAACAATGGCTATGACCAACACAAAAACTACCACAGAAAATGAACGTTTGCAGGCAGATGAGGGGGAAACTCATTCCAACACTGCACAAGGCAGGCAAAGCAAACACACAGCCCGGAAGAGAACAGCTCCTGCCTACAGATCAGCTGAAAACTGATGCAACAATCACAGTAACTGTAACAGTTCCACTGCCTAAAACAATGTTACTGAAAAACTAGGGAATGGTTTTTTTGAGTTTTCCCTCTCTTTGCTTTGTGCATTTTGCAGAACTTTAATGACTTTTGCATGGTGCTTATCTACTTCTCTGACAATTTTTCCAAAAGAATTAGAGCTTTGAAAAAGGCTCGTTCTAGGGACCTTGGATTTTTGTGGGAGTTTAGTCCTAACTGTAAGCATTCTGGAAGCAAAACATGAAAGGTGAGGTAGTTTCCAAAGTAGGCACAGCCACCATCCAGATTACTTTCATGTTCCAAAGAGACTGTGAATCAAATGCTACACATGGAGATGAGGCAGAAGGGATATTGAGGGAAACTCTGAGGACTAATTCACCAGCTTTTGTTTAATTGTTGGAATGCTGTTTCTTTTCCACATAAATTCAATATAATCATCAAATGGGATTATTTTACTTTTTCTTTCTGCGTTTCAAAAGTGTTTACAATATACCAGGGGTATATACGTGATCTGACACAAGTGAAAACTGAACGGCTAAAGCTAATGGCCCAAACCTGCAGAGAAGGCTTTAACTTCCCATAGCCACCCTAACATTAAACACACATTCACACCCAAAGCTGAGGTCTAATATTACAGCCTTTTCAAACAGCAGGTGCTACTTACACTGTGAGTGAAGAAGAGAGAGAAAAGCACACACCTGTCTGCGAGAACATATGGGTGAGACGTTTGCCAGGTAAGAGGTCGGAATTTCATAACAGAGATAAAACGTCCCAAGTTGTGAATCTCCTGCTTTTGATATTCTCCGTGAACCATCCCAGACAAATAAAACAACTTAGCACCCTAAACACATTCAAAAGACATAAAAACATTAAACATCAATTTAATACCTAAAAAACTAAAAAAAGGTGATTCTAATTTGTAAATCATAATTGGAAATTGCAGGGTTCCAACTGGTTCTAAAAGGTCAAACTAACTAGTTTACTTCAACGTGAAAACTGCCCCCTAAATCTGAGGAGGCAATTCACATCCAGATCTTGTACAGACCTACAAGCAGATCCTCCTTGCACAGCACTGCATAACAGACCTTTTACTAGTAGCATGGTTAGTAGCTTATCACACTTGGATAGAGAATAGTCACGCAAGAATTTTCACAAATAGAAGAACGATGATATAATCTGATACAATATCAACACTGTTCACTTCCAGTATTATCTAAAAGGCATAATAACATAATAAACACTTAAGTATTCCCCCACTTTTAATTTAGCTTCCATAAAGCAAAACATAGTAAAAAATTCATGTTAAATGTCATACCGGGTACACTTCAGTCCAGAATCTGTGCTTTAACTTCTTTTTAGTCTTCTTTAACTGTTTGTTGTTCTTGAATGTATCCAAGTGGGTAAGAACTCCCATAATTTTGGGAAATCCATGTACCTGACAAATGTTCAGGAATTCAAATGTTTCCATCTCAAATCCAAAGCTGGCATCAATAAGCATTAAAACCTGAAAACACAACATCAACATTTCACTGTAGCAATACCATGGAGTACACATGAGCTTAGTCGTAAGCATCTTGGGAACCAAAATCTTGCAAAAGGTTTTGTATTTTATATTCATATAACCTGAAAACCCACTTTAGCTTTTTAATTAAAGTATGGATCTTAGCTGCTTTAGAAGTTAGTGGGGCCTAGGAAATAAAATCTCATCTTCCAGCCAATCAAGATTTGATTTGCTCATTGTCTCTGACAAAACTGTAGAAGAATTTTACTGCTCTAGAAGCATAATAACATACAGTACTATAATAAGATCTGAACAAGTGTTTACTTGGTGAATTTAAAACATGCAAAATTTAGTATCCTTTAATATTCCCTGGAACACCCTAGAAAATTAACAGCATTCTTATATCTGTGTCTTGGATGCACTAATGCCTCTAAGGCCAATTCTTTTGGTAAAATGAGACACACTTACTTCACACCTTGCAATTACTGTTAGGCAACATTAAAATGCACTGACGGAGGAAAACAGCAGCCAACAATCACATGAAAAGGGAATCAAAGTTGTATTAGGCTCTGAACAATAAAGAACTTCAAACACAGGAGAACTGATGACAGAGATCTCCAAGCAATTATGTAATCTCAGCTCCCTAACAATAAAGCCAAACAGACTCTCAGCATCCCTACGTGTACACAGGATCTCCAGCATCCATCACATCTACTAACAAAAAAATTTTGCATTGTTTAATACATCTCTCTTACTCAGGCAGAAAACATGCAAGCACAACAGATCAGTGCACACATATATTTAAATATTTATATAGTTAATAATCGTAGGAGGATCCCAAACCCTAATTAGCTATAAATAATATACACCAAAATCACAAGTAAAGTAGAATTCTAAGGATCATGCACTGGATTCCCAAGACCAATTACAAGTAAATCACAAGTAAATTACAACAGTGACCACACTCCATTGAAATCAGTTGTTTCACTACACAATGATCTTCAAATATGGGGACCTCAGAGTGCACTAAAAGAACATCTAGTAAACTAATACATATTTCTTTTGACATTAGTTGAAAGCTTCTAGACTAAAAATCATTTTCAGATTTTATATGGTTTAACCAAATTCCTTAATGAAAAGTCACTCTATCACCTTGGCTTGTTATAAGATCTTCCATTAAGTTTACCAGTTGCATTAGCAATGAAGTTCAGTTCCATTTTCCTTCTTTCACATCCTCCCCATCACCACACCCACACACACACACACACCCTTTCCTTTCCCCCACCTCCAGGACAAGGAAAGTTCTAGGGGTCATTCCAGAACATTAGGTTTGTCAAGAAGCTTAAGTCCTGTTGTCTCTGAAACCAGAAACAGTTTTTCCTCTGATAGCAATGGGTAGAGAAATCAGACACCAGTGCAGTCCAGTCAAAAGTAGTATTTTCAATAGAATTATAGTAGAAATCACATGGCATTGCTAACTTACCAAATCAGCAACTTTAGCCAGGTCAATCATTGTGTTGATGTCACATCCACATTCAATAATAGTTAGCCTGCGTTTTTTACCTGAAAACAGAATTAAGAATCAAAACCTGAAACAGTGGGAGCAAACCAATTAGTACATTGTTTTCTTTTCAAGTCACATTCCTGAAGTTGCTGAAGGGTATCTGGGACTCCAGTTCTTGTCTAACATGTAGATCATCCAACAAGCACCACTGTAGAAGTGTTTTTGCATGTTTATAATTCTACTAGATTACATATTTTTTACTTGAAAACATGCATTCAACCTGATAATTTAAAGGAATCATAGGTTATTACTTCACCTTATCAATTAAATGTTCAACCCTTGAGTCCCAGCAGACCAATCAGGAAATCAAATCAAACACATGAATTTTTCTTTCCATTTTTTTTCTTCCCAAATTTGTCAACTGTTCCTTGCAAAAATGAGAGTCATTAATTAAAGTCTCTGAAGAGTCCACCTGTACAAAACATACAGTTATCTGCCTTCAAGCAAGATCTTCCACACAAATTCGTGCCTTGAGCTGCTGTGGGCTGTGCACAGAACCTCAAAAACAAACCAAGACAAAATGGAAACTGGGACTGAAAACTTAGAAAGGAACTGACCAGGGGGTGAGGTGGAGAAATGTAAGTGGAACTGGTTAGGCAAAGTAATCCTTGAGTTAAGAAAGAAAGGTGCACAAACACAGGATTATAGGACAGAGAACCTGAAAGAATATGAAACGTGTAGAGCTTAAGATGAAGGCAGAGAAAAACAGCTCAAAAGGGAAAAGTGAATCCAGTAGAAAAGGAAAACTTGTGATAAGTATAGGGAGTGGAAGAAAGTGGGAAAAAAGTCAGAAAGGTAAAAACAAAAAACCCCAAAGATAATTGGGATCCCAACAGAGTGGAAAACAAGTTTTGAGGGACAAGTTCCCCAAAGCCTAAAACTCAGTTTTGCTCTTCTCTTAATAAATATGCCTGATCATTTCAAAATTATCAAAAATTACAAGAACATGAACACATCCTATCTCTAAAAGCAAGACAAAAAAGGAGCACAAAACAAGCATTTCTATTTCTTTGTTCTCACCTGAAACAATTGTAACAGGACCCCGGATTTCAACCAGCTTTTGCCTTGTGAAGTTCTTAATGAGACATCTTATTACAGTGCTCTTCCCAACCTTGGGAGGGCCAACTACAACCACCACCACTGGAGGTGGCTCCAAAGGAGTGCGATCAACCACAGGAATGTGATGTTTTTTAGTCTTCAAATCCTGAGTTCTGAGAAAAAATTTGTAATAAATAAATACAGGAACGTAATAAACAATAACATTTATTATCGGAAAGCCTTCAGTACTTGCAAAAGCTTGGACACCAAGGTTCACCCTAAGCCCAGATACTAACACATATGTGGCACTCCCACCAAGTCCAAGGAGCTATACCTTTTTTTCCATTGATTAACACAGCTGTACTATGTAACACAGATGCAGAAAGCATCACAGTTCTGACAGGCATAAACTACAACACAATCTGGTGAATGACAGAAGCTATGCAGACACACCAGTGAAAATTACACTCTCTGCATTTCTACACAAACCAACAAACTCCAGCCAACATCTGTCCATCCAACCAATTTGCATGTCTATAACCAATTCCCACGTCTTACCGATGGAAAGTCCTGGCCATCCGCACGGCAGACTGGACCGTAAAGGCTTTGGGGTTTCTCTTCCGTGCATTTTCCTCATCTCCTATTCCCAGGTCATTGAGATAGCGTTTCCTTTTCTTCTCTGCCTTTGGCCCGCTGTGCTTTGCACGATGCTTTTTCTTCTCTTTTTCCTCCATCTTATTCTTCCAACAGCTGCTTACAACCAGGGAGAGGCAGATTTCCTCCGTGCGACTCCGGGCCCAGCTGGCGTAGGAAGAGAACGCCGTGAGCACATGCACACAGCACACGGGCGGGAGCACAGCTCGCCGGGCCAGCACCGCCCGACCGGCCCGCCAAAGGGGCTCCTTCTCGCCCCGCACAGCCGCACACGAGTGTTCGGCAGGCAGCCCCCGGGCCCTGCCGCCGGCACCGCGGGGCTCCGGGCAGGCCGCAGGGCGCGGCGGGGCGGCGGGCGAGGGGCACGGCCTGCACCAGCGGCAGGAGCTGCCGGCCGGGCCCTGCGCGGGCCCTCACGGCGGAGAGGGCCCTCCCCCGACGCCAGCCGACACCGCACACCTGTCCCCTGTGCTGTCCCCGCTCCGCACCCTCTGCTGTGCTGTCCTCGCTCCGCACCCCCGTGCTGTGCTATCCCCGTGCCGGGTCAGGCCAGGCCGGGTCCGGTCCCGCCGCCCGCTCCACGTGTGCGCGCACCGCCCGGCCCCTTGTAGAGCCCCCCCGGAAACACAGGCTGTGCGCGGGGTTCCGGGCGCGGCGGCTGCGGCGGAGCCCTATCGGCGGCGCACAGGGTGTCCCGCCGGCACTGGGAGCCGGCGCCGGGAACGGGGAGCTGGCCCTAGGAGCGGGGAGCCGGCACCGGGGAGCCGGCAGTGGGAACGGGGAGCCGTGCCAGAGAGCCGACTCCTATGCACGTGTGTGTGGATAAATGGGTTTCCCGCAAGGCCGCGGCAGCGGGGACAGCCCCGCTGTGAACCGGCTGGTGCGGGCCCAGCAATCGACGTGAGAAAGATAAATGAACTCTTGCCAAGGACTGTGGGAGGGCAAACAGGTCAGAGGGCAAAATCCTATGAAGGGCTTTTAGGTGCGATGGACTCAAATCACAGAAATCGGCAGAAACAATTAGGTTGGCAAAGACCTCTGAGGTCGCCGAGCCCCGCGTGTGACTGAACACCCAAACACGAATGAGTGACAGCCACCGCCTCCCTGCGCAGAACAGAGCAGGGCCTGACCACCCTTTCTGCCAAGGAATTCTTCCTCATGTCCAGCTAAAGCTCTCCTGGTGCCGCTTGAGGCTGTGTCACTAATGCACTCGGATGGGGCTCTCTGCAGGTGCCAAGCCCCCCACCCACAGCGACATGCCCAGGCATGCAGGGGGTGAGAAGTGAGCCATTGCTTTATCTCAGGTCGGTGCCCACGCCTGAAGGTGAGTTACAGGTACAGGCCCTGCCTCATGAAGCAAAGAGCCCTCTTCTCTGGGGTGGCATAAACAGGCGAGGGGCAGGGCTGCTGAAGAGGTGTCCAGGTCGTGAAGTGCTCCCTCTGTGATGCTGGCCTGATCCTGCCTCCCAAGCAGGCGGCTTCCAGTGAGGACTTGCAGCTGCAGGGACCATGGCTGTCACACTGGAGGAGGTAGCTTAGAAGAAAGGACTTGCAGGATCCCACACAATGAGGAACTCAGGACACCTAGCAGTGGGGTAGGCCCACGCTGACTGTAAACCACATCAGTGAATTTGAGGCCTCACTATCTCTCTTTGGCAAGTTATGTGGAAGAAAATGCAGTTTTCAATATTTAGCTTGCAAAATCTTCCCTTCTATAAAGAGGAGCATTTTACAGGCAGTAGAAGGGTAGTTCAACACTTGATTCCTGCCCCACCTCTTCCTCAGCATCATCTACTTGTATGATTGCAGAGATGCTGTCGGTATGCAAGTCCAGAGGAAGCTACTGATACCATTGCTGTGAAAGTACCTCCTACATGCTAAATAAGCATATGATTTCTGTTCTCGCATTCTCCATCTCATAGCAAGGCAAGAAAGTATACAGGAATGTCACTGCAGTGTTGCATCCACCTGCTCTGCAGATTTTTGTTCTTTGTGAAATGTATGGTGGGTAGATGTGTTAAAAGCAACTTGCAACAAAAAACCCAGTAATTTACAGAAGAGCTCTATGCTGAACAGTAGATAGCTCTGTGATAGAAAAATGTTTTTCTTGTACTTACTCACAAGAAGTATTCAGAGTGTATTTGACTTCAGTGTTAGCAATGTGGGTTTGCTAATAAGGGAAGATGAAGACCAGATGAAGGGGTTATAATGCAATGCTCAGTACTATTAGAGCAGCCAGGACTGACAACACCAAACACCTACCACAGCTGCCTCAGTGCAGCTTTGACAGAATAAGGATGTCTACAGCAACGGAGGAAATAGCTGGATGCACTGCAGGGACCAGCCTCACATGAGACCTGTAAAAGTAACCTTCCCATTATTTGCCTCAAAACCCACTAAGAGGAGTACACTGAGATCAGTAGGGAAGACATCACAGAAAGACCCTGTGCTACCTGCCAGGTGCCCACTGACTCTGAGGAGGAACCAAATCCCGTCCTTGTTAGTTAGTGGTATTAGTCTTTCAGATGGCCTTTTTTCTCTTCCTCTTTAGCTCACTGTGAAGTAAGGCAGTTTTGCTACACACTTTTGAGCACCACTTTCTTGTCTTCTTCATGGGTAAAATTATTCTTTTTCTGTCTGTTCCTTCTCATGAAGGTCTCATGAGGGAGAGGGTATATATAAAGAAATGTCTTAATGATTTTTTTTCAAAAAATTTATTAGAGTCATATATACAATGATAAATACAATCATCTCTTTGTCCTTTGCTCTCAGATACACCTTCTTGTGTTCAAAGTGCCTTGCAGCTATTGTCTGAAGCTGTGGTTCTTCTGCAGTACCATAAGCATGTAACAGTCCTTCAGGTCAGGCAGAAAAGTTACAGCCACAGCTAAAAATTACTGACAGAAGTCAGGACTAATTTTCTAGACTTCATGTGTACACATCTCCATAGGCAGCTTCTTCAGAAATATCAAGTTTATTAATAAAATAATGTTCTGTGATTAAATTTTATTTTTGTCATTTCTTTTGTTCTATAAACAAAATAATTAAGCTAATAACATGTATTAAAATCTAGGCACACTTAAAATATTCCAGAGCCACATTTTAAATACAAAAAGATTTGCATGTAGAGTTTTCATCATTCTAGGCCTGACGCTGATGCTGCTTTAACACACAACCATGGCAGCTCTCCAGACATACATGTGAAGAACACTTCCATGATTAAAGTAGTCTTGTAGACAGCCATGGATCTTGAGAATTCTAAAAATAGGCTCCAAGTGCAAATGCAAATATGAAACACATTTATTTTTTCTCCTGTGAGTGCAATTCTACAAGTTCATGCAGGTAGAAAACCTTCCTTCCACAAATAGAAAACCACAATTTGAAAAAAAAAAAAAAAAAAACATAAAAAAACCCCCTAGCAAACAAATTATACAAAAGGAAATCACAAAAATATTGCCTTTTAAAAGGCTACACGTGTGGTCATTTTTAAATGAAAACTATACATTAAGTATCCAGGAAAAGACCATCAGTGTTCTTTATCAGGAGCACACCTAAAATACAAACACACCCAGTGAGCTGTCCCCTGCCACCACCAAGGCTGCTTTTCCCATGCTTGTACCCCTCCCATGTTAATGGTTTCTCCACTAAAAGCTATAAATAAGTTAAAATGAATTATGACTAGAATAGAAAAAAACTCAGTGCAGTAAGACCACAAAAGCAATGCCATAGTCCCAATCCTCCTGGCAGAATTAATCCAGCACAATCTGAACACAGAGAAATCTTCAGTCCTGACATACTTGTAAAGATCAGTCTCTGCATGTTCAAGTTAAAGTGAGGCTACCAATAACCGAATGTGCAGGAATACTGCAAGCAGCTTGGTGACAGTTCACCTGGGATGGGACACACACATTTGGCATGTTATTCTTCTGTAGCCCTTGCTAATGTGGCTTAAATTTCTTTCCCTTCCAGACAGGGCACAAAACTTGGAGGAAGCACTCTATACTTAGACCTGCAAAACCTCCAGCCACTTTGGACAACACTGCCAATTGAACAAAAAAATACATTAATTTTTTAGCATGCAAGCAGACCCACTGCCAGTTTCATGTGTGACCCAAATGACAGGTTGAATTCTGGCCACCATAAGCAAAATGGAAACTTTTTGGATCACCTTGCTCCACATTTTGCTCAAACAGTGAATCTAACCCTGTTCCCAAAATTTCATTTCTCATGCCCAGCCAATGAGGGTCATAGTCACTTACTGTCTCCAGTAGCTGCTGCCCATACAATGGGGCTGCAGTGGCAAGTGTGCCTTGATACCCTCCCTCATGTTTTGGAAGTACCAAAGGAGGACTAGCATTACTAGCCCCAAGCAGAGGTGAACTGTGCCTCATCTGCTCAGGATCAAGGTTAGGTTCCCCTTCACCATAATTGAAAGTGGAGCCCTTTGTAAAGAGAGAAGTGTTTGACTTGATACATGAATAGTTCTCAACACCCAGGCCCTGGTTAGCATTGATGTAGTTTAAGACAGGTCTCCTGTACATGTTCTCTTTAGCTGATGGGTACTGATGATCTTCTATAAAAGTCTGGAAAACATCTGCATCAGAGTAGTAGCTTTCAGGGAAAGATTTCTTCACGTGTGTATATTCCTGCGCCTGCTGCAGGGGGAACGAGAACTGATGGGAGGTCCCCATGCTTCCCGCACCTAGTTGGACCCCTTTTCCCACGTAGTCCAGACCAAGGTGCGCTGGGGGCTGACCCAGGGCTCCAAAGGTGTTGTCCAAGCTCCTGAAATGCATGTCGATCCTGGAGCACGGCTGTCCGGCGCAGGCTGCCCGCTGCCCACAGCAGCTCTGGCTGCCCCCGGGCAGACCCGGCTGCGGGCACGGCAGGCTCCGCTCCGCCCGGGGCCGCTCCTGCCCGCCGCACCGGCCCGGCTTGGCCTTGCCCGGCCGAGGGCAGGCGGCGGCTTCGCTCTTCTTGTGGTTCAGCTGCCGGGCTCTCCTGTTCTGGAACCACACCTGCGGGACCGGCAGAGAGTGAGCGCCCGCCCGGCCGCCCTGCCGGCCCGCCCGCCCCGCCGGCCCGGCCCTCTCACCTGGATGCGGGACTCGGGGATGTCGGTGAGGTCGGAGAGCTGCTCCCGCAGGGCGATGCCGGGGTAGGGCTCCTTCTCGAAGGCGCGGACCAGCAGCTCCAGCTGTGCCTTGCTGAAGGTGGTCCTCTTGCGACGGCCGCCCTCCCGCCCCGCGCCGGGCCCGGCGGGGCGTGCTCGGGGCTCGCCTGGGGACAGAGCGGGGACAGAGCGGGGAGAAAACGGGGAGAGAGCGGGGACAGAGCGGGGAGAGAACGGGGACACATCGGGGACACATCGGGGACAGAGCGGGGAGCGGCGGTCAGCGGGGTCAGGCCGCGGGTCTGCTGCTGCCCCAACTCCGACAATGACACTGCCCCCAACACCGACACTGCCACCCACCACCGACGCTGCCACAGCCACCACCGACAGCCACCCACCACCGACAGCCACCCACCACCGACACTGCCACAGCCACCACCGACAGCCACCCACCACCGACACAGCCACCCAGCACCGACCCAACCACCCAGCACCGACACAGCCACAGCCACCACCACGGACACCGACCCCATCGCCGCCCGCCCTGCGCGCCCCGGGGTGTCTCACCGGCGGGTCCGGGGCTGGGGATCAGGCTGTCGGGGGTCAGGCTGGCAGGGGTCAGGCTGTCGGGGGTCAGGCTGGCAGGGGTCAGGCTGTCGGGGGTCAGGCTGTCGGGGGTCAGGCTGGCGAGCGCCATGGGGCCGAGGTCTGCGGGCAGTGGGGCTGCTCTGGCCGCTCCACGCCTTATGAGCCCTTCCCCCGGCCCTTAGCGACCCCCACCCGCCCGGCCCGGGCCGGCCCCGCCAATGGGCCGGGGCTGCCGGGGCTCCGAGGGTGACTCAGAGCCGTCCCCCACACCTCCATTGTCATCCCATCACCAAAATACACATAATAAGGGCTCGCCCTATCCAAGGAGCCAAAGCGTCTCCCAGCGAAGCCCCCGCTGCCACAATCCAACCCAGCCACATTTTTTTAATTCAAATGGAGAGTGAATAATTTAATGAAGGAATTTTTCACTTTTGGTTCAGCCCTCTGAGCGGGCTCCCCTTCTCTCTGCACCGCTGGCCCGGGGCTCTGCTGGAAACCCGGTGTTCCCCCACATGCAGAGAGGCCTCCACACCACCCTTTTCCCAAAGGGAAACCATCCCAGCTCTTACTGCACCTGGGTGGCAAGTCCTTGTCTTTCCCGTTGATGACCCTGCTCCTATTCCCATCTACGGGACATTTCTCATCAACTTAACTGCAGTGAATAAAATGCTGGTGCCTTTACCAGACATTGCATCAACATCCGCTGTTCACAGTAAAGGACAAAGCCTCCCCCAGCGCACTCGGGTCACCCGGGGAAGACAGGCTCCTTCCTGAGCACATACTGAAGAGCTCAGCACAAGGTTTTCCTTTCCTAAGGCGTCTTTTTTCCCCCTCCAGATAGCTCTGCTCGTCCAAGTCAGGTACAGAACAAGCACGGTCTGTGCTATCAGCCCAAGGTGAAATCATGATCATCATATTAATCCAAAACAGAGGCCAGATATACTATTAAAGAGAGACAAGAGTGACATAAGAGACTTACAGGGAGCAACAGTTGCAATGCAGAAAAGGATTAGATGTTAGAACAGCAACAAATCAATTAGTCAGTGTAATAATTTGTAAAATGAGGCCATTAATGGCTATCGCTGAAGGTATTCAGGAACAGCAGCATCATTACTTCACGTGTTCTCCATCTCAACATGTACCCATTCATTTTTCAGATTTGGGACCCAGTCCAGCTTGTTCTGAAGCTAAGGGGTAAGGGGACAAAGTCTGTGAGTTGTTACATACTGTTTACATTCTGCAGGGACCAGTGCATCCACGATCCACACAGCCACTTTTGGGTTGAGCTGCACAAGGGTTTTAACATTACCCACACCACCACAGTGCTTCACAACAGAAAATGAATGTCCTTCCAGTCAAGGATGACAGTCAGGCCCTGTGAGTCTAGAATTTCAGAGACTGGATTCCTTTAGCAGTTCTGTCCATAAGGCAAGATAAATGCCCTCAGAAACCACTTTGCCTAAACAATATTTTCAAGCAGAAGTGCTTGTGAAGACAGTGAGAGTTTCAGAGGGATGACAGTATCAAGTAGTCCAAAACATCTGGAAACAACACCTTGAAGCAGTTCTCAGTGGTTCTCCCCCTTCTTCTACCATAGCATCCCCATAAGCCTGAACTATCATAGCACAGATACATCCCACAAGATATCTGCTCTAGAGCTCCAGGATAGTTTGCAGTTTTTCCTGTCCATGTAAACTATAAAGTTTGTATTTAAGTGAGACTTGTCGTGTGGGAGAAAGGAAAAAAGGTGCCAGGTGGGGAAAGTTGTTCAGCAGTTCTAGGTAAAGTCAAGGTGTGCTGCTAGTCCTTCAGCTTTATTTCACTTTTATTATTCAAATACATATGTAGGGAGGGGTGGACAAAGGCTCAGACACAATAAGCAGAAATATAAATCTTGGGGGCATAGTTTTATTGACAGTCTTCTCTACAGCAAATCCAGCTTCAGCTATCTCTTGTTTTTCTAAGCATGCAGGGTTCAAGTCTACCTGTCTTTAAGCCCCTTCATGGCTTTGCACACAGTCCTGCACATACCATCTCCAGCGTACACTTGACTAGAAATGAGCCAAGAGCTCACAGAGCTGCTCCTTCAAAAAAAAAAAACAAAACCAAAAAAACAGAACAAACTGAACACCTTTTTCTTTTTTTTTTCTTTTTTTGCCAGTGTAGTTTTTGGCAAGCACCAGCATGGAATGGGGATGCATAGAAGCAGAGGGTAAGAGAATGGGGGAGCCTCGATTTGTATTAGCACAATAAAGTGTGGAATGGCATATGACCCCTTTCCATCTCTCTGCAGTTCCAGTATAAGTGTCCATGGCGTGCATGATAAACTGGATCAAGGATACGAAGGATGTTTGTAGGGTACATACTCATTCAGTCTGGCCACAAGACAGACTAGAACCAATGCTTTCAGTTTTCTTTCTGGATTTTCAATTTTCATGGCAGAAAACATTATCTCATAGAAATAACTACAACACAAAGCTGCCCCTGCAGGCAGCCTGCAATACTGATCTGAAAAGAACACAGAAACCACCTCCACCAACACACACATACACACCTTATAGACACAACCAGTGCAGAAGAGATAAGAAGGAGCCAGCAGAGGCTTGCACCGACTTGCACTGCTTGCTAATAGTGACTGTCCATCACTACTAGGTCGGGTCAAATAGACCAGGCTTTTGTTAACATCCTTTAGCTATGGAGAGAGCAGTTCACACTTCCCGGAGTTATTGTTTGAGGCACTCTGCCAGGCAGCCTCTTTACACCCTTCATTTTCAGAGATTTTCTTTGCAATGCTAATTGATAGAGATTGCGTGTTTTGTTTTTAAGTGACATTCCAGGAAAGAAGATGGCAATCTTTGCCTCCGCCTCCTCTTCCCCCTCTTCTGCTGAGACATATGGACTTGGCCTAACACAAGAGCTAATTTCTGCCACAGCTGCACTTTCACCATACACTAATCCAGGGAACACCACTGGCCAGACCTTGCCGCCCATGTTCCTTTGGCATCATCATGCTGCTGCGTGTCAGTCATAATCAAAACAACTGTTTGTGAGCTCCTGCATTTCCTCTCTAAACTCTATCGGGAAAATAGTATTCTGCCCCCTATTTTAGATTCATTTCACAGATAGGGGAATGGGAAGAGTGTGGGGAAAGAAGCAGGAATACCCAAAGCAGCATGCTTAACAAAACCAGCATCTCTTTGGGTTCATAGACTGTCTTCAAACTTCCACAAAAATCCATGGAATTTTGATTTAGATTTAAGTAGAGTCCAAATGTGGAAACACACTCTTGTCAAGGTTCTTTTATGCCAGACGTGGTATAAGTGGTATAAGCTAATCCTGGTAGCATGAATGGGATGGCGAATTACCCAGTGCAGCATGGGCTCTGTCACCAGGGGCCTGCCTGGGGAGTCTTAGGACAAAAACCTTTTAAGAAATTCCTACATCAAACATTTTCTAGGGCAGTACATTGCTACTGATGTTTGAGCAGAACTTTCATCCTGAAAGACACAAGATCAATTTCACTAGTTGGTCTTCAGACATTAACACCTCATAAAAAGGATGCTCATGCCCTGCTTATCTGGAGTGCATCTTTAATTATCTTTTGGTACACCTTTTGCAGCCCATTACTTACCAGTCAACACTGCTTTAATTATGGGCTTGGCAGTAACAGGCAGCTCTTACATCACTGAAATAAAAATGCTACAAAGCAACCCTGGAGAATTGCAGAGATTTCATGTTCAAACGGAAAATGGTGGAATTCAGCGAAGCAACATGGATTCTCATCCACAAAGATTTCACCCTATGCTCAGTACTGTCATGGCCAGCTGTGCCCAGAACTCTCCAGAGAACATGAGCAGACAAGTGATTGTTGTGCTCTTACCTGTTCTTCAGGGAAAGGGGCATTTTCAGCACCCTCTCTTCTTTTGAAAAATAATTCAGTGTCCAGAGAGGCACATTTCCATGATGTGTCATCAGGACAAGCAGGATGGAGGCACATTTTGCACCTTGAGCAAAAAGAGGGTGAAATTTATGATAATCCTTGCTTTCCAAGAGAATTCATTCCCCAGTCCAGTACTGGCTCTTGAAAGAGCTGTCACCTGGACTGATCTCTAGCCTTTCCTCCCACCTGAAATGAACGTTGTTTGCAACACTTGAAGGTGGAGGAAAACAAAATGGCTGAAAATACCATTCACTTTTGAGATCTACCAGTCTTGCTCTGACTTAAGTCCCACTAAAATCTAAATATTTCAAGATATAAAAGGCATTAGGCCAGTTTCTCATAACTTGGGATAGTCTCACACTGAAGTTTTTCTTATATTTAACTATTAAACTACTTCACAGAACTGACTGTAATTATCTGAAATCTGGTGTAATGGTAAAAAAAGGTTATATTTGCTAAGGCTAAATGTCTGTCTAGCCTGATATTTAACTCTTCAGTGATAACCAAAAATGGATACCTGTCTAGGGAACGTAGGGGTCTGTAACCAGTAAGCAATGAACTGGTACTTTTACTTAGTAATTATGATGATGACTTTGGTCAATTTTCAGCCCAGAGACTTCCTGAAACTTTCTATTTTGTGAATTTATTCAGTCTTTTTCCAAATGTATGTAAAAGTCTAGCTTCCAAATCTTCCTCTGACTAGGACTTAACCATATAGTATGTGAAAACAATACTTACCATTATGTGTTCTGAACATGTAGCCTGCTAAAATAATTTTGTCCTCACTGCCTCCCACACAAGAATGTCAAGTGACCTTCACATTGCCCATTTTTTTTATCAAACCCCATCACTTTCTACATTTAGCCACCTATTTTAGAGACTGAAGACTCCCATCTTACTCATGGTAGCTGGTCCATGATTACTGACCCTATGGTAACTGCTCTATGCTTTTGATCATTCATGTTGCCCTTTTCAGAGCTTTTTCCAGGTGCTCTGTGTCCTTCCTGAGACAAGAAGATAGAATGACTCTCAGAATTTAAGATGTAAAGGAATCATGGTGTTTTAATTATTATGAAGATAATGTGCAAGGTTTTTTCCATTTCTTTCGTATTAGGTCCTAACACTTGCTTTGTCTTTTTGACCCTCACTGAGCTTGCATTCTCATAGAATTACCAATCAAACTCCAAGATCTCGTTTCTGAGTTGTAAAGGTAATCTATTGTGAAACCTGAGAATAGTTCCTTACTTATACTGCCACTATGCTACCTACTGGTGAGTTTTTCAGTCCTGTGACAATCTTGAAAGAAATTGTAATCCCTTTCAAAAAGAAGAATGCCTTAATTTTAAAACTGAAGCCAAAGTATTTGCAAACATTGTGTCTTTTACTGTGTGGTAGCCAGGTGGTATCCAACACTATTCATTTTCTCCTGGGCAGTAGAAAAAATGTCTTAGGAGATGGAGGTAGGATAGCTGGGAAGGTAGTCATTAGTGCCCCCTATCTCACTCAATACAGTGTCTCCTGCTCTGGTGGAGGGAAATCTCTGTGGGCCAGACCTGCCTCACACAGCCACACAGAACTCTGATCTGGAGTTTGGACAGGCTGAGTGTGAGCATGAGCATGTAAAGGGCTAAGATGAACACAGAGAAGGGCAAATTAGCAGAGCAGAGTCCACATTAGTGCAGGAATGGGCTGGAGTAGGACTTCCATTTTTAATAAGCCTAATGAATAGATTATAAGTATTCTTGACACCTTTGAACCCAGAGTAGAAAAGCCACAGAGGAACCCATGCAGTGGGCCACTAAAATCCTGTCTCAAGAAACATAAAATCCTGTATAAAATATCCTTCTGAAATCCACCCTACGTTTTCAGAGGATTACTGAGTGCAGTTCAGTCTGGCAAATCCTTTCTTGCTCCGGCACCACTGACATAAATGTGATTTCATTTAAATGTTGCAGCATTTCATGCCCAGTACAATCAAGTTCACAGTCTACATTACTTTATGGTAATACTTTTCCTCCACTCCCTGCCATCTTGTTCTTTGTCTCCCTTCCTTTGTAAGAAAGTGTCACCATATACCCTGTGACTGATTAGCTCCAGAAACACTTGTGGACTCTGAGAGGATCAGACCTCTGAACTGCACACGTTTTAGGAAAAGGACTATCTTTTTCTTGTGCTGACAGAATACAAGCACCCACATGGTACTATAGAAATACAACAAATCACAACACGATGGTCTGCTGAACTTGATTATGATAACTAGTCGTCTAAAGACGAGTGAATTTGGCCTTAAGGCTAGTCTGCTGGGACTGGAGACAAGTTGTCTGGAGTCTTCTTCCTGTTCAAAGAACTATTGCTCTAACTTCCCTTGTCAGTCCTATGCCTCCTCATCTCCCAAATAACATCCCCACCCATGTGATTGTAACAAAACATGCCTCCCACCCACTCACCCATCTGCTAGTGACTGACCCCACTTCTTTGAAAAGATCTTGGCTGATCTTTTTGTAGTGCAGTTAGGTTGTCCATCACAGTACTCCTATTCCAGACATAAAGGAAAAGAAATACTTAGGGCTAGAAAACTGTGTCAATTGACATGACTTGTTCATTAACGGAGAAACACAATAAAGATCCATTAGTTGGTCCCAGTGGCCCCCCAAGAATGCTGAACTAGTTAGAAGCCCTTCCTTTTTCCCAACATTGCACTCCTGTGTTTACTACCATACCACTTGGCAATATAAGGCAGTGTCCTTCAAAATAGAAAGCGGTAATAAAGAGTTAGGAATTCCTTCAGAGAGAACAAAGTGATTTCAGATACCAAACACTATGTGTTAAAACACACATGCACTGTCATCAAGTGGTTAAGGGACAGAATAAGGCATCAAAATGCTGATGGTGTGCTGGACTTCTACTCCTTCAGCCTGTTTTAGCCACTATATATATGCTGTAGGATACAGAATCATGCCCCTGTATCTGTATGTAATAGTTTTAAATAGTCTAAGCTACTCAAGTTTTTCCAGCATGAGCAATATGAACAACGTTGTCTAGTGACAATTTATCCCTGTAAAGTACATTCAGTATTATTAAATACTCTCCCCAACTAACAAAAAGGATTTTTGCTCACATGCCTTCAAAAAACTCCTGCCAAATACTTGTAGCTCATATCCAGTTTTAAAAATTCCACCAAATACTTGCAGCATAATTCTAATTTATAAACTTCCCATAGATTTCAAATGGAAGTTACTTGTTAATATTTAATTTTTTTTAAAGCTATTTCACACAATAAAAGAAAGCCATCAGAGAAGTTCACAAAATATTTTTAGTAGGATTCAAGTTACTGACTTCCAGCATATACTGGTGAAAACAAACACAGAACTGTAAAGTGCACAGCTGTGATCAAAACTGAAGCTCCCTGTGCAACCTGGACTTCACACTGGTGAGCCTTGGCTGTATATTTACAAAGGCTTATTAATGCAACATTGAGTGAAGCCCATCATGACAAAGTCAGCTGTTTCACCCTTCTCTTCCTTTTTAATAAGAGAAAAAACCTCACAGTGATAGTGTTAGGATGAGCATATGACAAAAATTCACTTCTAAAATGTACAAACTGAATTTGTAGTAAAATCAATGAGAAATTCACACCTTTATAACTTAGAGGTGTTACCTAGTTCTTAATCTTTACAAACAATAAAGTATTTGGCTGAGACCCTTATAAGTGACCATTTCAAGGATTTGAATTATGCTTACAATTTTGTTAAAACTGTGTTAGAAGAGAATTAGTTTTATCAAACATCCAAGGAATCCAATTACAAATGAGAAGGATACAGCAGATACGTGCAAAGGTTTATTTACTTCCAAAGTAAAGTACTTGCAAAGGCTATTCACTACAACAAGAAAGAGAATTACTATACCACATTGTTTCTTTTTATGCACATCTCATTACACAATTTTTTTTTTTTATGGAATCTGCTGAAAATCTTCACCATTAACCTCAAAACTGTAATGCTTGTCAAACTGCAACACAAAATACTTTTAAATGCCATACTTTTCCTTAGCTTCTCTGGTCGTAGAACTAAAAGATTAAGGTGATATAATTTTAAGTCCTCATTAAAAATTAAAAATTGATGGGGCACAGTCATGTTAACTAGTTACATTAGGAATCAGGCATTGGCTGCAGTAGTTTCATTATAGCATTGTGCCATTTAACCCTGATTAAGAAAAGTCCTGTTGATAATTCCATCTCCTTAGGTAATTTTCCCTGAATGCATCTCATCTCTTTTATACCAGCTTCAAATCCAATTTAAAACTAGCTGCAGTTCATTTCCAAGTAACTTCCTAAAAGAGTGCAAAATCTTAATCCTTACTTATACAGAAAGTTGCTGTTTAAAGAAGTCACATCACTGACTCCAGTACAATGACTCACACCATAAAATTTGGTTTGAATTTTACTAATCCTCCCTCTCCCTTCCCCGCCCCGACTTTTTTTTAAAGGAATTTTAAAAGACAGGGAAGAGCTAACATGTCTCTATCTAGTCTCCAGCATCTACCAAGAACACAAAACAAAAGAGGCAGACTACCTGGCAAATACCCTTTGTACTTCCCAATGAAAGTGAGATAGTCAATATCTCTAAGTTAGAGATAGCAAATGTTTCTAAACCAAAGAGGGAACAAGTTTTCTCCGCTACTAGGTGCAACAGAAACTTTAGTATTTGAAAATTGAAAAGAGTAATCTATTGATACAAACAGCGTGGGAAACGAGCCAGCTATGTCTCGGGATATAGACAGAAAGAAGGCACAGGTCCATTTGATTGTTTTCAGCAAAACTAACCAATCTCAGTGTACACACCCAGTCACCCTGGAGACCTCAGGACCCTATAGACACAGCTTCAGTGAAAAAACCACATTTTTTAAAAAAAATTAATATGGCTGTCTTTGAAATATCAAAGAGGATCACATGTCCCATTCTCAGGTACTATATATTTAGTAATTTTACCTGTTGGTCTCATAATGAACATCTCCTTCACTCTTAGATTCTTAATAAGTGCTTGTGGCTTCAATACAACCTAATTTGAAATCTGAAACAAGTACTGCAAAGGAAAGAAAAAAAAGTTTGGATGCAATTATGAGGGAATATGCTTTTTTCCTTTCCAACTTGTTTTTAAGATCATGCTTTCCCTCTTTTCTATGGCCTTGACTACTATAAAAACAGACTCAGCTTATCAATCTGTGCAGCCTGAATCAGGATAAAGCTAGGTTAGCTCATCTTCAAATGCTTACAGAGCTGTGTCATTGTGATGGCAGCTGTGTCGACTGGTAGCTACCAATACCTGCATGTTCTCTAGCACAGGAAAGGCCTGAAAAAGAATCTGAAACAGGGGTTATCCTGTCACAACTGACATGCCTATTCCAAATTATAAATCTAAATCTGGCTTCTAGTAAGCATGGCCAGAGCTGCCCTCTGTCTGCACTCAGCCTTGCTGATATTTTGGTGTGTAGCATGGTGCTAATTCATAACAGCATGCCAGGCCTTCATTCAGTCTACTTTCTGGCACTGATTAAGAGAAAAGGAAAGGAAACCAAAGCAGAAATATCAGAAGATATGGTGAAATAGTTTTATTTCCTGTAATCTTGGCAAAGTGAATTTGTTCTGCATTTTTTTCAGTAATTCACATAACAGTGTTTGGGATTTGTAATTTCCAGTTTAGATTATACTTGTCAAGAAAAGCAATTCACTGACAAATAACATTTCCGGTGATGAAGATACAAAAAGAGCTAATCTGTACAAAATATGAGGGCAGAAATGCAAATATTTGCAAAATACAATAGGGAGAGCTTTTCAGCTACTCTGGAAACTTACTCCCTCAAAATTGTTAGGTGCCTCTAAAAACACCCAAGAAACACTAGTCATTCAAAGCAGTAGATTTTCTGTCTTTTGACACCTTCAAAGTAAGATAAAGTGCCCCTTGAAAAGTATGCTTTAAGTCAATGTGAGTCATTGAGCTCAGTTCAGAGAAACCAGATAATATTTAATGGCTTGTGCTGGCCAGACCAGATGATGCAACGGGACTTCTGGCTTTAAAGTATTAAAACTGGAACTATTCAGCTTCTTAAATACTCTAAAGACTCATCTCTTTGCCTTTTTAAAAAAGTCAAGTCAAAGACATTGCCCTGGATTAGAAATGAACCTCCAAAGTCCACCCCCCACAACAGGTCTGAGCAGGGAATTGTCTTCATGAACTACTTCACTTTCAAGTCCATGGCCAGAGCTGGTAGAGCTCCCTGTGTGAGTCAACAGGCCTGGCAGCGAGTGGGGGCTGCTGTCACACATGAAGCTGGTTTGTGACCATGGTCCATCCAGCCCGGGAAGAACATCACTTAATAAATGATAAATAAATTATTTTTGGCAACAGAGAAAGAAGAGTAAGCCAGCACCCCCTTTTCTGCCCACAATGTCACAGTGCGGGCAGTCCCCACTGGAGTGTGGCAGAACGGGTGACAATGACGTCGTCCCTGACCTCCCCTGGCCACTTTTGGCCACCAAACCCAGCCTAACTAAGCAAATGCTGCCGCAGCGTCGGGTTGCTGGCAGCCCGTGTCTTTCCTGTGTATCGACTGCCCTCTCCAGTCACCTCCGTGCAGCAGCACATCCATCCCTTCAACAGCGAGCTGCTTTTGGATTACATTCTAATGCGCTTGCCTTACCGTGTCCTTAGATAATGTTCTTTGTGAGTGGCAATGCGGGTTCTTCTTGTATGGGGCAATTTGAGACAATTCTGCCACAAAGCTCGCCTATCTCCGCATCTCAACACAACCTTTGGATATGGAATTGCAGACAGGCAGAAGAAATTTGTGTAGAATGATCTAAAGAAGAAGAAATTAAGTAATGGGCTACATTAAAAAAAAATAAAAATTAAATTTTAGAAATTTCTTCCAGATACTAAAATGTAAGTGGGGCCACGCACTCTGCTCCCTTGCATCATCAAAGCAAACCAAGGAAATTTATTAAGAAGGTGGAATTCCACATAGCCGACCTCACTGCGTTTTGTAGATGTGCTCCCAGCAACAGCGTTACCACGGTAGGAATTTCTTACCAAACTCTTCTATAATCTCCAAAGAATATACCATAATAATAATAATTTAAAAGTAGAGTACTTTGGGCAGGAACAGCCAGGAATGAAGCAGACAGGAAAACAGAACTCTCAAGACAGAACAAAACTAACCCAAAGACCCTCAGAGTCAATCCCCTTTATAGTGACCATTTTCTGCAACATGGGACTCATGCTGGGGATACGTCAGGACTTGCTGCCTTAGTTGTTGCAAAGAACAACAGCTTTTCAGGCTCGTCATTAACACATAAGTAAAAGAGCAGGTGTTGAGCCTTCAGGCAAGGAGAGAGAACAGCACAGTCAACATTTCTCACTGTGTCTAAACTGTCAAAGTCACTGTCAAGCGAAAAGGGAACAAAGCTCAAAGGAAAGCATGAACCCCCATCCCACTCCCAACATTTCTACCCGTGGGAACCCTTCCCAAGGTCCTGGTGACTTTGGACAAGCACATCCCCGGCGTGCACTGTCCCAAAAGGGCACAGAGTAGCAAATGGTGGGCTTAACACGCTTTGAACCGGTAGTTTTCAAAAGGGAAGGTATTCCGTACTCTTTTAAATAGCGACTGAACTGCTCAGTGGTGGGCATGCACCACCCGCGTACCTTGGCCCAGCAGGTAGCGCCGCTGCCGTGCGTGACCCGGGGCTGTGCCGTGCCGGGACCGCGCTGCGGGTGCCCGTGCCGTGCGGGGCCGGGGCCGCGCCCACAGCGCCCTCCCGCGGCCCCGGCCGCACCCCGGGCCGTGTCCCCGCTCCAGCACCGCCCCTCCCCGCACCCCGGGCCGTGTCCCCGCCGCGGCACCGCCCCTCCCCGCACCCCGGGCCGTGTCCCTGCCCTGAGGCGGCAGGGGTCAGCCCAAAGCTCGCTCCAGCTTCTGCGCTGCTCCACACCGCGTTGCGTACAGGATCGCCGAGGCTGGAAAAGACCTCTGCGGTCATCCAGTCCAACCAGTGACCCACCACCACCTTCTCAGTCAGACCACGGCACTGAGTGCCACGACCGGTCTTTCCTGAAACCTCGAGGGACGGGACCGCACCGTCCGCCTGGGCAGTGCATTCCAGTGTCCAATCACCCCCGAGCTCCCCGGCGCAGCTTGAGGCCGTGTCCCCTCCCGCTGGTTGCCTGGGAGAAGAGCCCTCCGTCCAGGGAGCTGTTCAGTGCTAAGGCGTCCCCCGAGCCTGCCCTTCTCCCGGCGGAACACCCCAGCCCCCTCGGCCGCAGCTCAAAGGGCTCGTGCTCCAGGCCCTTCGCCAGCCCCACTCCCGTCGCCGGGCTAGCCCTTGCAGTGCGGGGCCCAGGACCGGACGCGGCCCCCGAGGTGTGGCGGCCCCAGGACACCGCCGGCCTCCTCCGACACCTCCGTGCGCTGCCGCCTCACGGCCCACCACTGCCCACCACCCCCCCGGTCCTTTCCGGCTGGGCCCCGTCCCTGCAGCCTCTCCGCCCGGTCCCCGCGGCCGGGGCCCGTCCCGGGGCTCTGCGGCCCCAGGGCACCCCCGGCCACACCCCGGCCCTCCCCCCGCCCCTGCAGGGTGGGCGAGGCCGCCCCGCCGTCCCCCCGCGCGGTGGCCCCGCCCGGCCCCGCCCCCCGGCTGCGGCCTTATGGCGCGGGGCGCGCGCGGGCAGAGCGGGGCGGCCATGGCGGCGGAGCGGGGCAGGGATGGCAGCGCGCACTTCCAGCGGTCCCGCCTCATCTGGATGGTCGCCATCATCTTCGGCATGGTCCTCCTCGGCGTAAGGAGCGGCGCGGCCGGGGGCGCGGGGCGGGAGGCCGCTGGGCAGCCGCGCTGTGCGTGGGACAGCCTCCCTGCACCGTCCCGGTGTCCGCGGGAACGCCGCTTCCCAAAATCAGCCGGGGGGGAGAGGAGGGGGAAGAGGTGCTGCTTTGGCATGCCGGGCAGTGGGGAGGCTGGACGGGGCCAGGGGGGAAATCGGGAGATCATCCATTATGAAGATCATCCATTGATTTTCTCATGTTGTGGTTATCCTATTTTCATGGATTTCCTAAACGTAGGAAATTGAAAAAATGATGGTCAAGTCAGGCCAGGCAGCTCACAAGACAGTTTTTAGACTATTTCAAGAAACAAAATGAGCTTTAAGCAGATTCCCTGCTTAAATCCGTCATCTTGCCACATCCTTGGCATAGCTAAGTTTAAGTTTAAGTGTAGTTAGAGACTGCAGCATTGGTACCAGAGCAAAGATAAGCCAATGTGAACTTTGGCCTAGCCTAGCATTCACCTTACATCCCCCATGGGCTCTGCAGGGCACAGCTCACGGACTGCCTGCTGCTTCTCCGGGGCTTGGTGAAATAAAGGTGGGCCGTGGTAAACACTGCGGACAGCTCAGTGACAGGAAAGAAACCTGGAAGGAAGCCACGGGCATATTTGGTGGTGTGATTCGCCCTCAGTTACCTTCTGCACCCTGCTCAAAACAGAAGAAAATCTGACATTTTCTAAGGGACAAAGGAAGAAAGACTGATCCCCTAAGTTTTAGATAAATAATTATTTTCCTCCTAAACAGTCTAGTCACTCTTTGAGTTCTTCAGGTTAGTTGCCTCAGATTGTCTTCTTCAGGACAGAGACAATGTTTCTTGCAGCTACCATGTCTAATAGGTAATGAACTTACAACTTAAATGCCACTTAATGTACAGATGCACTCTTGGTACCCAGAGAGCAACCTTAAGCTTATCACCTTGGCGTCTTGTGTGTCAAGGAAAAGAAATTTTGTAGTTTGAATCTTCTGAAGTAAGTGTACTTTCAAAGGCTACTGCTCTTGTTGAAGGATATGGGTCTTGGGCAAGGTTAATGGAATGAAAGAGTTTAAATACTATGAATAAATGAGCCTTAAACCACGTTCGATGGACATGGGGGCCAGGGAGAGCAAGAAAAAAGATATTTAGAAGGTTAAATTGATAGTAAATTCTACCTTAAAGTAAGCTAACTAAATATTTTTATTTTTTTTTTTAGTGGGTAACACTTTGGCCTTCGACTATACCTTATAGTTATTTGGGAATCTTTGGTACCTTCCTTAATTATTTAGTGGAACACCACCACAAATGGGTATGCTACATGTAAGTTATATTTGATTGTATAATTCTTTTGCCTCTGACTCTTGTGCTTAGTCTGTGTTAACAAGCTTTCCTGTAACCCAGTTGTTAATTAGATTTAAAGAGCTCTTCTTTCAAGGTTGTTATAATTAAGGATGTGGGGTAAAAAGTATGTAGAAGACTAGACAGGCTAAGACCAGAATGAAAGTTTAAAAATTCAGTGTAGAATTTTGCATCAGTGATGTTATAGCAAAAAAAGGAAAAATGTTAAGATACTACTTCTGATGACCGTTGTTTTTCCATTTGTAAAGTCATATTTGTACCACCTCCTAAAAGTGGTTCTTTTCTCAAGTTGTTACTTGAGTAGTCCAGTTCTTTCTTTAGGAATCTTCTTTTACCAGCTTCAATTAAAGAACATGTTTTACCCTAGTACTCACTTATCCTGATCCTGTCCCCATGAGAAATAACCTGCTGAACAAAGTGCATAGTGCTAAGTTTTGCTGGGTTACACAACTTAGATTTTGTTACTTTAATTAACAAAAGACCTGGAAAATACTTCCTTTTGAGCAGGTCTCTTGCTTGCTGACTTCCTGTAAAGACATAATTCAGCAAGGTTTTCTCGTTTATTTTACCCTGCATCATGTAGAAGACGAACTTTCATCTTTGCTTTGGCAAGGTATTGAATTGATCCTAACTGATTATCCTGTGTAACTTTTTTTTATAAAAGCTTCTATATGAAAATTTGTAGACCAAGTTTGACTCATCAAGTCATATTATATATTCTGAATCTATACACACAGTTGTTTTCATAGAACTAAATCTATAAAAGCTTAAGTAGCTCCTTAGGACCACTAAAAATACTCGTGTAAGTAAAAGGATAGATTTTGCATGCTTAGCTAAGATTAACTTGTACTGCTTTCACTAAGCATTTGGCTTTTTGGCTTAATCTAAGTGCTGAAAGTTTGGGAAGTATGCAGTGGATTCTTGAAATTGGAGGTCAAAACATATTGCATGAGCTACCGTTCCTTTGGTTTTCTTAGGGGGCTTCAGTTTCTTTTAAGTGTACACATACATTCTTTTTTTACTATGAAAAACATCCCTCCCTTTCCATGCTGAAGTAAGATGTCACTTCTGTGCTTCCCGGTTTATATTATCTGCATCATACATCTTGGATAAAACCATCTTTTCCCTAATTTTCAGCAAAATAAAACAGTGTTTTCTTTCCATTAGGTTCTGGGTATCCTGGTTGATTCACATAGTAGAAGCCCTCTACGGTATTAAGTTATGCCAGTAAGTAGTTCCCTCCTGTCACTCCATAGGCTCTCTGAAAAGGATTTTTGATACAAGTGATATAAGCTACAGACTGATTTTGGTAGTTCTCAGCAGCAACTTGAATTCAGAGGATACTGATAAAATTCTTGCTGCAGTGAGAGTTTGCTGTCCACAACTGGTTACTGCAGATTCTGCTGGTTGATTACTGTTGTACGGGGCAGCAAAACCAAGGGGCGGCAACTTGCAGAACTGGGAGCAGCAAGTCTGCCAGAGCTTGTCTGTCTGCCTCTGAGCTCCCTATTCATGGGGTAACACTGCTCCTCAGGGAGCAGAGGGAACAATACATAGTGCAGAAATAGTCTGATAACTTCAGCTTTTATACCTTTATCAGATCTTACCTCATCAGAATTTCAATACTGCTAATTACATGTTTAAACAATTGCATCTATATTGTAAGAATACAATTGGACACTTCCATTTGGGACTGTTTAAGATCTACTTGTATCTGCAAGTTTGTGGGATAAAATACTTGGACTAATCAGACTATACAAGCAAGGCCAACTAAGTGTTATGTTAGGATAGCAATTTACCTGGAAAGGTGTGCTGTTCCAAACACATTATCCTTCTGTTCATTTGAATTTTTTTTTGTAGTAATTCAGAAGAATGCAAATAACTGGCTCTCATGCTCTAGAGAGTAGGTGGCCAGTCTTTTTGCCATCATAAAAATGGTGATTTTCCACTTCATTTGGTTCAGTTCACAGCTGTCTCTCCCAGGCTTCTCAGGTAACAGCTCCTGGAGCAAACGGATTTTGTTTCATGGAATGCTGTTTAAGGTGGTTCTTGAGATAATAGAATAGGGAGGAATAATTTCCACCCTCAGAATGAGAGTATTTTTTTTATCAGGCTCTGCTTTTAAGTTATGTACCTTTGATGTTAAAACTTAAGTCTAACTCTGCAGATAGGTATATAGGCTTAAGGGGGTTATTTTAAGTATGAGGAAAATTCACCAGTGAACATACCAAATGTGTGTATTGTAATCAATTTAACTAATGAAGTTTTACAGGGTAGTGTTAAAGCCCATAAGAAAGAGGGAGCACAAATGGCCTGCTCATCATCATCTCTTCAGGCACCCTGCTGTACATTACCAACAGTTGTACTTCTGTGAGCACCAACCACCATTCATTTTTACTGATGTATAGTGGTGTCTACTTGGCAACATCACAAAGGAGGCACAAGGGAAAAGTAGTGGGGAAGCAGATACAAATTTGTTAATCAGCAATAATATTGTCATTGGCTGTTGGCCTGTATTGGTGCATATAGTGTGTTCAAGTAAGCCTGCTTTGTAAAAACAGGTAAATTTTTAGTTCTTCAGTTTTTGCATTCATTTGGAAACACTGCAGCTGGGATTATAAACAAAAAAGGTTTTCACATCTGGTAAGACAATTTAAAAATGAACATTTAGAAATGTGTTAACACTCTAGACAATCATTTCGTATGTGTGAGACTGTAACGATGAACAGCCAAACTGTTCTAGCCAAGGTCGGTAGAGGGAGCCTCCTTATAAACTGGTGAGCTGGAGCACAGCTCTGCTTGCTGTAATTGTTTACTAGAAATGTGAAATCCCATGGTTTTCTGTCATATTTATCCTTGTTCCTTTCAGTAATAGTATTTCTCAAGAACAGTGAAGTGGAGAAAAAAGTGACCTTTTTTGTAAAATACAAAAAAATTTCACATAAGTTAAAACTAACTAACATAGGAAGATCTCTACTTCATAAATTGTCAGGTATCTTCAGCCTTGTTACATCTATTTTTCTAGTCACAAATTCAGGTAACAGTGCTTCTCCATCCTGCATTGTACACTAATTGTCAGGTCTCTGCCCTGCTTGCATACAGTAGTATGTATTAACTGACTTATTTATAATGTTGTAATTATGTTATTAGTTGATTAGTAATTATTAATCAATGGATATGGACTTAACTGACTGTAGTCAGCAAGAAAATATATTCTGACTTGTGTATCAAGACTAGTATTAAGCTACTCCAATTTCTTTGTTCTTTGTACACAAATTTACAGGATAAGTAATTTCAAATAGCATAAACTGAGATTGCTATTTATATATTATTGAGGAAATTATATGCATGAAATGTCTGAAAGAACTTTTGTTTTGTATATAGCTTAAAATTCATGAGCATCACAAGAACTGGTATGTTTAGTTAGCACAGGAAACAAGGCTCAGTAGACTGGAATTAATGATGCTAAGTTGAAATGTTCTAATCAAGTCTGAATATCAAGGATGGGTAGAGATATCTAACTTCGTGACTATCACAGTATAGTCTGCAGCACCATAATTTTTTTGACGCATTTTATGTTTTTGTTAACGTTGCAGATCTAAAGGAATCACTGACCCGTCAGTTCAGTTCCAATGGTTTGTTCAGACCCTTTTATTTGGATATGCTTCCTTTGGTCTTCTGGTGGCTTACAAACCTTCAGCCAAGAAACAATACTAGACAACAGTGAAAGAAGTCACTTCACACATTATTCATCCTAATTTTTCAGAAAAGATCCTTACTTACATGTCTAGGTGCTGTAATTAGCTAATTTACATTCCTGTTGCATGATGCAGCGTCCTTCTGCCCAAGCAACTCTCCTCGTACTAAGCAAGACAATAAAAATTCACAGGCCTCTGTGGATAGTTCAGTAGAAATTCAGCCCTTCAGTCTTGGCATTGCCAAAGTTTACTACTGTTCGTTATGCAAGAAGCCGAAAGTTGCTCCTCTGCAGTTTTTGATGCAGGCTGTGTATTCTGTTACTGACAGCTGGTAGTAGTGGTTGATAAACTACCTTTTCATGAGGAGGATTTTTCTTCTACAGCAGGGAGAGTTATTGACAGCCACAAGGCAACTGGCACCTGTTTTGCAATAGGATTTCAATTTACCTATATTTTCTCTACAGGACTGGTGTTGTTTTTGTTGTTAAAACCCGGTCTTTGTACTTTGTTTTGTCAACTTATTTTGTTCCACAAAGGACACATAAAAAAGACCAAAGTTTAGCTCAGGTTGAGGTGCAGTGAGCTTGGATACATAAAGCACTTTAACTAGGTTTAATACATGTGCCTTAAAATTCATGCAGCATGACCTCATCTTTTGAATGAAGATTTTAATCTATGAGTTATTATAGTACAAAGTAGCTTTGAGGGTAGCTTTTTTGAGAAGTAATTTATTATCCAAGGAAAAAAATCAGTTATCATTCCAAAATTCAGCTAAGTTTATACTTGTGTAAGAAATTAGATGTAATGAATAAACATATACCGCTGTTTCCCAGATGCTGCTGTTCTGAAATCTGTGGTTCAGAGACCATCTTAAACATCCCTCAGAGTCTTTCCTGTTTGTGGAGTGAGTCTTTTATCATATTGTCTTTTACTTTTGAATATTTGAACAAGAATTTAGCCTGTCTAGTTCTAGCACTTTTAAAAGTAATAACTATTTAAAGTATTAACTCTGGTGTGGGGAGAAGTTTTACCATGCCACCTGTCATGCTGCTGTTCTGGAAGAAAGGATAAGAATAGGCTGCTCTTCCTCCAGCCAAGAGCTTCACAAGGCAGTAACAAATAACCTTGTGCCTTGTGTAGTACCTACAGTCCGTAACCCTTCTGATGAAGTCTTATTCAAGCAGAGGTACATAAAGTTTTTGCTTTCAGTGCATGCTAAAAGCGTGGAGAACTGAATGGTTTGAAATGGGGGGGATTTTGTTTTTTGTTTTGAGTTTGTGTTTTTTTGTTTGTTTAATGGCAAACTGGTAACAGTAATATTTTGTAGAGAAGTAGAAACTGGTGTTTAGTGCTTAGAAATCCAACAGGAGTGTCAAAAACCTGAGCTACCTTTTACTGTGTAACCTGTTATCTTAGTCTTTGACTCTGGAATAAAGATTTTTAAAAAGCGAAGAAGTTGTTTTTCTTTTTAATTTACCCTAGCAATAAATGTCTATACTAAATACGTAGACATCATCTTTACACCTGTGAGTATCAGTATTGACACCTGGAACATACAGTATGAGCTGGCTCTGTGCTTTACAAAGTAAGCCCCACCCCAGTCTAGCATTTCTAACAGGGCAAGGCTTTGATAGGGCTTGTCTCTACACAAAAAAAAAAGTTTCTGTGGCACTAAAAGCAGTATAGGTATAATATCCTGTGTTTCAAGATGAATTCTTATTGACTCTTATGAGCCTTACCTTAAGAATATGAAGGGATAAAAGGAATAACTTTGGTTTAGCATTTTCATGATATTGTTCCTGTACAGAGGTAAAGGTCTAACAATAATGCCAAGGCTAGTTCAAGACTTAAGTGGCAAAAGACTTTTTTCTTCTCAAGAAATTTTTGTCTGTTTCCCAGTACTGACTTTCCATCAGTGAGGCTGCAAATAAGGTCAGAACTACTACACTACCTTCCCCTCCCATTACCCATATGCACACCAAGCACTGGCCATGCTCACCTTCACATCCCTTCCACCCGGGCTCTGGAGTGGTTGCAGGTAAATCACAGCTCTGAGAAGTTAACTGTATGCTGTTAGACTTGACCTGATTAGAAGGACTTCCTTTTAGAGACGCAGTGGCAAAAGCTTCCTCAGTGCAGCCCTAGGAAGCTATTAAAAAGTATGTCCAAGTTAGAACAAGCTTTAACCAGACTCTGGCACCAGCATCATTTTTTGAAGCCTCGCTGGGATTTGTTGAGCAGGACAGATTTCAGTAGCTCTCTGCATAGAGGTTGTTGGGCATTGCTTATCAGACTTTTTAGAAATGCAACTACTCGATATCAAACATTTTCCCTTCCCAGCCCTTGCTTGGCAGCAGTTCAGTTTTAACACTTGTGTAAAAAAATAAACCAAACAGAAACCAATCAGTGTTTACTCTCAGCCTCTGTCCCAGAGCTGTAAACAGTACAAAGACCTGTTATTGAGCCTTCCAAATGAGATCCTGAGCTGAAGATCTGAGCAGAATGGGAAAAGCAATGCTGACTAGCCTTGAGGAAAAGGAAGAAACCTACAGCATGATGAGATTCAAAATAATATTGAGATACTGTCTCTGAATAGGTGTTTATAGTGTCCCTAGAATCACAGTAAGACAAACATACAATAATGTTTTACAAAACTTTGAGTTAGAAAGAGGCAGCAGAAACATGAATCCGGGTCAGCACCTCCCTCAGCTCACAGAGACAAGTGCATGACTACAATGGGCTCTTTGGAAACAGTGCTGGTTACACTAGGTGTAAGCATTTATCCAGGCTATTCTAATAGCAACAATAAAGGATTACTCTTAATCACACAGAGCAACTCTTTCCACTGCAATCAAAATGCTCTTTCCACAACAGAAGAGCAGAGCAACAGAAGTGTGTTCTCAAAGGCTGGGCTGAGTGTCAAACCATCCACATTAACACAATCCGCCCTGCTTGCCAAAGGAAACCACTTGTAAATAAGTACTTCACTTAACAAAATATTTCAAAATATCACTTCCCACTGAAAGGAAACCCCAATAAAACTTAATGAATCACTTAAAACAGTACTTTTATGCTGTGATTGCTTGGTAGCTTTGTTGAAGAAAATAAGGAAACTACCCAGATCCGTTTTCACCTTTAATATATGGGAATATATGAAAACGAGTGTAATGTATTCCTTAGAGTAAGGCAGGTAATCCAGATCAGCATGTTTGGCAAATCACTGCTCAAATCAAGTTCCATTGAGATCCTGGATCAAGATAGGCAGCATCAGCTCAGAAACCTTGCTGAGTCTGAACAAAGGCAGTGAGAGGTCTCCCACCCATTTTCAAAAACTATATCTAAAGCCTTCAGGGCCTGTAGCTCATTTTTGCAAGGGACTGATGAAAACCTTTCTCAGAATCACAATATGTTGTCTTGCTTTGTCTCTATTTCATGGTGACCTAGATTTTCCTAAACACAACAGGAGTCAACTGAGCTGGCCTTTGGAAATACCCAAGTGTTGGTTAGTTAAGGACATTTAATTTGCTCTGGGGCCGGGCAGCTGGTCTCCTGAAGAGCAATGGAGCTCAGTTAAAGCTGAGGGAAGGGCCTCCATGGTCACTGTCATAGAGTCTTCAGTAAATACGACCACTCTAGGCAAGGTCTTTGAGGTCCCACAATCTCTCGCTTCAGGGCATTCTGGCACAATCTCAGGGGGGTAGGTAGGGGGTGGGGGGCAGAGTGGCAAACCTTCCACAGATATACAGTAGATTTTAGAGGAATGTTATGGAAAGCAACTGTTAGCTCACTGATTTTAAGGTTTCCAGGCAAATGAACTTCACAAAGAAAAAAGTAATGCAGTAACGTTTTCATGAACAAGAGAATCTGACCTATAGGTTCCTTCTTGTTTATACCTCACCAAAGGTTCAAATAAAGAGAGGGGAGTGGAACATCAATTCCCATTTTTTAATTACAGTACTTCTGTATATGACCCCTAGTTAACAAGGGTGTCAGTCTCACTTCACTATTTACAAGGCTACCCAGTTTAAAAAATCCTTGCATTTTTGCTTGTTCATTATAAGCTTGTGTATTTTTATTCCTCAGCCCCCCAGCAGGTGATATCCACATACAAAATAAAGAGATTTTTCTGGAGATTTTTTTAATGACTCCACTTATTTGAGGACTTAATGAAACCTTTTGACATATGGCCAACAGCCTATGCATTCAATTAATCTTGCAAGCAATGTATTTATTCAGACTGGTGCCTGTACGCAAGAGCTGCATAAACAGCTCAAGAAATTACCATCATTTCTAAAAGCAAAAGAAACAAAAAATCCCTCAAAATTTTCTTTACTATTGCTCTCCAGAAGAGAAGTGATAATATGGCACAATCCATCCACTGTACTACACCTTACAAGGCCTCTGCAACTCCAAACATAACTACAACACATGCATGACTGGAGGGGGAAGGAGGAAAGAGAGATACAAGGAATATCATTCTATCATTTATCAACGTTCTTTGAGACTATTTCACAAAGAAAAACCACTTAGGTGCCTCTCGAGGGAATACTCCAATTTACTAAGCTTAGAATCACAGAGGTTAAAATGTCCTTCTAAGACACTAGACCTCTTATCAAAAGGAAACCCACATCCTTCTCCAAAATTCAAAAGTGTGAAAGATAGGGGTTTTTTCATAGTTGCAAAAACCCCCCCACCCCCTCCAAACAAATAATTGAGAGTACCTGCATTTAGAAGAGCTTTCAGACATCAACAGCGCTGGACAAGCTCTTTGTATCCATTTTTGAGGATGCACTCAGGTGTGATTAATCTGGCTCTGCCCCTTAAGGACTCTTCCTTTCTTCAGACTGAAACACTGTACAGGCTTAGGGACCCTGTTGATCATTATTGGCATACTTCAAAACATTCATATTTTATTAAAATATTTTTTAACCACAGCCACCAATGTTTGCTGCAGATATATTAAAAAAAAATAATTTTGAATAATGGGAAATGCATCTGCTCAGGAGGGCACAGTGTTCAGAAGGATTCCCCGTCCACTGAGATGTAGCAAAAAGTTGGGAGCACATGAAAGCAAAGGTTTTTAATAGAAGAAAACTCTGCAAACTTCAATATCCTATACATGGTAGACTGCTTACAGTTAAACAAACAGCAAAGAAAGTGACAGGAGGACCAAGGCTATCAAAAAAAATGGCAGGAATTACAGCCCAACCCCAGAGTCTTGCAGTTTTCTTTTCCAATCACTAAATCACATGCATAGGTTTGGGTCTAGCAAAAGTTTAATAGTCACGTCAAATGCACTTACTGCATTTCAGAACACGGAGAGGTAACACACATTTCTGAATCTTCCAAAAGCAGTAGGCTAGAAGGCAAAATGCTGCTTATGAGGACATGCCACCTGCATGGGGAGATGAACTGCTCCTGATGCTTTGTAAACATGTACTGCCAGAGCTTTAGATGTTAATCCAGAGCTAACAGGACCTGGCTGAAGAAATTAAGGGAATGAGATTTTGGGAAGAGATTTTGTTTCAATTAAAGATACACCTTGTTTGCCACAGTCCTTGGAAGAAGTCATGCTGTGCCCCTGACAAACAGTATGCATAAGGCAGCTCCCAAAGCTAAGTAGCTTAGCACCAGTGGAATTACCTGTGTCAAAGCATCTTCTTTCAGTGAAGACAAGAACATGCATTTTAGCTGGTGGTCTGCTGCTCCCTGAAATTGAGGGACTGGTTTACCAAAGCTCATGATATTTGTAACGATTATCCCTGAGATACAATTTACCAGATATCATGGACTTCCCTCACCCACACAAGCCCAGCCCAGGACACCTCTGCTCCCAGAATTTAGACATTGCCCAGGAACACATCCAGGTACAAGCAAGGCAGTGTTTGCATCTGGCCTAGTACATGAAACAGAGCCTCCTTCTAACCCAGTGAAGAGAGACCCTTACCCAGCCAAGCTGGGGAGCAGTCCAGAAGTCTCCTGTCTGGAGACTCCTGTGGAGTCCAGGAGTCTCCCACTCCACAGGGCAAGAGCAGCCATCCTGCCCAGTTGTACTCACCTCCTTGGCAGCTCAGAGCTCCCCCCATGCACAAATGATGTGGGTTTTGTATCAATGTCAGAGACAGACAAAGGAAAAAAATTAACTCTGATTTTTTTAATGTGAGGTTACTATCAGTACCGCATGAGAGAATGACAAATCTTTCATTGCTGAGGTGGCAGAGCATAATTTTAATTATTTTTCAAATAGATAAAATGTTTAGATTTATATTTTGCTGATTTAAAAATCTGTGAAATTTTTACATAGTCACTAAAGTTACTGTTTTTCAAGGTACATAAGAACACTATATAAAAATACTTCTTTAAATGAAACATTTAAAAACACATTATTAGATCTTTCAAATGCCATAACTCTTATTATATTTCATAATGCAAAAAGGTTAGCAGCACAGCTATTTCATTCTTTCCAAGTGCATATATTCATTTAAATGTTTCATTTAGATATTTTTTTTCCCCTTGGAAGATCTTAATTTTATCTTTGAGGCCAATGGACTTGAATAAAGGCAATACAGAATGAAAATCAACTCTGTATCATTATATTCACAAATAAAGTGTTTATCACCAAAGACTGCTATAGACTTTTATGTAAGTTTACATTAAAACAACAAAAATAAAACCAAACTGCATATACCATGTTAGAAGAGACCTTAAAGATCATCTAGTTCCAACCCCCCTGCCATGGGCAGGCAGACCTTTCCCTGGACCAGATTCCACAGAGACTCTCTGTTTAGGTTGCTCTAACTCTCTGGATGATGCCCTTCTAGCCTAGAGATGAGCTAGAGTAAAGAGAGGGCAGAGAAAGCTTTCACCTATGCCAGGGCATTCCCTCTTCCACATATGACTTACTGATTGTGCTTTAGAGACAAAAGTTTGCCCCTGCAGAACCATGGAAGGAAATGTACAAGCTGCAGGGGAGGACTAGAGATGGAAGCTCTAAACCATAATATGACATCAAAAATGCATCACTGTGGGTCCAAAGGATCTTTTTCCCCAGAAAGCTGTGATAGAAGTTGGTTTTTATGGACACCTAGCAACAGCTCATCCAGCTCTGCATATAGGAACTGAAATTATTTGATCCCCCACAACCTGTGGAGATGCTCACTCTGACCTTGCTGGATTTTTCCCTGGGCTTTGCTAGGGCACTGCTAAATACATTTTATTTACTTGATATACTTACTTGTCAACTTGATATGCTAGAAGCAGGATTAAGACCTCTCATTAAAGTACCTATACCCAAAATTTTCGTAAATCCCAGTTAAATTCAACATTCTGGCTCTGTTGTAGCTGGGCCTAAATTAAATTTTGCCCAAATGGAAAGGCAGCTGTTGGGTACACATTCAGAAACGGGCCTGAATTTCTCTTACATTTCTTGCCATCCCACTCTGCTCTATTATTGGTTGGTCTCTGCCTGTAGTGATGAAAATGGTATCTAGGTCAATGTGTTCTTTGTTAATTGCATTAGCCATGTGCCTAAGACTTAGGCTTCCTCTTCTCCTGGAGTTGCCTTTGGCTATGAACATGTGGTCTTTAAATATATTTGACTCTTAACAGTGTACTTAATCTGTCAGGTGAGATGGATAGAGTCTGTTTTAGCCAGACTAAGATGCTAAGTGGAACACTAGTTACAAAATCCACATGGGTGGAGAGGCCCCTTTTTATGCAGAGACACAAGGCATTTTATATGCTACTTTTTATACTGAGTCTATAAAGCAGAGGGAAGAATTGCATTTGTGTTCTGTGTATGAGGTCTAATCATATTCAGAATACCTTTGGAACTTTATTTTGTAAATAGGACCATATTCCCTTGGGGAAAAATTAATATAATATTGCTTTTATATTCCAAGGGTTTTTTTTGTTTTGTTAGTCACATTTTATTAGCATAATTATTCCTCACATGATAGCAAAGATAGAACAGCAGTGTGTTCAAACACACACGTATATACATCATGAAGTAGATTTATCAAATGGAAAAGTGCTTCTGGCTTGGAAACAGAAAATTTCTGTACTAATATGGCAAAGTCCAGCAGTCCTGCATTACTTTAACTAGGGGCACCAAAATCAGAAGACCTTTGTGAGATCTATATTCAGATGTAAAGAGAAATGCCTTCTCCCTTTTTATTTACTGAGCATCATTGGATTCTATGCACTAGCCAAAATCCAGCCAGCCAGCTGATAATTACTGGATTCCAACACCACCAGAGACTAGGAGTTTCCCTTAGCTAAGCTAAAATTTTGAGTTTAACTTTTTTCCAAAAGACATTCACTACATCTTGAGCAGGAAATAAATATCCTGAAACTATTTGCTAACTGTTCAGCTTTGAAAGACAATATTTGTTCTGAAAGCCTCAAAATTAGGGCTCTGTAAAATACTTGTCAGAGGACCTCAGTCCCTTCCCCTGGGCTGTGCCCATCACCGCTCAGTCCAGGCAATTGTGGGGTAGCGCTCCAAGAGTGCATTCCTCAGCTGGGCTGTGTGGATCTTGTCTCTGGTCTCCACAGTGCAGATGACCTGGAAAAAGAATTAGGACCATTCCTGATGCATGACAGCAATCTCAGAAAAAAGTATTTCCAACTTAATCCTAAAACACAGTTGTAAAAACAAAACAATCAGTTTGATGTAAAAACTCTGGACCTCACATCCCCTGCCTATGAAGGTAAGAAAACTGACATTGCAGATATCTGAGGCTCTTCCAGCTCTTCTGCATGGTTGTAAAACCTTCCAAAAGCCCTCTTTTACTGCCTTCAAAGTTTAAAGAGGGCAGGCTGATCCTCTGCTGGCTCCTGGGCAAGATGCTTTTCTGCTCTTGGCCTCCCTGAAGTCATCCTTTAGTAGCTTATCTTTCCTGTTCCTTGGGGTATGTATGTGGCACTGCTGACACCTCACACACCTCTGACTCTTACCGCATTTCCAGATTTCTAGGAAGTGTTTGTTCTAGTGCCTCCATCCTTCAAGCCTTTCAAATTCCCCTCCTCTTCTGTCTTATGGAGTTATGCCCCAGTACTTTATCGTCTCTGCAGTATTATGACTGGTTTCATCACCTCACACACCTTCTTGCTTTATTCTGATTTTTGTTTCCTTATTGTGTCATTTCTAGTTTTCTGTTATGGTTCTGCTGCTAAATCAAACTAAACTCAGGCAGAACTACTCTTGACAGTTTTTTTAATTCTTCACTTGCCTCCACAAGTACTGTTGACAATCCTGTCATGCAGCTACTGCAGATAATATCTTCAATACAATTTTTTCAATTCTTCTGTAATCTCTCTTGTCTACATACATCTCTGCCACATCACTTGAAAATCTGGGTACTAGCAAAGATGAGGCTCCAATGTGAAGGTGCAGAAGGCAGATGGTACCTCACAGTTTTAGACTACTAACTTCCATCACTGCTGGCCCTGCTGGAATCATCGCTGATGATGAAAGTGCCACATGATAAAAAAGGCTCAGAGAAACAAGGAAATCTAGCAAGGTTGGGAACCAAGATGAGTCATGGTGCAACTCATTATAACAAGCAAATCTACAGAGAAAAGAGAAACAACTGGCCATGGTAACCTGATAGACGGCTTCTAGAGAAGATGCCCTATATAATGTTTGTATCAGAGCTGCATCCTTTTCAGAAAGCAAAAAGGCAAAAAAAAAAAATTGTGTCTACTCCAATACGTTTACAAGGACATTTCTAAGTAAGAACTTTGAATTCATATCTCCTGGAATGATCTTAAAATAACAATAAGCTTTAGCAAAACTTTTGAATGAAAAGGTGAAACACTAACACTCCAAGTTGCTCTAAACAGCCATAAGCTCACTTAATTAGAAAACTGGCTACAACTTCTTAAATATCCATCATGAAATAAGCTGCATTTCTGATCTGGTCTTGTAATTCTTCACCTCTTGTGCTGAACATAGTTCTATTCATTTGGTTCTTTGGAATGCAGATTAGATGCTAATTTATTTCTCCTTCAAAAAAATGAGATTTAGTCCCAAGAGGACAATTAATAATGAGGCAAGAGGAGAGAACACAAAGATTGGGAAAAGTCTCTAAAGGCACTGATGTACCAAATAGCCATTATCCACTCCCTGGTTCACATTAAATCCCTAAAGCTTTGCAATCATATCTTCAAGAGCACACACTCATCTCTCATTGAGTCTGTAATCAAAAAAAGCAACCTTTTCCCCCTTCCACAGCAATCATGCCTGTTTTGTCCTGAGTAAATCAGTTGCTGCTCTTGGAACCAGTCTGGACTTGCCAGGTTCAACCTTGAATGTCTGGCAGCAAGCAGTTGCATCTGCCCTGGGAGCAAGCACGGGAAAGCATTTTGATTTATAGAAGTAACTTTCCTCTCTGCCCTTTCCTTTCTGCTAATCATTGAAGCCAGACAGACTCAGCTAGATTGGAGTCAGAGAACTTGTAAACAGTTTGGATAAATACTATGTTTTTGTTCCCTGCATGCACTGCATCCAACATGCCATACGGGAGATAATATACTGTAGTGTATCATAAAAGTAGTAACAGCAAGAGCAGCAATAACAAACAACTCCAGAAATTTACCTGATTTTTCACACATCAAATAGAGGAATAGAAAACATTTGCTCACAGCAGAAGTGAAGGAAGAATCACACTATATCTCAGAGCAGCTACAGATTTCAACAGCAAGGAGGGCAAGAATTTACTTTTCTTGCTCTGATTAAGGCAATTTACACTGCAGGTTTATTTTTACAGAACTGCTCTCTTATTTGCTTCACCTGGGAAGTATAATTTACATGAGTGTTCAACAGGGCAATCGTCATGTTCACAGGGAGGTGTATGAGGTTATATTTATCTAGGATGAAGAGTTAGCCAGGTACTGCTTGCTACAGGAGGTTGCCTATTTACTGATGAGCTAAAAGTGCTGCAAAGTGGTCTTATTCAAGAACAAATGACAAAACCTATTGCCTGATGTTTCTTGTACTCCAGACAAGATAACCCATGACAACTAGAGAAAAATTTACTTTAAATTTATTTCTAACTCATAAGCCCTCAGAACTATACATGGGATTTTTGATTCTACAGAGCTCTTATTGGCTGCAGGGCCACCTATCCTCAGTACACCTTTCTTTTCTTTGTATCAAGAAACCCCAAAAAACCAACAACAACAGAGTACATTTTATGCATTTCTCTTCTACATATTATATCCTTGCTGGATTAAATAAACAAATATAAAATTTTCTGGTCCAATAAGACCATTAAAATAACCAACCAGGTGGATCTTGTACTGCATTTAGAGTTCTGCTCCTGTGGCAGGTAATCTAAAGATTGATTCCAGCCTAAGGGTTTAGTTGGCATGCTGCAGTTTTTTATAGCCTACAAGTAACTGAGGACAGGAGAGACTTCACTGAATATTGATGACTTGTGGGTTTTATTTAATGACTAGAAATAATTGCGGAAGGAGGACAAAGGCTAAAAAAAAAAAAAAAAGATAAAAGAAAAAATTGATCTCAAGTTATTACTGTGCAACACCAAAATCCAGATGCATAAATTCACTCATAGGAATTAAATTGATTGCAAAGAGAGGAAAGGTCATAACTTCACAAAAGGAAGAAATTTGCAAAGGTCTCTGCTGAATAGGGTGGGCACCTCCATTTCCTTTTAACTGCAAGTCTCATAGTGGGGGCATTTTGCCTTTTAGATCATATTTTCCTAGATTTTAAAAATGAATTTGGTATGCTTCTCAGCTCCCTAATGCCTCCTATATGTAGGTTCTGTGTGCAAATAAAGATATTGGGTAGACATGCTGAGCCAGTGTTAGATAACAGAGGAAATGTGAGTAGTATTGCTGAATCGAGAGATTTCAGTCTTTTGCTCTTTCTCTGGCTCCATGTAAAGATAAATTCTAAGTGCAGTTCTTTATGTCTGTGACTTATCCATTGAACCTTTGTATCCCATTTCCTTAATCCTAGAAACCATATTTATCATCTTTTTCTATGCTGTTGTTCTTGGAGGATTCGTAAAACTTAATATTTATGATACACCACAATTAGTAGGTTTGTTTGCATGAAAATCACTGGAGTTAGGAACCAAAATGTTATTTATAGACACTAGTGTCAGTTTTAGCTACTGGCCAATTTTCTGAATTGTTCATAACCCAGCGTAGGTTACTGCGCATTACAGATTATTTGGTAACAGCACTTTCGTTTATGGTTTGGGGATCAGCTGCCAGATAGTCCCTAAGGTCAGAGCAATGGAACGCTTGAGAAAAAGTGTAACAGCTGTCACTTGGTTGTGCAATCGGAGTCCTTATCTTTTGGCATGTTCGTGCATTCAGGTCGGTGAGCACGAACAAGCTGCCATCACATTACGTAAATCAGATAATAACCCAACAGGTCTGCTCTTACCCTTCCCAGAGCAGGGTTCTAATTTCTACAACTGGGGCAGGATATTCTGTACCATGTTAGTCTGCTCTGGAATGCCATTAAAGAACACGACTGAATTCTTTCAGAGGGCCTCAGAAGAAACATATTGTTGAACTTCCCACTCCAAGTGTCTCCATTTTGCAGCTAGGGAAGTGAAGCATGGAAACACAACCTTGCCCAGGGTTGTGCAGGAAATGCTTTAGGAATGATAGCATTCTTCTCATAGCTGTAGAGCTCCCTGCTCCTCTGTATTTGGCTTCACAGGGCAATAACATAGAATATGTTGGCTACTGGGGACTCTAACCAAAATACTCCCCTCCAGCCTTTTACAAAATAAAAGATGGCCCAAAAGAATTTACTCAAATTCATCAGAGCAGGCTAAAATAATTTATTGACTTCTGGCCTGAGGTGAATAAACTGTAAGGAAAAAAAGGTATTCCACCACTCAAGCAAGCCAAGAACTCCAGCACCACTGGGATAAAATGTAATGTTACCAAAAGGCAACATTTGATTTATGAATTAGCATTTCCTTGCCCAGTCAGAGGGAGGAGAAATGTGATGAATGTTTGTTTTACAGCTGGTCTCTTCTGAGTCATTTAAAAGCACAGCAGAGTGAAGCTCCTGAGGGGTTTGAAGTGAACAGACCAGACAACCCTGTAACAGCAGACAGGAGGGAGGTCAGAGGGAGCACTGCCACCACAGCTGCTCTGCAAAGCTGCTGGGGCACTTCAAGACCTTGCAGGCCCTCACTGCTCTGTTCCAGGACCCTTCTGTACCTTCCAGTCTGATTATATTGCAGTTTCAGTAGTAAGGAGAAGGCTTTTCTAGAAAATTGATGAGCTCAAAGATATTTTATTTCAACTAGGTTGCCTGAATCAAAAAATGAGACACTTATTAAGCAGGCAAAATGCTGACCTACAGCAGAGCCTTGCATGGTTTCATAGCAAGGGCTGTCCTTACCTTACTAAGTTGCTTATTGATTTTGCTCATTGACTTCTTTCTGAGTTAATAATAATACGAAATTAAAGGGATTGAAATGGTTATAAAAAGGCTTACAGATGGAAGCAATTTAAGTGATAAATTGTCCCAACTGAATCTGAGGAATATTACTGATAGAGAATAGAAAAAGTTCACAGAAGCAAGTTGTAGCCTCCTCCCACTGGGTAATTCTTTAGACCTCTGTATCCAGTTAAGTCAAGATACTAGGTGATTTTTTTTCATTAGCTCTGATCTTTATTTCTGTCTAGTTATTCCCAGTCATCTAACCTGCTTCAATAGGTGTAAAATGTGAAGCCTACCAGACTGATTGTTTGTATGATTTGCTAAGAGTTATCTATTTCAATATAGGGACTTTGAAAGTAATTTCCTAACTGCTCAGGTATGAGTGAATTAGGGTGTAGTCCTCTGTAAGAAAGAAGTCTAGTATGAGTCACAAGGGAAGAGAACCTAAACTGGAGGAATGAGCAGGCAGAATCCTAAAGAAACTCCCATATTGTTCCAAAGAACATGACCACTGCACAAGACACTTCACTAAAAATCAGCTTAATGTAATGTAGCCATATTCCTTCTTTTTAAAAAAAAACACAAACAAAAAAACCAAAAACAACCTCTTATTCTTTGCCAGCAAAATGTTCCAGAAGTTATTTTTCCAGAAGTGGTTTGAACATAAAGTTTCATTTAGAATGTCCTTACTACTCCATGAAGTCTAACTATCAGCAAGGATCTTCCCACAGAGTGTTCCAAGTGTGCATTAGATGAATAAACACTGAGAAAGGCATTTCATTTGAATGGAAAAAAAAAAAAAAGGCAGCTCTATTTTCCTGATAAGCAGCGACTAGAAGCCAAGTTTCTCTTCTTTGGAAATGAAGGGGTAAATCTAAAAGGATGATTAAATACCAAGACTACAATCTTGACAGCACTGATTTAGTGTTTCAAATAAGCAACTACACCTATTGCTCTGTTCTGTCAAACACTTCATCTACATCACAAAAGTATGCATTAAAGTTAGAATGGAGTAGGTATAGCTGTAATGCCTTTCTTATTAGTACCACCAGTTCAACATATGGTAATTTTGGTTCTTGATCCAGATTTTAATGCATGCTTAATTTTATGTGCTGAGATTTACACTAATGAAAATGATCAAGTCCATTGCGCATTTGCTTTAGTAGCAAATGCTTAAAATGCTTTGATGATACAGGGCTTTGGCTCTTAGAAACAACAAAAAAAGCAAAACCTCCCTCATGCATATTAGCTTTACTATGAAAATATGTATTTTTTCCTGTATCTGGTTGGAGAAAATTCATTTTGATGCTTAAAGATAAATTCTGTATTTTATTCTTTTTGATTACACTTGTTTTAGTTTTCAAAAAAAAAGACTTACAATTCACTAGGTGTCACCAGATAAAGCTGCCTCCAAAGGCACTGAGGTCTTTATGTCTGGGTCACTACTTTGTACTTCACATCTAATTATCCAATAGTCTCTCCCAGACTGATTAAAAGCCATCATGCAAATCCAATATCCAATTAAAATATTCAGGAATATAAATTCCTCCCTTCAACCCTTCTGCAGAACAACACTGTCAGATTCTTAAAGTAGACAGTCAGTGAAAATACGTTGTGTTTAAAGTGCGGAAACTAGCACATGGCACTGGTTTCATTCAGGTTCTGTATTTACTACAGGTTCTGATACAATTGCCTCATTGGAAGTGGTTGCAAAAGCAATGGGAAATTGTTCTAACATTCTCAATCAAAAACTAAGACACTGGATTTCATTTATTTTACTTGTAGCATTAATACACACTACAAGCCTCACTTCAAAAACACTGCATTGAAAACTTTAGAGGAGTTACAGGGTTTGTAGAATCTCACCTTCAGTGAAAAGGGTTTTCAGAGCTAAGTTGGTCACTCAGTCAGAGGGATTTATCTATCCCTGACGTGTCGTGCTATCTCCAATTTACCCAAAGCTGTAAACTGGCTTATCGTTAGGGTACACTGCAGAACAATGTCCTAGACACTTTAGAGAACTGATGATATCATGTTCTGAAAGCTGTTTATGAACTCTATTGTACTCTTGCTATTGTGATCTTTAATCTACCTCTTCTTTATATCCACATGTGAAAATATTAAGCAGGTTTCTGCATTTAGGTAGGAAATTAGATATAAAGGTCAAAAATCGAAGAACTTGCTTACTCAATAACATTACTCCATCCCCCTTACGAGCCTGTTTAGCAAACACTCCTAATTTGACTTCCACCTGTGGTTTCATAAACTAAGTCAGGTTGAATTTGGACAAGGGTAGCATGAGATCAGTAGGACCACACCTTTGCCCAACCAGCTGAAGTAAGAGATATGATATGAGACAAATGGTCCTTTTAAGAGATGCCATTAACTGATACACTGTTACTGTATCCAATGCTCAACAAATGAATAATGATTTTGCTCTGTGTTCTTTGTGGATAAGGAACAAAACTGAGGCCCTAACTAAAAACTAAGATTCCTTAAGAGTAAGGGTGTTCTCCACATTGCTTTAAGGCAAATATCTCAGACAATTACAGCAGCCTACACAGCTGGCTCTTCAAGTTCTGGACGGATGCTGCAGCTTGCTCACCACCTCCGGCACACTGCCATGCTGGCAAGGAGGGTTTGTAATAGGAACAGCGCAATACAACAGCTGGACTATTTCACCCAGGATGTCACAATGGCAGGTAAAACAGGTCCTCTGTTATTTATATGCCTGCTAAGTGTTTGGCAAGGTGCTGTATAACATAGAAGAGATTGTCTCTCACACTGCTCACCAAATCACTGTGCACACTCTATTGGGCTTCTTCAACGTAGGTATAAAGAGACACAGAATAAACTAGGGGAGGACAGTGCTACTAGAGAAAGTGAAATTCCATCTTATCTTACCTCAACAGTGAAGAGCTCAGATGTCACAAATGTGCGTTCTTGTTTGATATCCAAAACTCTAGATCAAATAAGGGACAAATTAGAGATCACAACAATCCCCTATCATTGAAAAATAGTTTCTGAAAGGGTTTGGAGAGTAAGTATCTTTGCTTCTTTCTGAATTAGACACAATTCAATGCTAAAAAGGTGCTTTCAGAATGGAATAAAAATGAAGGAAATAAAAACTTTTCTGAACTATAACAAGAAAAAAACCTTTGGTTAATTAGTTACTTACAGACTTGCATTCAGAGACATTTGGAAATATTTCCAAATCTTTAATAATCTTTGTGCTATTCTGTGGTTGTATTTCCCTACTATTAGTCTGATTTACCTTGCTTCTTCCCGAGCCAAAATCTCCAGTAGCTTTGACATGTCTCCTGGGCAGTCAGAAATCACAAGGGAAAATCTGCACACTCTGTTGTCAAGGGTCAGGGCACGAGCTATGCACTGTTGCAGCAAATGGAATTCCAGGTTTCCACTGCATATAACAACTGCCACTCTGAAAACAGAAAGAAAAATAAAAGTTTTGATTAGTCCTTGTCTATGTAAAGGAACCATAAATCACAGATACATATTCAGTATCGGCTTAAGCTCTGCTAGAATCTTCCCTCACTAGATTTATTTTACATGTCAGAGGGGTTCCTGGCTCTCAGTATCAATTGTGAGCAGGCAGGGGGAGCCTAGAAACTGGTTACATTAGTTGGTCTGAAATGTTGTTTTCATTTTGCGTTTCCTGGAGATTTTTTGTTAGAGAGAATTAGCTGCAGAATTCTAGGTCTATTTCAAAAATTTGACATAATTTTCCCCTGGAAGTTCTATGTTTCAGCCTCTTAGTGATCAGACAACATGTATGTCAAGGCTTCCTGTAAGCATTAATTAAATACATCTCAACCCTGAAAAATGAGTGCAGAAATGTTTGAAGAGCAAGTGAAGAGCCACACGGTAATTCCATAATAATCTCTCAGCAGAGTCAAACCTGACTTCTTTAAAACCAAACCTTTGCATTTTCCCTTTGATTTTAGCTGTACTGAATTGAAATGTGGTGCTGCTCTGCATGTACTCTGCCAACCTCTTATGAAGAATTGCCTCAGCTGTATTTTAGTGTACAATGCTGTGCATTGGAAATTTTATTTTTTCCTGAAGGCATGCACGTTTAAAGGCATTCTGAACTACATCCTGAGCCAAGGCTCAATCCACTTAAGTGCTGAGTCCTCAAGCTGAGAGGCAAGGCAGCACTTACCCACACGTTCAAAACCAAGCACAAGGATAATCCCTCTGTCTGTGGTCAGGTCTTGGGACTAGGAGGCAGGTGCCACTGGGTGACTGCAGAAGATAGCCTAGCTCCTGTCCCACCACAGACAGGGCTGGTTTCCACAAGTGGAATGGGAGGAGGCAACAGGCTGACAAGAGCAGGATAATGTCCTGGCAGGCACGACCATGCCTCGTGGAGCTGTGTCTAACTGCCTTTCCCCCAACTATTTGAGATTAGAGGAAAACTACAAGATTTTTCAGGTCTCCAGGCTGACATTTGCCTTGTTCAACTTCATCTTATGAGATGTGACTGGTCTGTTCAGCCTGAAATATATGCCTCTGGTAAGTCTATTGCCAGTTCAGCAGCAGGAACTGTCTTGTCACTCATACAACAAGTAGTGATTCACCATTTCCTGGGACCAAGGTGCTCAACCCCAAGCTTTTGCCACAGTTCCCTGTTTGCAGTAGCTGCTGTACCTTTTACCCTTCAACTCAGGCAGCTTCCCTGCCACCAATGCTGCAAGTCCAATGGCCCCTTCTGCATCAACTGTGGCTCGCTCATATTCCAGCAATCTCAGCATAGAAATGAGGATGTCCTCCTCCCTGAAAGCAAGACAGTTGTGTCAAAATAAATCAAAAGAGCTACCAAAAGCATAAGGTAATACATTTATGTGTAACTGGGTTCTTGCAGTTCTCCCCGGTACCTGTGACTCCCAAGGTGGTGCTACAGAACGCTGTGCTGCTGGGGATGAATGTACATCTCAGAATCATTATTAACTGAAAGATAGGATGGGATTTTTTTACTATAAGTATTAACTATATCCCAATACTAAGTATATTCCACAAACTTGATCTTTCTGTGAAATTTAGAAGAGTTTTTTCAAGGGCTGCCTTCAAGTGTCATAGAACACAAGGACAAGTTTTACACCCAGAGCATGACCAGGTACTGGCAGCAGGCGAAGTATTGGCCAAAGGGCCAGTCTGGACAATGCTTTTAGTCATATCATTTATTTTTAGGTAGTCTTGCAAGAAGCAGGGAGTTGGATTTGATGATCCTTCACGGGTATCTTCCAATTTGATATATTCTATGATTCTGTGATATACGGGTTTAGATTCAATGTCTTCAGAGCCCCTCTTGGAATGAAAGGCACCCCATCCCCAGTGTCTGCATGATGGCAATTCCTCCCAACCTGCTTTCCACTGCACAAGCAGAACCACCATGCCCTGGTGGTACAGTGCATTTTTCATATACAACAACGTTCATCCAATATTATTCATTTCACTGTTTTTTAGACCTACCTCACAGCAACAACTTTATCCACAAGTTTCCCAGTCAGCTGTAAAGAATTGCTGCCAAAACAAAGTCCACTCACATCTGCAGATTTCAAAAGACAAAAATATGAAGCTGGCTGCTTTAGACATATTCAACAGTTTTAGAGTCCTGACTCATTAGTGCCCTTAATGAGTGCAGCACACAGCTGTTATATGTCCTTAAGTTGCTTGATTTTTTTCATATGACCTAGAAATGCATTTGGTAATGAAAGACCAAATCTTACATGAAGATTTTGCCATTTTGGACCTCTCCAAGAAAATGCTGATAGTACACTGGAGTTGTTGTGTTGTGAGAGTGATGCTGCAGCCCAATGCTTTTCACTGTTCAATGATGCTTGAAGGAGAGAAGATCCAAGCATGGCACCGGGCTTGTTAGTTACAACAGAGTAGTTGACAAAGGGGTGCAGACACAGGCAGAGCTTACTAGGATAGATAAGAAATTTTTCACAAAACTCCCATTTAACCCAAAATTTCCAGATATTTGAACAGCAGGTAAAGAGGATGTTCTTAAATTGCTTAACTGTTGAGGTTTTTTGAGCAAATGATGTGGACATAAATGTGCCATTTATAAACACTGTTGTTCTGAGAACAGCTTTGTATATCTAAATATTTAAGCACTACATTTTTCTCCCTTTTCACAAATCAGTCTTTTACACAGGAGCTTTCTCATTGCCTTCACTAGTTTAGATGCTGCTTGTGAGCACAATGGTCAAATAAATACTCTCATATTTCTAAGTATTCCTGTGTACTGGAAATAGTATTACACCTCAAGGATGTTGTGGGGGAAAATGTGGCAGAAGTTGGTCTTACAGCTTGAATTAAATTCTGAGCCTTCAGAGATTTCCCTTAAAGTATGTTTGAACTGAATGAGAAAACAGTATAGTTGGAGAAATATATTTCAACTTTTATTTCTCCTCCAAAAGAATAATGCATTTTCTCACCTCCATAAAAGTGATGATTGTTGCAGGCCTGGTCTTCAGTTGGGTGGCCAGCCTTTAGGGACTGTTGCAATACTGGGAAACTTTCAGATTCAACCCCCTGAGGAAAACAAGTGTTGCCACAGGTGTTTTTAACCAGGTATAATAGAAGTCACCACCAAAGACAGCAAAACATACAGAAAGTTTCCTCTTCAAATTAACAATTAATTTCAAGGTGCATAACAACTATGCTACCACTAAACTTATTCTGTGACTTACTTAGGACCCAATATTTCCAGTAAGAAGTTACTCTGAAATACAGAAGTGGACTTCCTTCGCTTTGGAAATGTTTTCCCACATTTTTTTCATTAAATCCTGTCCCTTGGCTTCTTGTTTGGAACTTCCTTGCTTCTCAGAGGCTCTTCTCCTAGGTGAAGCCCACAGGATCAGATAGTTCCTGTCCCCAGTATATGCAGTCTCTGCAAGTGTATCACTAGGTACCAGTGCAGTGTTATCACTAGACACCAGCGTATTTTGAAAGCAGCTGTGCTGGAAGCTGCCCAAATGCAACATTTCAAAGGTGAAAGGAAACTTACAATTACAGAAATATGTGGGTTGAGGTGTTTGAGTGCAGCAGCCGACCCTGCAAGCAACCCACAGTGGCCTCCTGCAGGGAAAATCACCGCATCCAGCTTTGGCACCTGCTCGTACACCTCCAGTCCCACAGTTCCCAGGCCTGACAGGTATACAGCACTATCCTCCCTGCGGGAAGGAAGGCACAGATCAGCAGGGGTCACAGTTGCCAATGCAATAATAATTCAATCTACTACTCTCAAGACATCATTCAGCAGAAGAAGAAATATGTGAGAGTAAATCACCAGCACATGAGGGGAGAAGGGGATATAAAGGACAGTGCCATCAGAGGGACCATCACATGCTGTTACCTACTGACAGAAAACTTGTGCTGTTGACAAGCCCCTCAAATAGATTTCAGGCTGAGGAGCACTTAACTCCCTTGTTACCAGCATCAGGTGTTTACAGAGCTGGCAGGCACAAGTCATGTTTCCATTGCCATCACTTCCTTCAGCTTCATAAATTTTAAATGTTGCAGTCCAAACTAAAAGAAAAGTCTCAAAAGGAAATCTCCTTCTCTGTATTTATCAGTGCATTTAGTGTTTGTGGTAAATGGAAATTTTCATGAAATTTAAGCACTATGTTCAACCTCACAAATACCAGATTGCTACAGAGTTGTCTTTCCACAGTCCAAGACTAATATCTGGTACTTTCACATCACTCTGAAGACTATGTAGGGGTAAGGTAAGTATTTAGTCATGCCAAAATTCTCACTGGTAAAACACTATCAAGCAAAGGCAATATATTATTATATTACCTTTGCCTGATAGTGTTTTACCAGTGAGTCTGGAAAGGACAGAGTCAGAAGACTGAAGAAAGCTCCACTATACGTACAGTCACATGACTGATTTGGATCTATTTCTAAAAGCTGTTTTGCATTTTTTTATAAGTTAGCAATGATGTAAATGTAGAATATGAGATATATGAGAAAAAATATGAGCACTCTGTATGTTCTGCTTTTTCAGGCATACAGATATGCAAACAGCATTAGAGATCCAATTACTTCATTTGATTTATTTGACCCGAGGATGTTTGGGTACTAGGAAGCTGTGGTTTTATTACTATTAGACATGCACAGAGAGGCTCAGCTGAGGAGCACAGAATGCCTGCAAGGTGGAAACCAAGACCCTTGAAAAGTTACCTCACAGATATATCAAATCAAGAAAATTCCTCAAGGCAAGAGTCTATGTAACTACATAAGAAAATATGGAAGCAATGAACTTCTGTAGCACAGGTAAAGACAAAGGCAGGAAATAACAGTGAGGTGGGTAACTGAACCCTTGAATTTACTATCTTTATGAAGATACTGAAGGAGCTCTCTCCTCCTTCTTATATATGACAGAATATATCACTGGTTTTCTGAACAGTTCTGGAGTCTTATTCCCAAACAAAATTCAGAACTGAGTTTGTGGAGCTACCCATGCCATGGTTACATGGGAAGCAACAGGGACCTGCAAAAATGAATGTGGACATGGGATATTCAATTTATGAGTAAAGCTTCTCTAACAACTGAAAACTGTCTGGAGGAGACTGCTCTGGGCATGGAGCACTTTTAGCAGTTTGAATCAATGTTTCAGATAATCATGTTTTCCTTGCTAACATCCAGTTAAAACACCAGTTCACTGATCAGACTTCATCTTTTATAATAAAACAGGCAATTTTCTTTGCATTGTGACTGATTATTTTTGTTCTGTGAAAGCAAACATATCTCTTTGAGTATATATACCATTGAAGCAAAATAAAGGAAAAGGGCTGTTAAATCTAAAGTCTGTAGATTTAAACAACCCTTTTGAGCAGAGCTGGAAATTTGGATATTTGTCTTCTGAAATGTGTGATACATCAGCAATCAAAGATGGGCTGTCAGGCTTCAGTTTCCCAATGAAATTTTGTTGTGGCATCTAGAAGGCTCTATTCCCATCTGTTTCAAATAAAAGGCTCAGAACTATCAGAGAGAGTAACAGACTAACCAGATCACAAATAATCAGGTCTGATCAGCATTTGAATAAGGAGTTAAACCAGATAAAAATGGACTCTCAAAGAAGGAAGGTGTGTAATTCAGTCTGCAGCACTCTTACTCAAAAAGGAATCTTTCTCACATCAACCCAGAGTTACTAAGTTACCTTTTGGCAATAGTCACATTGCATTTATAATGAAGTCCTGGACCCCTATAGTTACTAACAATTTCATGCCACCTCGGCAGCAATTAGGCAGACTAAATGATCGAATTCCAATTTGAAAAATCACATTTATTTCCTGGAATTTCCCAGGAAGTTGCAATTGGACAAAAAGTGCCCTTCCCCTAATTGAACTCTTGCACGGTCATTTTCATAACACAGTGTTTTAATTGCAGTCAAGTAATAGGAAGGACTGACAATGACACACCCAGCTCCAGGGCACTGCCCATGCAGATACAACCAAAGACAGTCACATAATGTCTACTTTAGGATGGTAAGAATGTATTATTGTGTGAGGAGATCCAGAGACCAAATTGCTAGGGATTTTATGCAGGCTAGAATTTAAATGAAATAAAATGACATTTCAGAAGTTCCATTCTAAAGCATGGGAGATCAGCTGATGTTTTATAAACAGCTTTGGCAAGTGGCAAAGTATGTGTGTCAGGCACACACTGAAGAAGACTGGCTATCCATATCAGCATACATTTTTCAGAGGAATCTCTCCCAGTCTACACCTAACAAAATATGTTTAAGACATCCGGTTATGAAAAGGCCCACAATTGTGGTGGGATTTTTTTTTCCCATTTTTTTAAATCCAAAGTGTGAAAAATTGCACCTGTGAGGTTCTAGTTAAACATAGTAACAGATTGAATAACTCTGTTTCTTGTAATCTGAAACAAATTAGAGTCCTTTACTATTATTAATGGTAGGATGTACATTTAGAGTTCCTCAGTGCTAGATGCTGAAGTCCTTCATGTGTGTTGTCCCTGGAGCTTCATGACCCTGAAGGAGTATCGGCCTTACGTAACAAATAATTATTTGGGGAGGATGGGAAGATTAAACATGAAGTTACCATAAGATAGTTTAGTTCTTATGTGCAAACGTGACAGCTGATGCAAGCCAGCTGGGAGTTAACACACCAATTGAAAAATGGCTGACAGAAATTTGGAATCCCAAAGTTATGGAAAGTTATGTGGTTTTCAAAGGTGCCTAAGAGGCTTTAAAATGGTTTGGATCTAGAGCACCTCATTCCTGGGTTTCTTTCCCAGTCTGGGACAAGGCTGTGCCCATGGTGACAGACAAGGCACACGAACCAGCCCTGCGTGTCACTGGCTGCTGGCAGAGCTAACAGTACACATTGAACAGCACAGCTGAACAGTACAGTTTTTAAGAGAGCCTTCCCAATACACCAGCTGGGAAAGAAGTGAGAACTTCCTTTGTTTTGCTCATTCTGGGATCCTCTTTCCAAGCAACATTACTCATTTTTACAATGTTTAAGACAGCAGTGCCCAGGAGCTGAAGGGGAATGGGCACTCACTGCAGGAAATGCTGTACAAACACAAAGTGGTGGATGAAGCCTGCGCAGAGGTGGTGATGGTGGGGGGAGAACAACATTCCAGCTCAGTGCATCAGAGGGACTGCTGGCTATCTCATGGTAATGGTTCACCCCCCTGTGCTTTTGGAAATTTTACTGGAAGAAAAGTTAAAAAAAGAAAAAAAAAAACAAAATAACAGAAAAAAGAAAAGTGGAAGAGACTGCAGAGAGAAAGGGAAAACGTATCAGTTATAAATATTTTTGCTTGTCTTATCTCATTCTAATCATGTTTTTGTTAGATCTGGCTTGTGAAATGGCCTCAAATAGTTGAAACTTAGACTCATGCTCATCCTTAGCTACTTTAAATATATATGTGAAGTAGCCTCTTAATCATCTTTTTTTCGAGGCAGAATCACAGTTTTGTTACTCACACCAGATATGTGAAAATTTTACAGTATTAAGCTTCTCTTACACTACATTATGTCACCGAATCCTTTGCATTAAAGATTAACTTTTACCCACCTAACTCCAAACAGAGTTCAAGAATGAACACTAGCTGAAATGCTTTCTGACAGGCTTCCTAAAGAATTAACATATACCCATTATCGTACTAGCCCATAGAAATTCATAATCAGGAAGCTTGCCTCATCTGGGGGAAGAGAACAAACAGTGTTTCAATTTGGTTTCTATTTGCAGCTGTTAGAGAAAGACACAGGATTTGTGCCTGGGAACAGGTAACGGCCCCTATTCCAGGTAACATGAACATGACCTGTGACCACATTTTAATGAAACTAATTGCTTTTTCAGACTTGTGCAAGTATGTAATCTGATCCTTCTAATCAGTCTGACTTTCCACTTACTCTTCAAGGTAGAGGTAACCATTCTCCCGTGACAACCTTCTTGCGTGCATCTGGGAATCCTTAGCTGTGGTGCCATAGGATATAACCATGGCACCGTACTCGCGGCACATTTTCACTCTGGCTGGAGATGTGCTGGTTGACATGACGACAAACACCGGAATATGGAGCTCTGAGGCATGGTAAGCAACAGCCATGGAAAAGTTACTGTCTGAAGCCACGATCACTCCTTTTCTTTGCTGATCCTGAAAAACAGGGTTGCTTAATGCACATTATATAGTGTCACATAGTTGTCCCATATGTTCCTGGATGATTCTAATAATTTTACTTCCTTTTTTCCCCTCTGCTACCTGATCAAATCATGATATTACGGTACAGTATATGTATGTCTGGTGTGGTCTCAGGATTTACACACAAAGCTAAACAGCACAAGATCAATCCCTGTTCCTGCACTCCCCTGGGTTCAATTCTTGTTCCTTTGGAAATGGCTGCAAAACTCCAGCTGATCACAGAACAGCTGATATCTGGTCCTTTTAGAACTGATATCTCTTCTCTGCCTGTATGAAATTATTTTATTTCAGGTTTCCTTTTAATAGAAGATTTAATTTATATTATTACAAAACTGCAGGAATAACCACCGATTCAGGGCTGCTGTATCTTGCCAATTACAACTAATATTGCTGCAGAGACTCAATAACTTCCTATGACAAATGATAAACAAACTATTCCTTTAATGATACTGAAATTCATTACAAAATTAATTGGTGATCTAGATCCTTCATATCACTCATTGTAACTCAGTTTCATCATCAGTCATGAGTTTGGTGGTTTCAACATGTCAGAACCACAATTTGCATAAAAACACTTGCATCTAAATGCTAATGGAAATGCTGGTGTTTGCTTTTCCAAGTTTTTATTTTTTAAGTGTTTCACCAGCAGATCAGCAAATTATAAGTAAAGTAGTATTTTACATTCAGGTATTTGCAGGCCTGTCTATGTTCACGTGTTGCCTTCCGTATCATGGTTTCTGGCAAGAAACACTGAGATTCCATGGAGGTTACAGGTAAATATACCTTGAACCCTGCTCCGTTTTTGTGAAGCAGAACTAATCTATTTCTTCTTGAACACTGACATTTTTTTATACCTGAGGCAATGATGTCAGAAGGTAAAGTACACCTCGTTCCTTCACAGATCCTGTGTATTGGAGGAACTCCTTCTTCAGGTAAATGGCCATTCCATACTGCTTGGATAGCCTAGAATACTGGAGAATATAAACTATATTATGGGGATGTAGCTAAAATGAAGAAAAATATTTCACGTTATGCATTTTACTCCTACGTATGAGCTCTACGAAGTAAAATTTGTTAGCTGTTTCTTTAGAAATATATGATAGAGTGTTGTTACCTACCAGTTTCTTCTGGTTTATGGAAGTAATTTTCAAACTCACAGCAGTGAAATATGGACCACATGCCATTATGAATTCTGAAAAGAGCACTTGTTTTGGTCTTAGTGTTCAAATACAGATATTAAAATAAGTATTTCCAATTATTTCAAAACTCATGCTTCCAGGACTTGCCAGAACTGAATACTGAATACCCCAAAAATAGGGTCATCATCTAATAGTTACAAAAGCCATAAGAAAATTCCTCCTTGAGCCTCTTTATGGCTCTGCTATGTTTTCTGCCACTGATTCACTACTGAATGTTGTCTATTTTGTACCCTAAGGCCAGTACAACACTAGTAAAGACATTCCTTACCCAAAGAATGATGGAAATAATAAAAAAAATCTATTTTCCAGGATTGCAAGTGTAAGCAGCAGCTGTTTGAAAAAGCTTAGTGTTTGGAACAGAAAGGATTCCTGAGCTGAAAGGAATTAGCAAGCACGTTACACATGATGCAGTGCCCAAGTGCATGATTTTTTAAAAGATTTTTTTGATGGCAAATATTTTTAAGTTTTATAACAAGACACTCATAGAATGCATCAGCATATTAATTTCCTACTATCATATTCACTAAATCAAGAGTTTTAAACAAGATAACTTATGAAATAGAGCTGCAACAAGCCTGTGGGGTTCCAGCTCCCTAGATTTACTGCAGCTCTATTTCATAATTGGCTTCATTTCTTGTATTGGCTGCCAAGCAAATGAAGACCTGGGCAATTAGGGCACCAAGTCCTCCTTTATGATAAGTCACAAAGGGAGAGAGATTAAAAGACAGCATGACAAAATATTTATCTCAAACAGTATCTGGCAGTGTCACACATACTGTGTAATACGCACCAGTATATTTTTCAGACTGTGGGACTTTCAAAGTAAATTTATATAAACTAAATATACCTGAAACAGATATTTGCTTTAAAGTATACAGTTAAACCAAATATTTCAGGTGAATGCTTCAAGGCTTTTTAGCGGAATTCTAAGTATATGTTAAATTCCTCACCCATAGGTGGGGCCAGATTCTCTATTTTGCTTCTGAAAATCCTGACATAAGAGCTACTACTTGCTGCTCCTTTGCAAACTTGGCTGCAAAACTGAACAATGGAAAGTGCTTAGTATACTAATAGGATAATAGTTTATATCCTAAACAGCCTAATCTATGGAGAATGCTTATGCAAAATAGAAGAACACTATACAAAAAACACTACTAGTTCTTCACATACCATACTTGTTTTTGTAGAGAATCTTGGATTCTAGAGTGAACTATAAGAAAAAGAATTTAAGATAAATCCTGTGAATTTATAAAGTTTCTAAGTCTCCTACAATCAAAAATGTGTCATTAAGTCACTCTGTACCACAGAAGTGGTGTACTTCAGATTGTTATTTTTTTTTTAAATTTTGATACTCAGTATTTTAACTCTTTTGTTATCCTTTTCTGCTGCCTTTAACTGAGGCGCTTTTTTTTCAAATACCCTAAATATAGCAATTACTTCTAACAAAGCAGGTGTCAGTGCTAGTTTCAGCTGAATTGACCTGACGTGTGACCTGGTAAGACTCATTGAACCAGCCTGTAAGTTTTCCCTTTTGTCACCGTGATCTATTCGAAGGACTACAGATACTGTGTCTAAGGTACAACACACAGCACAGCCTCCATTTGGCATCCACAAAGCTAACACAAGACAGCCCTTAAAGTTCCTACATCAGTAACCACACCTGGTGTCCAATTGAATGTTAATTCCTTGTTTTCCTATACTCGCTATCTCTTTGATATGCTACAATTGACTCATGATGCCATATCTCAGCTCCTGTGTAAGGAACGCACACTCCTGTGTAAGGAACCAGGATGCTGCATCCATGGTCTTACCTGCAGATTAGGAATCACCCTGCATAGTGTTTCTCCATTCATGAATGGATTATAGTCATGCTCACTTTTTTAATCTAAACAAATGTTCCTGAAAGGGGCTCTGACCTTTCAATGATGAGTTAAGATAAAGGCTACCTGTGTTTTCTTGACACCACTGTGTTTTTGAATCAATGCATGAAATGCATTAATGACTTCTGTAGGAACATTACTTTGAATAACAACAGTCACAGGCTATTTTCACACTTAAACAAGTAGGGCAAAATGTTTCCACTATTCTGATAATTTAAAAGAATAGTTCATAAAAAGAACTACTTCATAAAGTGAGCCTGTTTAGCTTGACACAGTGAATGCAGAGAGGGGATACAACTGGGTTGCATAAATTTGCCAGGGACACCCAAGAGAAAAGAACTATTTAAGTTGAGGGACATCAGCTTAAACCCAGCCTAAAACAAAACACCATCCAGCTGCTTGCTCATTTCCCTCCCTCTACTCTGCTGGGAGATGGCAATTGGAAGGGTTAAAGTGAGAAATATAGTGAGATAAAACCAGCAATACTAATATTAATACTACTACTACTAATAACAATGATGATGCTAACAACAACTAATAATAATAACAACCACCACCACCAATAATAATGATAATAACAACAGCAATAAAAATGTCATTAAAAGGAATAACAAAAAGAAGCTAATAAGACCCAAGAAAGACAATTTACACAATTGAAAGCAATTGCTCCCCACCAACCAACCAACAACCAGCCAGGGCCTGAGGAGTGGGCCCCCCCAGCCAACTTTCTCCCTAATTTTGTTGCTGAGTACAATGTCATATAGGATGGGATGTCCCTTGGGTCAGTTGGAATCAGCTGTTCCAGCTGTGTCCCCTCCAACTCCTTGTGCATCCCCCAGCCTTCTCACTGCTGGGGTAGGGTGAGAAGAAAAAAGGCCTTGACTCTGTGTAACAGCTGCTCAGCAGTAACAAAAACATCCTTGTATTATCAACAATGTTTTCATCAAAAACCCAAAGCACAATCCCAGTCCAGCTAGCATGAACTCTACCACATCCAAAAACCAGCACAAGAGACAAAGCTGTCTGAGAACAAATGGTATGGAGTGGCCAAAGAGAGCTTAACTACTTGTGAGCAGCAGCACCATCAGTTTATGAAAAGTTTTGTGTTACACAGACACCTGATGGACTGGATTTTGGGGTGCAGTCTTGCCTGCACTGGGATGTGTTGGTTGGTTAATTTTCAGAGTGGGAGCCATACCTTGTGAGCAAGTAGATGGCTCAGAGATGGGACCAAGGTAAACTACTAGTTTTGAGTTATTGATCTGACCCATCTGAGCTGAAGGTGTGAATGAGGTCCTTTAGCAACAAACATGGCCAAGGCTGCTGCAGTCTCCCACTGGCAGATGTACAGAGGCAGTATCCTGTGCTTGCCTGGCAGAAGTGCACAATGCCAGGAGGTCCAGGGAATCCAGGCTATCAAAGCACAGTGTTACCTAGTTCTGCTTTCCAAATTAAGCCATGACAGTCTCCCTGTCCCTGCCCATAGACCTATTTCTGTACAGCATGATTAAACCCATCTTAAAAATATGACCAGAGTTGTCAAATACAGAGAAGGGTAGTGCAATATAAACACAAGTCTTCTCTTCCTGGGACAGTCTCTTCAAAAAAACCAGAAGATTGACACTTCTGTCTGTGCTCTCAAGCACGACAGAGAGTGTTTTGGTGACAAACAATGCAACATGCAGAATTTGGTACACTCCCTCTCTTCACCCAGGCACTGGCACCCCAAAGACCTCTGCTGCACATACTCGTTTGCTTGCCTTGCAAGCCAACTTTTCCACTCTTAAAGGAAACACAGGTACAGCTGGCAGGACTGTTCATTCTCATGTCACTTTAAACAGGCATCCACTTCAACTCCCTGCATTCCAGCCAAACCTTTTGTGCCACCTTACAGCCCCACACGGTCTTGTACCATGACCTTTGCTACAAGACACACTTCTTCAGTAGTATGCTACAAATGGCACAGTTGTCCTTATTTTGGGAACTCTAGCCTTAAAAAACACACTGAAAGCAGTTATGATGTCTCTGGATCAGCAGGCACTATCTGGGAACCAGGACAACTGCTGCAGTTTGAGGATCAAATCACTTCACTCCATGGACAGCTAACCCCAAGCAGGGACTGAGATTGCAAGGTTCTTTCCCTGTGCATGCCAGAAAAACAATCCACAGCTGGTGAGGCTGGCAGGGTGTCCTGGTCAGCAACAGAGAGACCAGGACAGAGCAATTAGGGGCTGCTACTAGGAATTCCCCTTTGGTAAAGACATTCCTTTCACCCGTCAAAGGGAAAAGAGATTAGCTACAGAGTGCCTACAGCAGACTTTCTGAAGAGCTCCCAAAAGTAGAAATACACTGTGAACTAAATAGCTTGCCACTGTACTTCTCTTATGCTTTAGCAAATGCTTGTATATTGATGGGACTGCCTCATTTTCATTCCTAGACTGATCAACAAGTGCACACATTTGTGTGTGCCTATCCTAATGTCCTTATTTTGTTGAAAACATATATGGCAGAACCACCTGGTTGCAGAACATATCCAGCCTTGCCAGGTTGAGAAAGCAAATCTGTACCTTTGAACTTCAAATATGAGGGCTGGTTCAAAACCGGATCCTCCCACAAGACTGCTTACCCAAACACCAGCAATCCACCAGCTCCAACTCAGGTTCCTTGTAGCAAGAGGTTTTCACTGGGAGCATAATACCACAGTGCATCAAGTCTATGCCTAATGTGGTTTATCCTTTGTTTACAGGTTACTGCAATCTTTGAGGATTTAGGTTAGTGTAAACAGGTAAGAAGAAAATTATTATTGACAGTTAAATACAACTAATATGAGCATGAGTCTTCTTATACAGATGTATCTGCTGCAATTCACATATATTCTTCCTTCATTTCTGATCAACTTTCACAAGGAACAAGAAAAGAAACATTGAAAGAAAGCAAAGCCATAAAGACTCCCTACCATGCAGGGGGTTTTCTGAACACCGCACTGGATTTTAAAGGCTGCTGAACTGATATCTTCAAATCGAATCAGCTTGTTACAGCTTGTCAGGCTGGTCCTACTGCTTGACTGAGGGATGCAGGAAAGGGCATCCCTAAGTAACTCCTCATTTCGGCTCACTATCTTCATTTCCCAGGTCTTCACATCCCCATTCAGGTAATCCTCCTCACCAAAATCCTTCAGTCTCTCAGGGTTGATAGAGGGTGGTTTCTGCCCAATAAGGCCATTTCTTATTAGCCCATCCTTACAGCAGTGAAGATCACAAAGTGCTGGGATATCTGGTTTCTTTATTTTATTGTCATCCCTAAAAACAAATAAAAGAAACTTGTTAGGGCAGCTAGATTGATTAAAGGCTTGACAATTTAGCATTTAGAAAGGATCCATTTCTCAGTTGCTCTTAAATTATTACTGTCATATCTATTTTGTAGGTGCACTGAAAGCTACTGTAACCTTCCAGATGTTAGAAAAGCCACAGATAACCTGACGTGTGGACAAACTGGGTAACTGTCATAACGAAGAAAATAAGAAATATATACTCTATGCTGTCTGGGAAGCCAGACCTTCCTTAGTACTCAGTACTAAACTGGCAATTATTCTAGTTCAGGGCTTTCAGAAACTTTGCAATCACTGAAATTGTATTTTCTGTATGCAGCTCTATCTTTTTCAAAAAAGGCAAATAGCTGCTGCAGATCATTTCCATAAACTATTAATAGCAGTAACAAATGTCACCATGTTGTACACAAGACGTCTACTGGTCTGCCCTTGCATACTTGCAGAGCATACTCTTGACAGCTGTCAGCTGCCTCATGACAGGAAGGAAATTATTTTGATAAGGGATAACATTTATATCCTACTGCACAGCTAAAGAATGAGGTCTCCTGATCTGTGAGTTAACACTTCATAGAAAAAACACATGTAGATAAGACAGCACTGTGATGCCACAGAAACCTCCTTCCACAAGGAACTTAGGAGAGACAACACTGCTAAAAAGTTTGCCAGTTTTCACTGTGGTCCACAGTGTTCAGGAGCTCACAAGGGACAATACAATGTACTGCAGGATTTTGCAGCCCTATTAACAAATAAATGCAAAACTTCCAGGAATTCTTGTAATTTGGAGAGTAATGTGGAGAAAAAGGAGCATTAAGCAGAAGACCAGTGATTTGGAGAGCTGATACCACCCCTGGCCTGTGGCTATGATTACATAGATGGTACAAGCCCCTCTACATGATTCAATATTAACATGTTTGGTAGAAAGAGTTTTCTAAAAAAACAAACAGGTTGAATTATGTCAGAGATTTCAGCATTATCTCCAACAAAAACATTTACCTTTTTCATAAAATAATTTGTGTTTAAGTTATGCAGTTATTCATCAGCAGGGCTGGCTAAAGCAAATAGTTTTAACAGCAGGGATCAGCACTGTTATATGCTTTGTAATAACTTCCAAGAAGAATTTTAAAATATTTAGAAACAGCTGTGTTTTGAGCAATTGCCCCACTTTGGGCAGTATCATCCATTTTCTTAATGGTCTCAACAATCTGTGCCAGAAGCTCTGCTTCCTATCACCCTTCCAACTGTTCAACAGAGAAATTCACATAAAATGGGCAGCATAAAATGTTTTCTTATTTGAATCAAGTAATATACCAACTAGCACCAATCATTATCTATATCCTTACAGGAGACAATTTTTGTAGCAAGGTCTTCTCTCTCCAGCACTAATGAGAACACTAATTTTCTTAGATACATAAACTATATACACATTTGTAACTTGTTTATATTGAAACTTGTGATTTAAAATATTTTCCCAATACTGTACCTTAAAGTTGATGCACCCAAACAGCAGGCACTCCATCTTCAAATCAAATAACTTATCAAGTAGCTCTATTCTACACTTTACTGCATTTCTCCTCCATTGGGGTTAGATGGAACACTTCATAAAGATGTTAAGCTTCCAGTGTTAGTTCTGATGCATATTAGTAACCTTAATGCAAAGCTGAGAATCAGATCAGACTGCCTCCCTGTGAACTTGTCACAGCACAGCCTCTAGCATAAACAACAGCATCATTATCTGAGAGGCCACAGCACTGTTAGAGTTCATTCCCTACCTCTCCCTCCAAAAGAATCATTTTCCATATCACACTAGCCCATAACCACTCCAAAAAAAGAACATATATGTCTTATTTCTGAACATATGATCTAAATGTTTACCAAGCATTAGCAATGAATTATATTTCAGTGGAAATGGGCTAAAAGGGTATATACAGGTTAAAAAAAAAATAGGCAGATTAAAAATTTGTGATTTCTCTGAGTCAGTTATTTTTACTGACTGACTTTGAGATGGGAGAAAAATACTCACTTTTTCATTGCATCTGTTGCAATCAACTACAAAAAATAAAAAAAACAAACAGTCAAAGATGACCACAATAAGTCCATTGATGAAGTAGGATTCTGTGAGAAAGTACAAGTGATGGGGTAATGTCTCACCACACTAGTGCCATCAAATATTTTTATCTGCAGGTAGAAAGACCAAAAAAGGATATTGACTTTTTGCCCTAGTCTTGGATTTCCTTTTTTCTTTTTTTTTATTTTCCTTTCTTTTTTTTTTCTTTTGGCAGAAAAAAAAGGAGGGAACTAAATCAGATTCTTGGTCCTTGACCTGCAGCACTGTTCTCATGACCAGTGAGTATCTGCTCAGGACACTGATGGGACCAACATCTTGTGAGCATTGGAAAAGAAGAGCAAAAGGCAAACAGCTTTTCAAGCCCAAGCTAGGTTTAAAGCACATCTGTAATATTACCCTCTCAATATTTAATATGGAAACTATCATCCATTTGCATCCCAAACGTCAGCAGTCCCTTCACCAAGAGAATATCATGATGGTATTGTATATGTATGTGTCTATTCCTGAATAATTTTGACTCTTCTTCTATACCCATACCTTTCATCTAAATAAATTATATTTTTCCATATTGAGCTCACCTGGCTGTGCCACAGACCCTCCTAGAGCTCTCAAACTCCCAAGGTAACAGTGAGCTAAGGTTGGATAACACATCACAAATGGGCAAGTAATGACCCTCTCGGGTCAAAGGAATTCCTTGCCTCAAAAACAGTTCATACACTTGGCAGAGATCACCTCTGTGTCAAATTCTTTTGCATGAACAGCCAAGCAGGCAGCAAACCATGCAAGCACTCACAAAAAGACAGCATGTGACTTCTCAAGCACAGTAACAAAATAGAGCCTCTATTCCAGCAATCATGCCCACCAGATGAAGATCTGAGCCAATATAAATACAAACCCCAGCATTATAAAACATTGCTCCTTTCAAAGGGAGCTTTTCCTTTTTTGGAGTTTGTCTAGGAAAGTTTTCGTTAAAAAGTCTGTTTATTTCCAGCCATAAGACAAATACCCAGCTGGCAAGCTTTGTTATGTGGTTACAAATTACAACATTTTACCTTTAAAGTGATTAGTAAAAGCAAACATGAAAACACAGTTTATAAACCTACTTTTTCAAGAACAGCTGCTCAGCATAACTGGGAAAAAAAAAAAATAAACGAAAAAGAAGAGAGAGAAGATCCAAATGCAGACATTCCATAAATAATTAAGGCATAGGAAAAAAAATACCATTTTTTTAAGCAGATAGCTTTACATATTTTAAAGTCTTAAAGTCAATGCAATGACAGCGTGAACTGAAATGTGCTCTTAGAATGATAAAAAGCAGCAACTCAGAATGCATAATTTTTCTATTTCCAGTTTGTTTTTTTGAACATACTGATAATTTTCGTCAAGTTAAACAGCACTAGGGAAAACAAATTTTGAAAAACAGTAATATCAATAAGCTAAGAAAATAATGAAATTAGCAAAAATAATTTAGGGAAGATAAAAAGTAGTGGATGCTATACCTAAAGACCACAGTGGTTGCCTTTGTTACACAGAGAAAAAGGTGTCCAAGCAGTTCTGCAAAGATGGACAGTTACATGTCCCCATCTGGTGAAGCACATGCAGGATCCATAAAAGAGACTAAACAGATTAAACTGATGTACTGGATGTCTTTAGCTTCTAAAACTGAAGGAGCAAAAAATTGGCAAAGTCCCAGACGCCCAGGGAATAGCAAATTGTGAAGGAATAGTCACTGTTTCTCCCAGTATAAATGTTAGGGGGAGAGCATATGCAATTATCAGGCAGAAAACTTAAAAGTTACCTTCTTAGAGAAAATAATTAGCTTGCAGCACTCATTGCCAGAGAACTTGATGAAGGGCAATATAAAGGGTCTCCTAAAAGAACTGCGCAACTAAATGGAAGAAGTGACCAATAAACACGTCATTCAAGAATCAATCTGAGATCCAGGAAGCCCCTAAGCACTCACTTGGCAGACTACATGAAAGTATATGAGAGAAAGCACCTTAGGTGGCTTTTATTTTTCTCCCAGCTTTTGTTACTGGTCACCACTAGAGAAGACACAACGGTAGACTGCTCTCTGGCCTGATCAGTGTTGCCATTTTGACTGCAGACATGTCCAACATCTGCATTTGTCCCATTTGGCAGCTTTTAGACCTCTTTCAAAATGAGTCCAAACAACATGTTTTGAGGCAGACATGAAGTTGTAATTATGGACATACATTCCCAACAGGCATTGGTAAGATACAGTTTTAGATATATGTGTCATCTGTTTTCTGGATAAAAGGGCTCAGATCTCATGCCTGCAAGTTCAGAATACTTATTACAATAAAAGGTGACCTCTTTAAAGTCACTTCTGCCTCTTTCCTCAAAGTGTTGAGCAGAGATGTGTCATATACTGGGGGTGAAGTAGGGGGACTGTGGGTAGCAGTCTGCTCAGCTTATGACTGCAATGTGACTGGGGCTGGGATCTCCTCTCAACGGAGTGAGAAAGAGGTAATCCCAGGATATGACAGAGAGAGCCCTTTCCATCATCTAAATCCCTTTTACCCAGAACTTCCCCAGCTTCATTAATCCTTATAATTCCATGTCCCAGCCCTGTCTCCTCTGACCCTTCTGGATGCCTGAGCCTTCCACATCCCTTTGACACCTTCCTTGTTTGTGGCAATCCCCTTTCCCAACAGCTTCTAAATTTTCCTGTTCCATCCTAACTCCTTTTCTACCTTTTTTTCTGTGTCCCCAAGCACATTCAAATGCTTCAATACCAGTAATTCTTAAAAGCATCTCAGCAACTTATACAAGCAAGACTTTATGAAAGACGAATGGTAGAAAAATTGAGGCTTGCTGAGATAAAAATGGCAAGGAGCATAGTAACAGATATGTTCTTCACTGCCAGGACACTGTATAGTGTCTGAGTGCCCTGCACAGCACTACAGGGTGACAAGTAAACTCCCGCAGGCACAGGGAAGAAACATGCTAGATCTCTCTTTGACATTACAGTTAAAACAGATCAAAGACAACACTGCACTCAAACACTACTTTCTTGAACTATCAGTATTTTGTGTAACACTAGTACTTAGAAACACCTACTCAACACTGTATCACTCCAACTACTGGCATATAGAGGATGGAAATTTAAAATGCATGTCTGACATTTATCTGCCCAAACCCCATGCAAAGTGATTGTTCCTAAATCACATAGGAATCACCAACATCTTCCCCTAAACAGGAAGACAAATCCAGCAAATATTGGCTCAACTTTATTGATAGAAACTGGGGCACAGACAGATTGAGTGACTCGCCTAAGACTTCCGCAGGGTGACTTATCAGAGTGTCTTAAAGACAAACAGATCAGGGCTTATGAACTAGTCTGTATGGCAAAAGTGTATGCACTGGGACCATCCAGCAGACAGGCACATAATGACCAAGTCTTAAGATGGAGCAGACCCTCACAACTCTACTCACCATAGACAAGTCTGACAAAACCATGTGATGCCACACCAGTAACAAATACAAAGAAAGCTCAGGCTCAAGCAAGGAATAACCAAGCTGCATTATCACCTCTGATAAAATCTTTCCTTACTTTTAGTAAGTCAGATTAACCAGAGCCTGAGTCTGAGCCTAGCACTATATCTACCTTCATTTGTGGTCATAATTCATTGCCAGTCTTCTATACACGCTACCTAAATGTCATTCCTTATTGCTGGCAGTGGCAAGCTGCTAAATACATAACATTAGAAAAAGTCTGAAATCAAAACAACTCAAAAGGCCACCCCTCATGAAAGGTGTTGAAGCAGAGGTAATCAACTGTCCCTCACATGGACACATCCCTCTCAGAAGTTTTTATAGGACATTCACAGCTATGAATGTCAAATGATCACTATCAAACACTGCACACAGTTTGGCAGCCAAAACTCTTCAAGTAATTAAATTTTTTTCCTAAGTTGAATATGTTCTGAGTTTAGAGGTTTTTCTGGTGACTAACACATCTCCATAATTCAATTGTAATAAAGAACAAATTGCATAAACCAAACTAGAGGAAAGAGTGGTCCTGTGCTGAAGGGACTGGTTTAAGATTCCCAGTTCACTGCAGAACAGGTCATATCATGTGTGACATTGGGCAAGACATTTTTGCAGCGCAGAACTGTGATCTTGTCTTCATCTTTGGTGTTCCATGAGGGTTTATTAACAGCACTTAACCCACTGAAACAATTTGTGTTTTAAATATTAGCAACATCTGTGGCTATTGGGAGGACGCAAAACAAGAGAATTATCCCTTGTTTGTACTACATCTGGCAAAACCAGGTTGATTTTTCTTCCTAGTGGTGTCCAGAAAATAAAACTGGGGGAGAAAACAACTATGTAAAAGTTTAAGAATGAGGTTGCACAACACAACCATGCCTTGTGGGTGCACACTCTCAGCTCATGCTACACAAGGGCACTAAAGGACTCCTAAATTCCATCTGCACCATCCAAGCCTGAAAACAGGAATTCAAGACAACCAGAAGCACTGTAACAAAGACAACCACAGAACACCTGTAATAACAGGATCTGACACAGGCTATCCCAAGTTAAATCATCAGGAGTCCATTGGCCTGTCTAGCCTTACTTCTGATACCGTACTCATGAAGGAATAAAAAAAGCTGAACTCCACGGGCTGAAAGTATTCAAATCTCCACTTCTTCTAGTGGATGACTCCAAGAGCAACTCATACTCACAGAACCCTAGGAAATACTGGAAAAGTGCAAACTATTTCCTGTTTATTTTTTAACTTTTTTTTCAGAAAGTAAGGAAAGGAAAAAGAAAGCATTACCTATATAGCATAGCCACTAAATAAACAACGAGGTGAAGCAGAACTCCAACTACGACACCATAAGGAGGCAGGAGGGGTCCAGGGGCTGTCATGTCCGTGGGCCTGGCCCTGGGTGCTCCCCGAGGGCTGACCATGACCCCTGAGGGAGATAAAGGAGCGCTCTAGCTCTAAGTCAGACAGCAATATTCTCCAACCTTTGCCAGAAAGGGTCGTAGTCTTCATCTTCCCTGGAGCGGTCCCTGGGACTTCTGGTTTTTAACACTCTGAAGTAGAGAAACTGTGCTGCAAAATTCATTGTAATTTCTGGTGCAAAGCAAAGCTGGGAGACTGCTGGCAGGGGACACACTTGCCTGTGAGAAGTGTCAGCCCTGCACTGCCTGGGTGGGAAATAACTGGTAACGTGCCGTAAGCAGCTCTCAGCGCTGGCTGGGGGGGAAGTGCCTTTGAAAGAGATGGCTGCTGCTATTTAAAGAGATTATTTCAGAGCCCAACCTGTCCTTGTCAATTTGAGTCAGAGCCTGGATTATGCTTGGGTGACACTCTGTTAGCAGGACACTTGAAGCTTTAGTTACTTACTGCTTAGCTGTGGAGCATGATCCCGACCTGCTGCAGGGCCTGCGAAGGAGCGTCAGGCAGCATCAGGGATGGGCAGAGCAGCAGGAAAGGGATGCCAGGTTTGTGGTGGTTGTGTCTCTGAAGGGATCCTTTAAGGCAGCACCAAGGGACAGGGGTCTTCATGACTGAGGCACAGCAGAAACTGATTAAAATGTTTGGGTCTTCTCTTAGCACAAGTTCTTGTAGCAGAAAAATGCAGATATCTAGATTATGCAGACAGAAAAGACAATCTAGGGAAAAGACTGTAGCAACATATGTGTGTGTATATATATATATGCATGTATAAAACCCCATCTAAATCTCTTTTTCATTACCCTGAGAGAGTACTGGCAAAGGCAGAGCCACAATTCCAGATGCAGTATGGCTAGGCAGCAGGGATGGGGCAGGGCATCCTTCTGTGTTAACTCACATCGAGAATACATTCCTGATGGAACACAGGCTCCAGGCTGCTTGGAGTTGGATCAGGTGACCCCTTCCAGGATGAATGGTCCCTCAGTACCCTCTGCTTTCTTCTGACAGTATACAAAATCTTAATCTTCAAGACAGAGAACAGACACATCATAAAATCTAACTCCAGCTGTGATCCAACCCTCCCCACAGGGTATCGTGAGAAATACTATATTCTGACTTCTATGTGAGAGTCACAATAAACGATCAAATAGTCTTCTGGGATATCTAGAAAAGTCTGAGCTGATCTTCCCTACACTGGCATGGCAGGTAGGCCCATGTTCCACTGACTTCATCAGTACTGATGAAACCCCAGATTCACAATTTTTTCCACCTTCTCCCACCCAAAACCCTTTTATTCTTCTCTTCCCAGGTGGTGGATGTGCAGGTTGTGGTCATGCCATGTGCTACAAATGTCCACAACCCAGCAGCATATTGCTGCCAGAAGCGACAAGACAAAATGCAGTTGGCTGCTGCCAGCGCTTGCAGCCATGCACCAGAGTTGAATCCAGGCCAAATTCACTGGTGCCTTGAAGCACAGAGAGAAGGCAAGTGGAGTTACTACTTTGTTCATAACATATCTGAACTGCAATGCTAGGCAAGAAATGGAATTTAAAAGAAGTGAAAACGGCAAAGCCTAGCTTTCGGGTGTCTGGGACTCCAGGCTGATGCGCTCAAGTTTCGGCACAAACTCAAATCCTCACAAATGAGGCTCTGATCTGTGATTGACACTCACAGAATGAGGAAATGGACTTTTGAGACCATTTGATCAAGCAGTTGGAAAAATATTGACCAAGTTGTTGTAGGACAGAAGTATATGAAGCACTGAATTGCTGTCCTTCTAAAATACTCCCGAACAAGCAGCCCACTAGGGAAAAAGGACATTTGGAAATTTCTGCTGTAGATTAAGGCCCATGTCAAACATTCATTCAAAGCCCTTACCACTTTCAGACCTGTTCACAGTGCTTTGAAAAACACCACAATTACTGCAGGAAGGAAAAACTACCTTTCAGTTTTGACTTTTTCTTTTATATGGGGGGAAGGAGGAGATAGGTAAGATATAATTGCATTGCCAGTATGGTCAAGTGATATCAAACACAAATGCCATGAAACCATCAAGGACAACACTAAGTTACAGGTCTCCCCAGAAGACATTTCTTTTTAAATCTAGAGTGTCTTACTTCCTCCCAGAAGCTCTTTGGTGGTCCTAAGGGAAGGCAGCCAATGCCTCTGCTATGCAGCTTTCCAAAGGTTTCATTTACAACTTCCATATTGCCACCACTTGCACTTTGTGTGTTTGTGCAAGGAAATCAGTGTTCATATCCACACAGCTTTACACAAACCTAACTGAGACCTCAGTAAAACCACCCTTGGTCAGGGACACTGTATACATCTGAAATGGCAGTTATTGAGAAGTGGTTTTAACCACATCATCATACAACATTATATCGAGTACAAAGAAAGAAATAAACCACACACCTTAATCAATGCAGAAAACTGAAATTTGGTGCTCATATGTTGGTGTGTAAGAACTAGCAATGATTTGGACTGGAAAAAAGTGGAAAATCCAAGTTTCAAAATAACAGTTTTACACTCATCAGGTTGTATATGACTGCCTGCCTTCCCCTCTCTCAGTCCCTGGCACAAAAGTCATTAAAAGATAGCATAATGTGGAAAATAACAGCTGCTTCTTTTATTAGAAAACCTTTTAAACAACGTTATGCTGCACTTTTCCCAAACTGAATAATAAAATAGGACCATTTTGCTGTTAAAATGGAAAACAATGCTTCATTCTCTTGTAACATGAGAGAACTCAGTTGGGACAGCACTGCGAAAAATAGCTATTGCCATTGTAAATAAGGACTTGATTGAATTACAGGACTTGAAAGATTGTTTTGAAGGGTTAGCCAAGTTTTTCCCCACACTAAATTAAATTAATAACATTTCCAACCTCAGTGAGAACAGCATGGGTGGGAAGTGATAGTCTATCCAAAGCAGAGAATTCTTTACAGAATTTGTTCAGTTGCAGAAGGAAAGAGGGCGGAGGCAGTCTGCAGTTAAGCCAAGAAAAGCAATAAAAGTTTCTCAGAGAATAGCAACTCAGAAACCCAACATAACAATTCAGGATTATGCAATGTATTGATCCAAATGCAGTGGTAAACCAGTATGATAATCACTATGGATAAATACTTATAGACAATTCATAAAGAATTTCCATTTAAAAAGAAAAAAAAGACACCAAAAAGCTTCACATTTCCTTCTAATTTAGGATTCTAATTTAACTTCCATCTCAGATTCTTGATAAATCAATACTTATAGAGCAGGCCACAGTTTCAGCCCCCAGTGTTCCCATTTGTCAGACAGCAGCAGATTCATGGCAGTGAAATGCCACATTGCCATTTGTTATCTCTAGGGAGCTGAGAAAAGGCTGACAAGGTAGATTGAAATCAGTGGAAATGGATTTAGCTTCCTCAAGCTATATTTTGCAGTAGTTGAAAGAAAGGGCAGGCATCAATTCAGAGAACATATTTGCTGGTGCAAGAGGGAAGTACAGGTATGCTTTGTCTGAAGTTACTATGTGGGACAGACTGTATCTGTTTATCAGGTAAAAATTTTGCAGAAAGGATGAGATATTTCTCAAGACACAGAGCAAAAGTTTACATAAGAGGTCCAAAAATTATCTCCTCCAAAAAGTATTTATATCCAGAAGAGTTTTAATTCTAAGACACTGAACCAATAGCATCAGATGAAAAAAACTGGGAACTCCAGCACAAAACTTATGCTTTCCTGTTATTAAAAAAAAGCACATTCTCTACTACTGAGACTAAACAACTGATAAGAACCAGTAAAACATTTTCTGTTGCTATTTGGGATATTTAACTCTGGGATATCCTGCTTATCTCAGTTTCAATGGCAGGGTAACATTTTTAATACATGCAGAGGCAGTGGATTAGCATTGCAGATGCATGAAAGTGTCCAATAATCTATCCTAAACCACCTCACAAAATTATATTAACGATCAAAGACTGTATCTAGATATCTTTGAATAGCATGAGATACCTTATATGATCGCTGACACCAGGCTTTTTATCCATCTGGACATTAGAACATCACAGTGGCACTGTATCATTCCAAAGTACTACTGTAATTAAATTTATTTTCACTAACAGATTCTGATTTGCCACAGTTGGTAGGTAACTACTACATGATGCGTTCAGAGGCTTAAAAAGCCTTCAAAGGTGTCTGACATGTCGCTGCTTAGATATCCTACAGCACTGAGGAACAGATGATGGTTGCTGAATATAAAGCCATGCTTCGCCGGGGTGCCACACACCAGCCCCTCTGAGCATCCGCACGGACTGAACTGCTCTGCTCCTCCCAGACTGAGCACGCTCAAGGTCAAGTACAATGGGGTCTGTTACTCTGTCCGAGACTGTCCGAGACGCTCCTTGATCTAAATCCCCTTCCCTCCCCTCCCGCTGAGGCTAATAAAAACACTGAACTCTCGGCTGCAGTTCACGGTGTGCCGCGATCAGCTCATCTGGGCTGTACCCACGGCTTTGCCCAGCGCTATCGTGGGCAGAGGAAAACGAAGCCAAAGATGGGGCGGGAGACAGAGCGGCCCCCGGGGTAACCTGGTGGCCAGAAATAGATGGCCTCACCGGCCCGCTGGGAGGCAGCTCCCAGGGACATTTACCCGCGTTCGCCAGCCCGCTCCCCGTGCCCCTTCCCTGCCCTTCTGCTGGGCTGCTCCCACCACCTCGCCTCCCTCTGCCTGCTCCCACGTTCTCCTTCCACCAACTCCATCAGAGCTGTGCAATCCAGTCCCTCCCAGCAGTCATTTCCTGGACTTGGCTCTAACATCAGCAGAACACTTTGTGCACTCTACTTTAATTTCTTCTCAATTCAAAACACAGGCTTTTGCTTTATCAGCTCCTCCAAATTCACTTTCCTAGTGATAAGAGGAAGAGATTACTTTGGAGTTATTTATAGCATCCTGACGATTCAATTGGCTCTTCTCACCTCTGATGCTTTGAACTCCTTGAACACATGCAATGAGTCCTCCAGTCCCCTTCCACGTTTTTTATCCTCTAATCTTCTATTTCCTCTTTTCTCAGTGTTGATAAGAGACATTAGATAGTCACCACTGTGAAGCAAAAAATCATCCCTTCATTATTGTGTACATGGCAAAAAATAGTATTCAAGAAGGAAAAAACAGTATTTGCAGAAATAAATGACAGAGATTAGCATCTGAAGTAAGACATATTATTTCTGTTATTACAATGAATTACAGTGGTGGATCTGAATTACAGAACAGTTGGGACAGATAATCTAAAGCATTTTACTACATCTGGACAGAATATTGTAACAGATATTTTAACTTACTTAGAGCCAACTGGTCTCTTAAAGCAAGGAGGGATGTCCTGAAATCCGATGTTTTAAAACAGCATCCATGCCATCCCAATTTCCTACAAGGATGCTGCTTCAGGTGATAATCCTTGTTTCATACTTAACACTAACTAAATTACGCACGCAGATGCAGCAAATTAATAGCAGGTGTAACCATTATGAGCCTCCCCCCAAACACATATGGAACCAGATGCACTCTAAGGATCTCATTACAAAAAAATTAAAAATAAGAAGTGGAGGACAGTAGTTGAGTTCACATCTGGTTTTTAACAACTGGAATTAATGCTCTGCCTCCAGAGTTTGTGAAGTGCACTAATCTGTTTATTTGTTCATACTCTCACATGGTTTTTCATGCTTTGGATCAACTTTTAATGGAAATTTTTTCATGGGCTCTTCTCTTGCTTCTTATGATTACACAATTTCCCTACGGCAACTACCACAAATCCTCTTATTAAGCAATGGCATTATGAAAGTATTTAAGTTGTCTTTTAATGCAGTTTTGCAGCTGGAATTAGAGAGGTGAGAAGTCAGTACCATACAGTAATAACTAGCTGCACTGTTGGGGAATCCTGTTGGACAGGATCCATCATGTGATTAACTACACAGGCAGCAGGATGAAAAAATTCATACACATTCTTGCTCATTCTCTCCTTGGAAGCAGGTATTGGAAGCATGCTTGAAGAAAAATTGCAGCTAAAGATGTGAGGGATGTGTAATAACAAAGGAACTATTACCATCCTGCTAGAGGGTTGTGTATTCTCTGATACATGTATTTTAAAAGGAGTCTTAACCAGGGATTTTTATTGCACTGGCTGTAAAATTATACATGTACTGTAAGTTTTCAGAGGAATGACAGTCGAGTGATTAGCTTGGCTTTTCTCTCTGGCAAGTGATTCTTCCCTTTGCATCTCTCCTTGACTTTGTGGTAATTAAGAGGAAAGGAGAATAGCAATCAAAAATGGGATTTATTTCCAGCTGTTTCTCCATTTTGTTACATATCTCCACTCATATGGCAAATATTACCCATATTCAAAGGTCTGACATACATGGCCGATGCATTCCCTAATGGAGAAAGGTACAGAGCTGTTAAGTAACAAACCTCTGTTACACTGCTGTTCAGCAAGGTGCTATTCAACAGATGAATAGCTTCTCAGATATTAGCTGCTCCTTCACAGAATGAAACTGTTGGTTCAGTTTCAAGTAATTATCTCATTTAATTGGTGTCGTTTGCAAAACTGATCTGTTAAAGAAAATAGATGAGTAATTCTAATTTGGGAATAATCAAGTACTTCCCCCACGAGTATTATTTTCCTCGAATATTATCCGCCATGGACTCACAGATCCATTTCACATTTTTATGTGACACAAATGAGTAGATGTAAAGTTGCAACAGCAAAGGGACACAGCCTTCCATAATAGCACATATTATCGGATCACCATGTGTGCAATACATGACTGGGAGTCAAGAGCCTATTCCTGAGTCACTAATTCAGCTGCGAGTATATTTAATCCAGATTTGCGAGGTCAAAGGTTTCATTTCTCTAAAATGTGTAGGCATGCTACATACCATATTTCATAGGGGGCTCCTGAAGCATGGCCAGCCTTCATAATATGCCTGAAATCTGTCAAATGAAAGGACATAACACTAGTTAAAAATACAAAAGAAACAACATAATTCACTAATGTTCCATGTGACCCACCTTTCCCTTCAGCTTTCTGACTCAGTTTCCTTGCAGATGAGTGCTCAGGAAGCTGAAGCCACAGACTGAAAACAGCCTGAAGCCATCAGATGCTTACCTAATACTGGCAAACAGAATCCAGCCTAGTGTGCTGGCACCAAGATGACACCAGAGAGTCAATTCCTGTAGCTGACTCACTGTTGGCTTTAGGCGTAGTACAAAATGTATTGTTTTGAAGAAGGCTGGATCAGAGTTGTCTGCTCCATGACACATACACTTGTTAATTTCTCCAGGGAGGGCACAGAGACAGAGCTGATCTTGATGGTACCTTACACTGTGAACCATGTGGTATGGGTTTTTTAACAGTTGCAAAGATTATGCCTTTATGACAAGAGCAAGAGAACTTCACGCTTTTTGATGTCCCTTGCAAATCAAGATAATAAACACTAGTACAAGGTGATATATAACAGACTAAAGAGGGGACTGCACTGGCACAGAACCTGAAGGTATTCACACATCGAAGGCTGAGGTCCACAAGACCTGTAACACCAACGGAATCTGCCCCACAAACAACAGAGGGATGGAGGCTCTGTGGAGACTGCCAGGGGTGTGGCAGTAAGGGTCACGACTTTAAATGGCAATGTCTACTTCATTCTCATGAAATCACCACTGCAAGAGGCCCTCCATCTGTTCAGCAAACAGATGTACTGGTTGCAGAGCAAGCTTCTGCTTCGCTGAGAAGCAGCCCAAAAGCTGCATACCTGCTCTGTGGAAATCTACCTCTCCAGGTAATAAAATTCTGTTTCTGCATCTGTTCAACTGCTCTTTGAGCCCAGTGGCCAGAAAGTGAGTGAATTAAAAGAATGAAAATAATTGACCTCTTCTGAATGGATCATGAAATAAGCCTCATTTTACATAAGGTGTTTAGTAGCCTCCAAGTAGCAAGAACTGGCCAGGAACAGCTGACAGAAATTAAGCCTGTGATAGGAGCTCAAGGAATCTCCACAGTCTCTAATGAAGACAGATCCTCTCTCAGGGGCAGGCAGGCAGAACTCACAAACCTTGCACTGATGTCATCATCCACCACTGTTAAACCCAGGGTGGAGATTATTCTCTTTCACTTCCTTCTCTTCAGGGTAAGGCACTTTCCTCTCCCTACAAGAATGGGTTTTCTACCATATTTTTGTTCCCTGAAGTAATCCCCACTTAATTTTCTTTGTGTCTCACATAAAGTCCCAAGGGACTGCAGTACAGTACACTCCTGGTTTTGCCAAGTGTCTGCTCAGCTATATCCTCTGTCAGCCCATGCTGCAGGATTTCATGCCCAATAACAATGTTTTTCACACAGCACATATGTCCCCCGTCGACACATACCTTTTATTTATTGTTCCTTCTCCCGTGTACTCTGTGGGATCACTACTGCTTTTGCCAAGCATTTGAATAGTCCAAAAAAGCAATGCAGAAAGATTGTACCAAAAACAAACTAAAAAAAGCACCTCCCAAAACAGACTTAATCCTTATGTTTGCTCTCCCTTTCACCAAACTGCCTGCTGGCAGAAATTCACATCCCTGTTCACTGGTATGCTTTTTTTGGCTGCTGGTATCTTGGGAACATCTCAACAGCTGGATTTTGTGCAAACCTATATTCATATGATCTCATTGTGTTCTCATATATGGCCATTTCCAAGATGAATGTGCTGAAGAATGCTTTCTCTGATGATAATCAGTTACTGACTAACTTTTCCAAAAACAAATATGTCTGTATAATATTCTTTTTTCTCATCTTAAATCTTCAGCCTTACACTGAAAAATCTACTTTGCAATTGAATGGATGTTATCACACACCCTGGGTTTTTTACAGTAAGGTTGCTAGTTAAGTTGTCTTACTCTACAGCTTTAATCAGGGTTTTTATAAATAACAAGAGTAATCTGAGGTAATTAACCACGGCCACTAAAAAATCTCTGGACAGGTAATCCTACTGAAAACCAGAATCCCACTTGGCAGAAGTATTCTTTCTGGCTGCATTTCTCTGCAGTGGAAAAAACCTCTCTCTGATTACAGAAAGAACCCCTGGAGTATAATACTAGAGAAAAACCCACACTATTTTGTTTAGTTCTCCATGGCTATCAGACCAGCACTTCAGTATGGTCAAACATAACACAGTACGCAAAAATATGCAGCAAGTGGCTTAGAGGGACTGAACCGCTCCAGGAGCATGAGAGCAATTCAGGAGGAACCTCAAGGAAATGTGCTGTAAAGAGGGTGAGTGGCCTCAGGAAGGGTGGTCTGGAATGGAAATTGCCTCATTTTTTTATAGTTTGTTGAAGGGAAAACTGATTCAATGAATGGTAATTGCATTTTAATACTATGGCATAGAGGATGGCAGAGAGAGCATACAGAAAAGCATCCACAAACATGCTCCCTTTGCAATACAGAGAATGCATTGGGTGATTCCGCTTAAGGAAGGACAAAGGTAAAGGACAAGCACATTCAGAAAACAGCAGCCAGCTATTCATGAATATTCTTCTGCTGCTCTCTTCAAAGCACAATGTCTCACTTCAAAAATCATAGCCTACCACATCAGCATCTCATATTCAAACACAGCGTAAAACTGAGGGTGGACTCACTGTTACCTTTTGCAGTTCCTCTCCAAAGACCTGTTTATAACAAAAATATGACTTATGTAACTTTTTGGCAGGCATGATCAAATTTATTCTCAAAACAAGAATTCATAAAAATTGCAGTACTTTTACATAGTGATTTAAACTAAAAGCCAAAACACCCAGAAAAACATTGCCACTCCAATTTTCATAGCTAATTTCATTTTTATTTCATAAAAATGTTAACTTATTCACACCAACCCTGAGGGTTCAATAAACACCAAGGTTGTTCTGTGTCCTGTTTTGCTCAGTGCCTCATCCAAGTTACCAGCTAAATTCCAATCACAGACTCTCTATTACCAAGGCTATTTTGTTTTGCAACTGTGCTTACAATCTAACTTGCTATGGAAGTCACTGAGGATGATTATACTTTGTACTCTAGGATAGCATCTCTACAGGCTCACTTTCAAATATTCACATAACTTGATTTTCTGACTACTGGGGAGGTGGCAATGACCGAGGAAATATGTTCTAGTTTGCAGAGTTTTATTCTCAATAGTTAAAACACTGTTTAGACTGGACAATGGCCTTTAGGACTAAATGGCCTTTAGGACTAAGTAGGATGTCTCAATGGCCTTTCACTTTCTCCTTGCAATAGCTTGAAAACGATAACTCAAATGAATATGAGGAACAATACCAGGAAGGAAATACCTTAAGTCTTTGAACACCAACCTAGACGGGTCAAAGATTGATGTTTATTCAGTCAGCACCCAGGAACCTACAAGACAAAAACAACATTCAGTTAAGATTCTGCTAAAAATCACACACATTGTCAGACTACCACAAGCAGTGCTATTTTTGCGTGTGATGTTACCAAACCTAACCTATTTAAAAAACCTGCCAAACTGAGAAGAGCTCAGATGGCTCCTTAGGAGCATCTATGACACTGTCCAAACATAAAGCATCGCAGACAGCTGCCACATCCCATGTACTGCCCAAGAAAGATGTTTCCACAGTCTTCAAAATGAGCAAATAATGGAAAAAGCCCTGTAAGCTCACAAGATCTAAAGATACTGTGTTTTCCAATGTTCCTGCTTTCCCTGCCCCAAATGAAATCCCACAGGGAAAGAAATAAGCAGCACTCCTCCTTTCTCCCTTCCTTTCCTTGCCTCACTTGCTGTATTTACAGGATGCAAAGCTTTTCATTGCATTCCAGTTGTAGTCTATGTAAATAAATACAAGGGTAAAAAAACCAGCTTTGGGGAGACTGGACCACTGCCAGCTTGCCTGGATAGCTGGACTGTGCATGGAGTTGGAAGGGTGTTTTTTAAAAGGAGGGAAGCAGAAGAGAACAGCTTAAGAATCTTGGCTCAGCCTGGGCATATTTCCGCCTAACTCTGGCTAAACCTCAGCACGAACGGCTGGACGAGGAGTGGATTCAAAGCTGGGGAGGGAGGGAGGGAGGGAGGGAGCCTGCAGGGCTCTCCACCAGAACCACGGCAAAGCCTGAAGAGCCTGAAACCATGCTTTTCCTTTGGGCAATGGCATTTATTTTAGTCCTGCAGGAGCAAGATCTTTTAGGTAAGTGCTTCTGAACTTGCAAAGCAGAAACTATAGCTTAATCATAGCATCGTCAAAACCTTTGCATGGAGTGGGAAAGGGAGGTAAATAATTGCTTACTCTATGGGTTTTGTGTGAAGGTCACACAGGTACATATAAAAATTCTGTGGGAATATTGTTTTTAACAGGAAAAACTCCATTGTTTTGCTATTAAAGTATGTTGTGCTATTAAATATCCCCTTTAGGCATGTTTTTTTGGTAGAGATTTTTTTACTTCTTACAGGAGATACTATCGCTGTATCTTCAGAAATTTAGAACCACACTGAGGTGTGGCAGTCAGTGCTCTGAATCCCCATCACTACTGTTCTGGCAGCCTTATTGACATACACACTAATCCACTCAGAAAAGAGATTGAAGTTCGAGGTGATTCGAGAAAGATTCTCCTTTATTCATATCCTTCTTTTTAAATTTGCTGGTAACAGCACCACATTGCTTTTTCTTCTGCTTTGGAATACTTATTCCTGAAATTTTGAGGCACATAATGCCTTCTCCAAATGCCTTGGGAGTACAAAGCATAAACACAGAACATCTGATAAGCCTGCATCTGAATTCTATTTTCATTAAAAAGAGATTAATGCTGGAATAACCTGTAATCACATTGTATTGTGACTGAAAGCTGTTCAGTGTGGCTAGTTCAAGGGTTTATAGTCCCTGTGTAACCACAAACCTGGCTTCCCAACCTGCTTGTACTATGCCTTTTCTGCTAGCTGAGGCCCAGCTTTATTTTCCCTCTAAATATTTGTTGTGCTTGACAACACAATGGTTGTATTTCATGGCAGGGTGGTAAGATCCTATTACATTCAAAACTTTTCCTGAACAACTGTTAGCTCCTTCTGCCCCCAAGTCCTAGTCCTCTTCCCTGCCCTAACTCCCTGCCACTTAACTAGCCTTGTAATGTTTGTAATGAACTATCAGTGCCCCAGCAAGGGCACTCTAACTTGTTTTCACTCCACAAGAATTCACTATCCTCTAGTAAGTTTTGCAAGCTTCACCAAAATCAACTTGAAATTAAGGAAAAATTAAAAAAAGGCTGGAAAAATGTGTATGGTTATTCCCCAAAAAGTATGGTTTTAAGCTGAAATCACTAGCAAACTCATGAAATGCAGCTAATTACAACAGTAATTGAATTACTGCAGTGGAGACTAGTATCCAGTATCAGGCCAGGTGGTAGCTACTCAGTCAGGGAATCATGTTTACTGTCTCAATGCTGTACTTCATGTAAGATGGCAAATTTTGTGTCTGTAATGGTTTAAGAAAGCCATTGCCACTTTCCCTTTGCTACCTTTGAGTCGGGGAGTTTCCTTGCAGACCCCACCATCTTAACTCCTGCGGGATCCTCTTAGAAATTATTTGGATTTGGCCAAACTGGAATTTACATTTTAATTCAGCCATTAATATAAACACTCTTGTATTCCTAGAGCTCAGCCTCCAAACCAGGAGAAGAGGCTGGCACAAGGGCCCTTCTGTATGCAACCACGTGCTCCTGTCTAATGGCCACAGTTCATAGTGCTTTGCTCTTGGTGCTGGGTTAGTTTGTGGTGTGCTGCCCAAACGCAGGGTACAATATAGGCTGGGGCACAATACCTGCCTCACTTAAAGGTGTTTCCATTCTTACCAAAACCTCCAGGCATATTGTTCTGCGGGGTGCAGCACCCCAACAGCAAAGCCTTTGCTTTGTGTTTGTGCATGGCAGAGGTGACCCGGAGCACCTGGCAAGCAGGCTGGCCCCACTGAGCAAACCAAACACTGAGCATGCCACTAGGGAGGCAGCAACAGGAGAACTTCAGTGGAGGCACTGCTGCTCAATACTCCACACTCTGGCATGATTTACTTTTAAGCAGCAGAAGTTTCATTCGGTTTTAACTACAAATTAAAGTAAACCAAGTGTATGAATGTTTTTCTTTATTCAGCTAACATGTTATGACTTCTCAGAACATTTTGAAACCTCTGATATTTACATGCAATATCAGAGCTAGAAACTGGTGAGAAGAAGAAAATCCCTTCAGAACAGTGAGCTTTTGCCCAAAATTGACCATCTGCCTTCTCACAGAAGAGAATTTTATCTTCAGGAGATTAAACCACTGCATTGCAGAATTAATGCCACAGTATAAATTTATGATAGATGTCCTATCTTAAACCAGACTTGAACTCATATTTCTCTACTAACAAAGTAGTAGTGGTTTAACCCATACTCCACGTCATAGGTGTTTAGGTATAGACTTGTTTAAGTATTAGAAAAAAAACTGACAATGATATTCTATCATTGTACTTATTTCTTTCTACTACCACGACTTAGACATGCAAACTACACAATAACAGAGCTGACTAATAAGTCACAGACTCACTCACTCCCCATGAGTGTAGCTCCTATTACTAAACACAGACCAAAAGCCATGTCCTCATAAAATTGAAAAACTCTTTATCCCCTGATAACCAGTGGTCATCCTCAAATTGATGGAGGCATCCAATATTTATGTATCTCACATCCTCCACTCTTGAGCCAGCCTTAAGCTCACTAATTCTACACAACTTGGATTCTTTATGTATACTAAAACACAGCTCCTCTTCTTCCTAAGACAGCTCATCCCCTTCTCCACACACAAGTATGTCCTCTACAGCTACTAGCTATAATCCTCCTAACATTTAGCCTTAGTTTCCACGACAAAATATTCACACAGAAATAAATACGTAATAAAGGCAAACTTTCTTGCAGCCCAAGGCAGCATTGTAAGTTACAGCATGAGTTAGAGTAACGCACCTGCAAATTATGTAGCTCCTGTCTCTTATCAGTCCAATTCCCTGTAGTCATTTTCCATTGCAGCAGCAAGTGCAAGAGGATAATCCTGGCTGCTTGTTCAGAAGAGCAGCATGCTGGAAACATACTCCAAGCCAACAACTCCCTCACAGAAACATTCAGTTGCTATCCTTCTTCCTTTGAATGAAAATATACAAAACTTAAGTGCTTCTTACAATCATAGATATGGTCACATAGCAGAAAGAGGGAAGTAGTTTTCAAGTAGCACTTTTGCTTCTGGCAGATAGCCACGGCAGGGGCCCAGCTTTTGATGTGCCTGACAAAAAGAGTGCCCACTGGCAGCATGAACTATCCCTGGCCTTGTGCACTCTTTGTCTATCTTCACTGCTGGGTAAGTGAGAGAACTTCGCTTATGAAGTGAGAATTAAATGGATCACAAGAGCAAAAACTCCCTCCAAATGAAGTAGTTTCACACAGAAATATATAAACAACCACTTCTATGAAGTCCCATTTCTGATTTTGTGTATTACACAAGCAGAAGTGATGCAGAGAAGGACCAGAACACAATCGCATTGTGACATCTCACATGTCGGTGGATGGGACAGACGAGCTAGAAATGTAGGTTCTGATACCTGGTATCAGAAACCTGGTAGGCTGATACTTGACCCACCTTCACTAACACATTCCACAAAACATGACATTTCCCCTTTGGTCCTTCTCTTTCAGGGAAAAAAGAATTAAAATAAGTATAATCTTAACTGATCCATGATCTGAAATAGTATTCATAGTAGCATAATCTACATCTTGATAAACAGAGTATGAACCTGGTCTGCAAGTTTGGAACTTGACTTTCTGATATGCTTGCTTAGCTTCTAAAATGAATATTAAAAATAATTAATGTCATGGAAGACATATAGTTCAGGACACTTCCATTATCAGAGTCTCATGAATCAGAAGAATCCCTTGGATTTTGTTCCATGTCTGAAATCTTTCCAAAACTTGGCATTTGGGCAGAAGTTGAAGTATTCAGTGAATGTATAGATTACAGATCAATCCCTAATCAGGCATTAAAAACTTTCAATGTACCTTCTTGAAATAATTAAAAAACCCAAAACCTAAACAAACCAATCTTCCCACAACCCCTAAATTTCAGATCTTTCTACTGTCAGTTTTCTGTCTAGTATACAATGCCTACTTTCCATCGTTCACTTTAGATAGAGCATATTTACCCTGTATGAAATTTGCAATGTTGTTCTGCCATAAAAGGCAGAGCCTAATAAAGGTGTGTTTACATTTAAATACTTACACACATATATATATATATATATACATGCATGTAGATATAAGCAAACCCATGCAGTCACCTCCAGTGTGAAGCATAGCAACCTATGGCAGTGTGTAAGCTGCTAAGATGTTTTACACATTTATTACAATTCCCGCAGTCTTTAGTGCAATCACTGAAGGCAAGAATTCCCTTGTCTTTAAGCAAATAGAGACTCTAAACCCTAAAAACAGGTTCATAGATGCCTAAATTAGAGCTAAGTGTTAGTTCTTTATGGATTACAGCCTGAAAGATGCTCTATATCCAGTTAGAGAAATGCTCCTGAGTGGCTAAGAGAACTTGAAGGGAATTTATGCAGTAAAAAGCATTTTCAATATAACACTTGCTATCCAAAAAAATTATTTTTGATGTCCTAACAATAAAATTTGGTATGGCTTGAGTTATATATAACACAGATTAAAATGAATCCGGGCACACTGGGGATAATGAAACTGGTAGTGTCAGTACTTCCATATTCTAAGGATGCCTATGTAATCAAGGGCTGACATAACTGGAAACTAAGTCTGATGCCATCAAGAACAGCCACCAGAATTAAATATGACTAACAGTCTTAGCTTAACATGGTCTTCGGTCTGAAAGCACTAGTACTGATAGTACTAGTATCAGTTCAGGCTCAAAGCAATTGAATCTTTCCTGAATTCAGCTGAAGGTTATCTTCACCAACCACTTTTATAAACCGGATAATTTCTTGAGCTAACATTTCAAAGTCATGTTAAAGTAGAATCCAGCACTCATGTTTAGAGAAAAATCAATTCAACAACGATCAGCAAATCTCTTCAGAGGTCAGTTGCATTCTTCCCAAACCGGTTAGTGGGTTCACCGTTTGAGCCTGATACTCAAGTTCATGACCTTTTTCCTGTTGGAACATCAATCTATTACTACCTCCATTCATTTTTCTCATCAAAAGCTATCTGGCCACCTTATGCTATATGCTCCAGGAATAAAATTATACTGCTAAACTTAAGCCAGTGCAAACAAGAACACACATCATAGCACATTTTGCTGAAGTGTTATACATGTTCATCTTTACTCCCCTTGCTGTGTCACATGTTTTCAGGCTTCCTTATTTGCCATCTGGTACCTGTTTCATCCTCCCATGTCTTCCACTTGGCTTATGGCCTGCTTTGTTTTACCCCTTCCACCCTACTGAGCACAACAAGAACTAACAGCTAACTTTCAAAACCACACTGACCACAGCATGAGACAAAAGGAATTTTATAGATCTTAAGACCAACGGGGAACACTGTAGTCACTCACCTTGACCTCCTCTGTAATGCAAACCAATGAACCCAACCCAGCAATTTCTGGATCAAGCCTGTAACTTCAGTTTGACCAGCAATGTGTCATTAGGAAGGATACTTATAAAGACCTACCAGATCCGTGTGATTGCATACTTCAGTTCTGTCAGTCCTAGTAACAGCAGAAAATGACAGCGAAGAGACAGTTGCTCAGGTTTATTCAGGTGCTTACCATTAGCAACTACTTCAATGATCAAAATGAACAATTTAACAGCATCTGGATACACAGAACCCTGGCAGTCCTAGAAGGGGCCTTCTCAGAGAGCACACAGATGCAACATCCTGGGGGGCTGTGGGGATATATCAAATGTATAAGAGGGTTAATTATAGGAGCTTAATTGAGAGATATTCTCCTTCTAAGGTCTCTGCTCTTAACCTATTTGCTAAGGCTGTTTTTGTTCTTACTTCATTGCTGTGTCTATCCTCTGCTGTATGATCAAGTTTGTACAGTCAGGCTGACTGTGATACATAGATCCTTATCCTTCATCATGCTTCTTTCAAACTTCAAGCACATTCTTCTGTTAAACATATTCTTATTAGCAACCAATTTGGGGATGCTCCACTTCCCTGCTGGTGTCTCGCTGCATCACAGCACAGGGCAGTTAGAACTACCCAGATTTATGAGCACCACTAATGTAGCACAGAGGATTTCATCAGAGCAAAAAAGACACAAGTGTTTTTCTTATCTTGAACAAGAGATTTCTGGTTCTTGATGGAAAATAACCACCTATATATCAAATAGAATGGACTTCAAGAACTTAACTAAGCATCTCACTTGTAGGAAACATGAGGTGGAAATTTGCAGATGGAACATTAATTGAAAAGTAATGTTCTCTCTGCCATACTGAAATGTTACAACTGCCTGTGTGATATAATCTATTAAGTTTCAAATGAGAGATTTAAGACATTGAAATATGCCTCCTACACACTTGCCTAAGCTGTCAGAAGCTGCAAACACCCACACATTTTAAATATGTAATTTACGTGGCATACAAAGAAAATTTAACTTTTAAAAGTGGCTTTTAAAACTTATTACCAAAGTTTTCTGCATTTACGCATGTGATTTGAAACATAGACAAGAAAAAATTCCAATTTACATTTAAAAAATGTGTCTTCAGCAACTTCAGAAACCAAGTACATGGAAGTATCTGAAAGGACCCTTAGACTTTTGCTTACATGACTTGCAGCCTTCCATTCTTCACTTCCTTTGCATAGTGACTCTTACTAATACATGATGTGGAGATGCTGCTGGAGTAAGGTCAGTGCCAAAGGCAGATCATGTAATTTTCTTTCACCAACTGCAATACAGAGAAGGGCAGTGCTCATAAGCAACATGTGACTCTTTGAACACATGGAAATTATTGCTTTGGTTGAATCGCCTGACCATAGTGACCCAGATATGTGTCATATTTACAAGGGACCGGATGTGTCCTGTGAACAGCCCATCCCGGAGATAAAGCTGTGGGTAAAGAGCTAAAGCCAGACAACAAAATAGCAGTGAGGTTTTTGAGCAGCCAAAGCCTCAAGCTGGGACTCAGAAGAAATCTACACTGGTGACAAAGCCAGCAAGGCAACTACCCATCTGAAATACTTTGTCCTGGTGCAGGTCCTGCGCAGGTTTCTGCTAGGTCAGCCCTCAGCCAGCTCCATACTTTAAGTTCAAAAACTAGACACGCTTCGGCTTACACTAACTCTTTAGGCTTGCTAACATCAGCTATCAGGTGCTTCCTGAGACACTCAGGCTTGAACTATTTGTCAATATTTTTAGGCACTGCACTAAGTCTGTGGTTCTGAGTGACATCTTACAGCCCTGTCAAACTAGGATGAGACACTTGGTCCTCCTCTGGTAAGCCCATTACAGCTGATAATGCAGCAATTTGCTTTGAGTGCCAGAAAGCTGTCTCCTCTGTGTCAGAAGAGAAGGACCAATTGCCCCATGGAACCAAGCACTGCTGAGTCCTGCATCTCAAAGCAACGCTTTTCCCTAGGTCTCTGGATGCACACAAAGCTGTGCAGTGCTTTGCTAACCTCACAGTGAGATGCTATACACATATTTATGTTGGCTATACATATTTATCACGGCACACCTGCTTAGAACAAATGGCAGCCATTCATCATATCTAACCTACCCACCTACATACTCCTGCCTAGAGAATCAGCCAGCAAAATACTGAGGTTTCTGCTGAACAGAAGTGCTAAGTAAAGGAATGATTAAATTGTTTTGGGCAAGATCTTATGAAATTTCTGCTTCAAAAAGTCACTTTGGAGATTTAAGGTCCTGTATTAGGAACAAGGTGAAAGAAGGCCCAGCAGAGTGCCAACCATGCCTTTAGGAGATCGGAAAAGGCCAGAGTTTGTGGGCCAGTCTGGCTTGAGCAGGACATACTTCAGCTTCTCCTACAGCAGAGGTCTGAGCTTTCTCTAATGGACAAGCATGGTGTGGGGTGCACGGTCAGAGAAGTAACCAACAGTAATGTGAGCTAGCCAACATTAACTCTCTTCCATTTCCATTTCTAGGGAATGGCCACAACTAAACAAGCCTGGCACATAACTCACAGCTGACCAAAAGCTCCTTTAACATGTGTATAAAACTGGTGCCAGCCTTCATCCAAACTTTATCACTGACCTTGTGATCCAGCCATCTACAGCTAGGTTAATACAGGGAAAAATTTAATCCTGGGGGACTTTTAAATGCCTCCATTTCCTCTCAGTCCACCTAATGATTTGTGCTGCGTCTTCTCTATTACTTTCTTGCTCTATTTGTAGTTAGATCTGGGAATGCTCTCAGCAGTCAACAACTGATCCACGGTTACCTCATCACCATGCCCTCTGCTTGGCCTTGGTTCTGTCTCCAATGCGATGAGTAGCAGCTCAGCATAAAGCTGAACCGGGCCATCAGGCTTGACACTGAGATGTAGAGCTGGGGATATTGGAAAGGTGGAAATTTTAGTCATCTCTGATAGCAAAATAGATCTCACCTCACTATTTTCCTATTACTAGGAAAACTAGGTTTTGTAGACAAAGACTGGCCACTGTTTTGTAACCTCTATTTCTAACACAATTTCAGTCTCTCCATACTGTTCCAGTCATGGAAAACATGTAAAAAATATGTAAACATATTAAACATGTAAAAAAACATGTAAAGAAATAAAAATTCTGAGAAGTAGCTTGGTTCACTTGACCACTAAGTTAGATGGTAACAACACGCATAAACCACTACCACTACCAGCAAAGGGGGAAAAAAGGCAACGGCAAAGGAGCTGGTGTTGACGTACCTGTGATATTTCAGCATGCTTCAGCAGATGAAGTCTCTGGGATTCTGTCCTAACAGCACCACCTCCTGGCGAATGCACTAAAAAGCCCCCAACCCTATCTGCCAAACCAATTTCTAAATAATGCCCGGTACAAGTCACATTTTAATCCTCCCCTCCTTCCTGCCCTCCACCCTCCAATTCCGGGGATGCCATTCCAACTCAGAGTACATATCTTATCCCACCAAACTACAATGACTACAACATTTACTGACATGTGTTTGTCATCATTTGACACCTACACTCCTGAAATCTTGGCACAGGCTTGCAGTGAAGCACTGTAGCTTGTACTGACCTTGCCACTCTTGTGCTTCTTACTGTTCATTATAACACAAGCTCATAGTTTTCTCTCTGTAACAAATGATAACAGAATGAGTTACTGCTGCTTTCTCCTTATTATAGCTGCTTCAAGCCTCAAACAAGAACAAGACCTAACTTTACATGCGGCAAGACACATTATCACTTTAGGAAGGTTTAAAATACCCTGCTACAGTTCTCTGCACATGTATTAAAATCTAAATGTTACTGAATGTTGCACAGCAGGTACTGACCTTTCATGGAACTGAGGCAGTAGAACGAAAAGTTCAAAGAGAAAGAGCTCACGAGTACTGAGTGGTAAATACAGGTAACTGACAGAGCTAAGTGACTTGTACATAGCAGCATATATGAGTGACTTAGACAGCAAATGATATCAGCTATACACACTTTTATTGTTTCCCTTCCCATTGCAAAGTCAGACTGTCAGGGACAACTTTCTGGCACAGAGGAATGAATCATCCATCAGCCATTCTCAGTATCCATTTGAATAGTGGACAAACTTAGCTGCTCCTCAAAGCTTTACCATACCAGCTGCTTCAGAAGAAAGTCTAAGAGGTACTGTTGTGTAAGGCAGATCTTCCCAACACTTACGAAGTTGTATACTTGTAGAGACAGAGTGACAGTCTATGACCTTACCCTACACAGGTAGAAAAAAAGCAGACTGTGTAAAACAAAGACACACATAAACAAAACAAACAAAAAAACCCCATCCATGGCAAAACACCTTGTTCCAACCAACCATGACATGTGCAGGCAAAGAGACATTCACAGCACTGGGGCATAGCTGTAGTTATTGGAAGAGAAGTTTGCTTCCTACATATATTTGGTTCATAAACAGTGCTGTTTAGCATGCAAAATTCCATTTCAGAAGCCAGAGATTTAAGGATTGCTATTAAAAAGCTCCTGCTATTTAACTGTGTTTGTTGTTCCAGCTGCTGCAGATCCTGTCAGTGTGTTACCTGAAAGTTTGGGAAGGGGAAGCTGGTGTAATGAACATATGATCCATGAACGCTTAGATATTATTGAAGAGGTAAGAGGGACTGTGCTGGCTCCCGAACCTTACCAGACCTCTGGCCTATCCCTTTGATCAAAGAAAAATGTCTCTTGACAGCATCTCTTCTTGACTTGATTCTAGTCAAGGTCAGACTATTTTTTCAGATGCCATAGCTTGTAACTATCTATAAAGCCATTATCACCAGAAACATATCATCTCAATGAATTCCAAAAAACTGATTAACCAATCACTGACTATTATGTATCAGCCTTTTCTAAAGTGTTTATAACTGTGTCTTTAATCCAACAATCTCAGAATTGATAATAGTGAAGTTTTCACATTTTTTTACTAGTTTATGGCTAGATGTGGTTCTGCAGGTGACTCCAAGACTCATGGAGGAGTTACTGCTCACCCCTGCTGACATTCTAGAGCAAAATGAACTCTGTGACTGGGATTCTATGAAAGCTGCAAACTGAATTTTTTTCCTTGCTGTCTTAAACATTGCCAAGATACGTGCTCACTATTCTCAGCTGGGTAGTTGACAAACTCCATGCTGTTGGTTCTCAAAATGGCAATGCTACCTCTCTTCTGCTATAGTCCCTGCCCTCTTCTTTCCACCCCATCAGCTCCTCTCATCTTCCATGCACATTCTTTTAGTGGATATGATGGTGGCTCAGAAACAAGGAAGGATTAAAAACAAATAATGCAAAGCTCCCTTCAAGAAGTCAAATGATGAATTATTCTTTGTAGAAGGGTGCTGTAATGTAACTCTTGCAAAACAAAGTTCTTATACGTGGTGCCACTAGAGGCCAGCAGAACACTAGAAATATTTAAACCTGCAATGCGCAATATAAATTAAATTAGATGTTAGCATTATGGGATACTGGGTTTGTACATCTGCAAACATATCTGGTACAATTCCTTCCACTTCACCCTTTGACTACCTCCTTTATCCATTTGTCTCCCTTGTTTCCATTAGAAGGTAATAAAAACAGTGGAGCACCTAGAATCAGAAGTCAAATCGCTCCTCAGCATCATCAATGAGACAACATCGAACATCCCCATCGTTCCAGGAACTCCATTTACAGACATTTTTGATGGTCAGTATCTAGTAGAGTATAAAACCTAAGCTGAAAAAAGCATCACATATGTTATTACCAAATATGCCATCTTTTCTCCCCCAAGATGTGAACTAATTGCTTCATTCAATTAGGGTAGCTAAGGCCTCAACTGAAATACTGGGTTCAGTTTGGAACACGAGGCTTCAACAACCACTAAAGGGAGGGCTGGAAGAAAAGGGGAGCGGGGCAGGGAACACCACCACCACCACACAAAAAAAGCTAGATATATGAACTACGCAGAAAGGTTGTTACACTGGGGATGTTTAGTCTAAAGAAGATTGAAGTAGTCCACCAAATTGTGTAAGACTGCCTCAAAGATGAAAGCTGTTTTCTTCCCCATTGCCAGAGAGAATAAAACAAGGAACAACAGGACAGACTAAGCAATCTCAAGGTCTCTTTCAGTTTTAAGATCCTGTGATTCTTCAGCTTCATGTGTGACAAAATAAAGAGGGTTAACAAAATAAAAAAAAAATAAATACTGCAGGTATTACTGTTTTGGTATTTTAAATCCAACTTTGACATGCAAGCCTCTCACACAAACTGTGCTTCTGGATAAATGTTTTTGGAATAAATTAAACCACAACAGAAATTGGTTGGATGAGACCACCTATTCTACACAGCTTCTTATAATGCTCTGTCCTCTTCATTCTCTGCCCAAATATCAATAGTGCACTTAAGGTGAGAGATGCTCCCAGTGAAAAATAAACCACTTGTGGAAAGGTATAAGCATTCACAGGTGTATTTATGAATTCATTTTTGTCAGTGCTAGGTTTTGTGTTTGTTCATTTGTGATAGCTATACATGGCCACATTATTGTGCACTTACATGATAGAAGGGGCCTCAAAGTAGACAGCAGTAGAATTTACGCTAGTTGTTAGTTCTTGCAGTTGGCTGTATTGATCTGGTCACCATGACTGGTATGTTCTCACCAACTCTGTTATCCTTTAAAATTTCCAGTTTTCTCTGAGGGGTAGTAAATAGGTAGACTAAGTAATTAAGTTACTCCCCTGCAATGGAAAGAAGTATTCCAGTAAAGCGTTACAGTGAATTTAAAACGGAAATCCTGAGTCAATCCCAGGACATTTGCAGCATGTCCATAGTAAGTATAGTAAGATACAGCTTGCGACAACTGCCAAATGGCTCAAGAATTACAGATAAGGTCTTCCTTCTATGAGTTCATGAATCAAAGTGACAATGCCTCACTTTAGAATACAGGGTTCATGTTTCAAATGAGATTTATCCACAAAGATTGATCCTGATCTCATAACCAAAAATAACTACATAAACTTTTCTCTATACAGATACCAGCTGAGCACCATGAAGACAGAAGACACCCCAATGTAACAGTGTGGTTGTCATAAACAGTTGCACTTTTGCTCATTTAATAAGCTTGTGTTTCCAGAATTTGTGCAGGGATGAACAATCTTCAACTGTAGTTTGCCTTCTGTGTTCCTGTGCTTTATAATAAACAGGTATTTGCTTTCAGACACTGTTTCAAAGCTTGTATTTTACATCTTTCAGCAACTCTACTTTATCAAAACTGCATTTGAGATACAGCATTGACACTAAGAAAGCAAAGTCAGGTGGTGTCCATAACTAAAGCACAGCTAACAAATTTCCCTGAATTCAAAAGTGTCCTCCTTCCCTGGCAAAGAAGTGAACTCTTGCTATTGGTGTCAGCCAATGAAGATACACTTTCAATTGCAGTTTCCCACAAGACATGCTCAGATTGTCTACAGAAAAGAGTGTACGGAGAGGTCTGGCTTTGGACATAGGTCACATTGCTGGCATTGACTGAAACAGGAGTCCTGTCAGCACACCCCAGTCAGAATCTGTCATTTGGACACACAGCTACCACATTCTGTAATCTTTACACTCTTCTCCCTTGCCATAGTGACAATGCAATCCAGAATTAAATCCATGATATCACCATTTTCTTTCAAGGCAAACAGCAACACAACTTTTTCTAGGAAAAAGAACCTACCCGGCCCTTACACAATGGAGAGGGTGCATGCGTATGTGTGTGAAATAAGAGGAGTTTGCATGCTCTTGGTTAACAAGCAGTCTATTTTCACTGACCTAGTTAGAAAAACTCTTCTCTCTTCCCTGTACTTTTTTCCTTTAGATGTTTCTATTTTGAGAATGACAAGCTGAAGAGATATCATCCATGCCAGAAGAGAATAAGAGTTCCCAGAGTAAGAGAAAATACAACATGCAAAATGAAAATACTGAGCAATAACTGCAGATTACATATATCATATACAATTACTCATCAACAGCACACAAGCCCCAAACTCTTGTCAACACAACAGTTTCTGATTAATCCTGTGGATTCAAGCACAAAACTTCTATGGAACAACTAAGTTACATAAACTGAGTCATCACTCATACATTAATCAATATGAACACCAAAAAGCATAGTCTGAAAAGACTTAGAAGACAGCTTTAATTTCATAATCTCTTCTTACACACATATATTTAAGGCACAATCCAAAACCTTTAAACATTAACCATAGAATCTCTACTGCTGTCAATATTACTATTGCCTCATGACAGTTTGCCTTAGGAAGAAGGAAATGTGGAACACATCTTCCTTGAAAAGAATCAAGGAAAGAAAACGACTTGACAAAACTTCTTTGAAACAGTCTTAACTAGACACAAAAACTCAAGGCTGCCATCTCCACATATCAGGGAGTCAGACAGCCTGAAACCAACTCTGCATACAATATATATAAAACTTGCATTAAAATGGCACACAATGTTTATACAAAACACCACCTTAAATCATACAACTGTGATTTTTTTCCGTCAAACAAACATTATTGCAGCATGATATAAGCAGAAAAGAAATAACGACCTCTCATTCATGGATTGCTAAGGGTGCTATATAGAATCCTGAGCAGATGGTACATAAGCTTGGTATTTTGGGTGGTTTTGGCATTTATTATTTGCTATTTTTGAATTGAAGACATATGCAATATTATCTTTTAAAATGCAATTGCTTTAGAAGAAACAAGTCATTACATATTTACTTTTGGAGAAAAAAAGATGCTTTACAGCAAAACCATGAAAATAGCAGGTTTTTTAAGAAAAGCTCAATGCTCCATTTAGTCATTTCCACCACACAACTTGAGTAGGATTTTCCGGTAGTCTCCTGAAGTATCACCCTGGAAAGCAATCCAGAAAAAGAAAATTTGAAGAACAATGAAAAGAGATTAAGCCAGAGCTGAAAGAACTAAGAACTTTCTTTCCAGGGACGATTTGGCTCTACTTTAACAGAAATAAGCAGCAGAGTTGACATACACGTAACTGTGCACATGCATGCCCCACATTTACCAAAACCAAGTTTTGACTAAGTTCAGTCCATTAAATGGGTACGGTCTATTCTGTTCCTAAAAGGTAAATTTTAATGCCAGATCAAAAGAGAAGTGGGGGAAGGAAGAGATACACAGCTTATCCACCAGTGTCTCACCACTTTCTACTCATACAGTGGTGGCTATAGGGCATGTAACTACTGTAGTAGAAGCACATCTTCACTCCAGTTACACACGTGGGACAAACTCCTGTCAGGTAATATTCTGTGGCATAAGGCAGAAACACCATATAGCTGATGACAAGCAAATCAAGACATTTGGTACACACCTATTCCTTCAGAATCTTTCCAGGATTCTCTCCAAACACCACCAAGTTACAGTCCCCTCAGTGTCAACAGCAGAAGGAATAAACAGAGGCTTAGTAGATTTGGCACCCTCATTAGAAGGTAAAACGAAAGGGGCATCAGTCACTTTTCTCCAGCTATTATTACCCTGCCACTGTCCAGGCATCCTCTTGACTGTTGCTACAGGTGTTAATAGCAGTAGGATGGTGGATCAACTGCTAAGGAATCTGAAGTTTAGTCCACTTCCCAAATCTTGTATTTTCAAAAGAATGAGAAGGCAATCCTCTACAAAATTAATTTTTAGTTTTACATTCTTTCAACACACATATGAAGTAGAGCACCACTGCTACTCATCTGGAGGACTGAGTGGTTTCTACCAGATCATATTCACAGATTGGGACAGAGACCAGACTTGAAATCAGGTCTCTGAAACCCCTCTGGACCAATTTCCCTTTCCTTCCTTGTCTGTTAGCTTCCGTCCCATTTCTAGCTCATCTACCCAGTGCAAAAGCAAGTGCTGTCTGTTCTCTGCCATGTCAGCCTCCACCCTCCTGATGAATGCAGCAAAGCAACATAGCCAGCTGCACTCAGAGCAGCTAACTACTGAACATAAGGATCCACGTTCTGCCCCCATAAAGGATGTCACAGCAAGGAAAACAAAATCTCCAAATCTTACAGTGATATCTGAGTAGAGAGATCTGCCATACATCCGCTTGTATTCTGCACGTATGTCCAGCAGGTCAACCTCGCTGCGTGACACCATGATTCGAATCAGAGTTCTGTCTTTTGTTCCTGCACCCTGAAACAAACAAAACAACAATATCATGTTTAATAATGTGTGGAAACGCTGCATGATACAGAAGCAGTAAAAAATAAAATAAATCATCCCCCCTCCGCCAAAATGCCTGTTTACTAGCACAACCCCACTGACTTCAGTAAGCTTGAACAGAATTCGGCCTATCATGCTTTAAGATACCACATTCGTGGTCCGACACTAAGTAATTTCTCTGCACAAGAACAGTTTGAAAAAAAAGAATGGGATTGACAGAGGTAAAAGGGGACAGGAAAATTCAGTGAGTCTAATGACCTACTTTTTTCTGCTAGACCTCCCTACTTTTAAAAGACATCAATTGCAATGAGTATTAAGCATATTTGTCTTTTACCAAGTGAAGACTTTGTTTTATGTATTAATTTCTCTGTTAAGTGGATCAAATTAGCTAGATTTTTCCAGTCTTTCATAATAATGACTGCATCCTGTTAGTCATCTCTACACTAAAAAATGTAATCCCTTCAGATGAACCGTTCATTCCAATGAGCTGTACAAAAATTTAAAAAAGCCCACACTATAAGTTTATGTAACTTGAAACAGGCACTTACCTTCATAGCTTTCTGCAATCTCTCTGCAAAAAAAGCTGGCGTGTTCTTGAGACACTTAACTGCAAAAAGAAACAGTATTACAGAAATCAGCTATTCCTTCTCAATGAGAGCTCAGTAATTTTTTGAGTTTATCCTACATAGTCACATGCTTTAATTTTATATAAACATACACTTGATGCAATGCAGCTTCCTGCTCCTTCCATTAGTCACAGAAATGTTTTTTAATCAAAACAGTAACTGCAATAAAGTTAAAGAACCCAGACTTCATGGCTCAAACAAACTTTTCTGTCACTAGAAACCATCTAGTGTGAAGCAGCTATAATGAACCTGCAGTCTAATGATCAGATTCTTGCTTATGAAGGAAAAAGAGAGTGGTTGGGAGGGGGCAGAAGACTTGAAGGGAACAGATACTTAGTGGTGCTCCTGGCTTCTTCATTTTCAATTTTCAGGACATTCATGTGCAAGGTGTGACAAATTCAAGTCCTGCCCTAATACAAATTGGAAAGCCACCTATGATAGCAGAGAATCTTAGGTGCTTCCTTCCCGTTAAGAGTGAGTTGTCACAACCTTTATTTTTCAAGTCTTACTTTAGTCACAAAACTCATCAGGACTCCTAAAGAATTCTTAACACGCTAATTCAGTAATGATTGTAATTTATATTTAATTAGCACAGTTCATTAGAAATCTGAAAGCTGAAAGAGCAAAATCTAGATCAAATTGCTGTCATGTTAATCAGGACAATGAAAGAATCCTCCATCACCCATCAGAATTGAAATCTATCCATTGATGCAATGTTGGTTACAAGTAACCAATCATGCAATCTGAGGCAAACTACAGAGAAAACAGACCACACGACATTTTATAGCACAGAAAGGTATCAAAATCAATCACATAAGATCAACACAGAACCAAAGGGGTAAACCTAAATATTACGTCACAGCATCACACATTCTATATAGAAAGAAGTACTTTTCTGAGTAGGAGAATGTAGATGAGAGATATCAGTTCACCACACAACTGTCAATGATATGTATAATACTATTCAAAAACAAATAACAAAATGAAATGCATGTGTATCACTGTATTTAGCTAAAGCAACACACATGAACTTTAAGATGTTTAAAGATGTTATTGTAAATTACCAGTTGTACAATCCAGAAAGCTTTAAAGAAAGCAAAATTAAATATTTTCAATTAGAAAACCTTTTTTTCCTGCAAATTAGATTCACAGAACAAATGATGTTAACACCATTGACTGATATAGATATACCTGTAGATACATATAAATAGGAAAAAAACCCCACAAAATCTATTCAATGAAGGGAGTTATTCAGTGAATATTAATGACAAGCCTTGATTAAAGGGCTACTGACTTGTTTGCAAGATACAGGCTCCATTTTGAATCTTTATCGACATGGAGACCTGTCAAGTCACTGCAAAGCTCCATTAAGTCAAATGACTTCCAAACTCTGAGAGAACAGTTTCTTTACCAAAGCAACCCTTTTCTACAAACACTGGGAAATACCTCTTTTCCCCAAGCTTAGTTTTCTAACAATACTTTCTGAAATGACAGATTTTGAATCCTGGAAAAGGTCTGCAAATGTATCACACACAATGAGCTAGACCCAGTTCGGGTCATTAAAAGACCAGTATAGTGGCACTGTGGCAAGCAGAGTAAGAAAAGTAGTTACACACTTCACATATGCACAGGAGAAGAGTGAGAAAAATAGGCTTTTAAAACTGATCCCCATTTCGCAAGATATTATTGCAAATTTCAATTAAAAAAAGGTGTTGTGGTTGAGCCAAATAGCCTCCAGTATCCCATTTCCGAGTGATGTAAAGTTCATTTTCCCTATTTTGGTAGGAGTTTTCTGGGTTTTGTGTATGTGTGGTTTTTGGTTTTTTTGTTTGTGTTTTTGGTGTGTGTGGGGTTTTTTTGTTTGTTTTTTTTTGTTACATCACTGTCATATACAAAACCACAGAACAACACTTTTAAAGCAGAAGCTCTAGGTACCACAGTATATTTACAGTAAGAAACAGAAAAAGAAATGGAGATGTAAAGACAAAAGATGAGAAAGAGGTTCACATTCACATGTATATCTAGAATAAAACATTTCAGGTAAAACTACTGCACAATAACTGGAGGCCTTGTCCAAACCTCATGGAAATCAATGATGACCTCCGGAAGGGAAAACAGTAGATCTGAGGTAAGAGCTTTCACTCCTCAGAAGTACTGGAGGCAATTAAAGATTTAACAAGTTTGTAATCACAGAAAACATGGAAAAAATAACACCTTTGCAATCAAATGTAAGTTTTCTTTCTATTAAAAAGAGGTAGAGGTAACTAATCAGAGAGTTAATGTCTACATTCTGCTGGATTTCCAAGGCTGTCCCAAATACTCCATTCTCACTGATTCAGCAGCTGATGCAAGTTCTCTTCACTTCTTAAAGCAGTGCCAAGTACAGTCAATAATTCTCTCCTTACTCTAACATGTGAAATTTAAATTCTGTAGTTGCCTGAAGCAAAATCTTCATCTGTCATTATGAGGTGAATTAAGTGCACTGCTTTACCAACCACAAGCGACTACACAGAAAGCTCAACATGAAAAGCAGAAGAGTGGAATTATTACTAACAAGAACATCCTTAGCTGAAACCACACATGCCACCTGAGCCAGTTGCAGCAGAATATGAGGAATAAACTTGCTAAGATGACACATACCTACTGCCAGCATGCCCTTTTCTAGGTCTCCAGACATTTCACGACATATGCTTTTTTCAATGTCCCGGTTACACATCCTCTGGTATTCGCTGAAGACTGTTAATGGAAAGGAAAGTTTTCAGGAGTTAGCTATGCAAAAATGGGTGGCACTGGCACATGCTGGATGGTTTAATTTCAATTGCATTTCTCAACTGGACACTACAATGTCCTCACAGAAGTTTTAGCATCTCAAAGACTAATACTGTGTTATCAACTATAATGCTCCATTTACACAGTATTCTTGCTCCTTCTAGCTTGCCTAGTTCAGTCCTTACTGTTAAAAGGCTAGACCAAGAAACCACTGTAAAGGAAATAGTGAAAACTCATTTAGGAAAGGCTTTGGGTGTCAATAAAATTAAGAAGAAAATTTGGGTTCTCATACACACCCCTTTCCTCCAATTAAGTACCTCAATACTCCAACTGCACATCTTAAAAGTTCTATGGAGTTATTAAAACATTTCCATCACTACAGACTGATCTAACAGGTAATACAAGCAAGTAAAAAGAGAAGTTCGCAAGTGTCTTGTGTACACACAAGTATGCAAAACTGAAACAACTCTAGTTTTTCAATTCTTTTGTCACAGAAACATTTGAACAACTATGACCTTTACCTGCTCTAGTATTTAAGAAAGATGACTATGATGTGCAGCACTTGTTCACCATTTTCAGAGCAGAATTCACCCTGCTTTTCATCAGTACTTGACTGTTCTCATTTTACAGTTGAAGGAAAATTCAGGCACAGAGTGGTGCTGTACATTTTCACCATTACACACAAGAGCATCAAGCTACTGTATGTGTAGGACAACATTACCTGCTCTCAAGTGGGCCCTGCTTCTTGCACACAGAATGGCATTGAATTTGGATTCATCAGTTCCCAGACGGTTCTCTCCAGCTGCATACAACTCCTAAATACAGAAGGGAATTAATTCACACTTCATTACTCAGAAATGTAGTCAGGCTGAGCAGCTGAGTTACAGATTTGCTTCCTTACAGCCTCTCTGCATTTTATACTTATTTCTTAGCTTATGTACTGCTAGAAAACAGAAGCAAGCAATAAACACCAACTATTTCTAACTTTTCTATAATATGCTCTGCTTGCATTTCTATCTTGGTGATGTCTAAGTGCTCAAACACAAGAGTTCCAGATTACTAAAGGAAGGGAAATTGTTTAAAAAGTCCCTGAAAACTGTTTTTCCTGATAGTCCTTACATCTAGCTTTTTTCCTACACCTTTAGGTGTGTTCTGGGACATTCTTGTCTTTTTGCTAAGGCATACTATGTAGAAAGCTAATTACATTGCTATTTAAATGACAGCAGTACACTACAATAATACAGGGTTTTCCCTTTGCTATGTGGGGAAATGAAACATACAGAAAAAGTAACAGGGCAAGCATTACTAAGTCCAAGTGCTTTATTTGCTGCAAAAATCCAGTGTTCTTTAAATAACACACAAAGGGCTAATGCAGGTGTTGAATACATTAAAATTTAATCTACACACATATCACCTCAAATCACTTTGGACAATTTCCTTAATAAGCAGCACAATGGCATCATCCAACAAATGGAAAAGCCAGAGAGCTGACAGAATGGAGGCAAAATATCCTATGGACTCTTTTTCCAAGAGCATCACCTCTATAATGTACCTACATGGATCTAATGCTCTGTCAGGGCTTTTTGTATGATTTCCATCCACTGAAACATAAGCACTGCAGCAGGGGAAGTCACAAGGTTTCCAAAACTAACAGTAAGCAGAAATCACACCATTACATTTCAATGTATTGAGCTGACTATACTTAGAAATGATGAAGTGTTTCTACTGACCTGTACATCTTTCTGGACAAGAGACATGTCAACAGTTGTACTTTCATCTCTGTTTCCCTGAAAGAATTAGAAGATACAAAAGTGTTACTGATAGGCTTTGATGGGCTGCTTTTTTTCAAATATGGGGGGGAGGGGGGAGGAAAGACACCTACAAACACACACACAAACCAAATTCCAAAATCCCAGCAAGCAAGTACCTGAGAAAGTGAAATTAAAAGCCTCTGAAAGTGTCCAGATGTGTCACTTCTTATTGCTTCCTCCAGAGTTTTCTTAAATTCTGGAAAAGAGATACAATCATTAATCATCATACAATCCTGCTCATTTCCTGAATTCATACTGTCAGTCAGTGATTAAGTAAGAAAAGGAAGATAGTTTGGATGCAACAAATCCAACCTGCTTTATAGACTCTGTTGAGTTCCTGAATATGCTCATTACTACGAGAAGCTAAGATTTCAATGAGACAATTTTCATCTGTGCCAACACCCTAAAACAAAGCATAAGAAGAAAACAGATTTCAGATTCTCATCTTTGTTCTACAACCTAGTATAAAAGAAATGTAATAAAATTATGTTAAAAAAATTCAGAATATAACCCTGTATAGAAAAAACAAAACAAGTAATTTAAATGTTACTTATGACATATTTCCAAGACACAGATATGTGTTAAAGATACAAAATTAAATAGGTAATTGAAATTAAGAAAACAAACTTTCATTTCAAAAACGTCATCCTTCATCCCAGATTTTAGAAGTTTTAAAAATCTAATCTTTTTTCATTAAAGATTTTTTCATTTGTTGATTCTAACAGTTAATTATCACTAACTGATAGCACTTGCAATTACAATACAGCTAATATTATTTCATTCTCCTAGATACCTTAATATTGTGACTAAAGATCATGTAAACATATGTACTGTCTTCATTCAAGCATTGTCTTAAAAGGCAAATGTTTGATCTTTAACGTTTAAATGTTCCTTTAAAAATCAAAATGTTTATAGAATAATCTGATTGCCATAAAGTACGCAAAACTTCCATAATATTTTAGAAAACCTTCAGCATGAGATAAGAAAATGTAGTTTTGAGGTGGGCAAAAAGATAAAAAGAAGGTACACCCTGACCAAAATTTTTATGAACCTGATTTTCTGAACTATTCTTGAGTACCAAGTGTAAAGGCCCTTAAGCTGAGTGATTTTATAAAAAGTTCTATTACAGCTCTAAGCAAAACCCCAGAAATAAACACTCCCCACACAGGGGCTGGCTTAGAAGAGAGCTGTCTCAGTGGCTTACCCAAGACTATGTGACAAATGAACCGCAGAGAGTGTTAGAACTCAATTTCTGCCTCGAGTATTTATTAATATATTTTGTTACAACACAAACGTATTCAGTAAGTGTCTACCTTCAACCTATGGGAATAACATTTCTCAATTTTACTATCATATACCTCCAAGAAACACAGTACAGAACAGTCAAACAGTGGGTTGAACATCTAGACAGAGAGGAGGGAAGGTAGGTCCAAGCTTTTAAGTGGCAACCAAGTATTTTAACAGTTCAATTATTTCCTCTGTCTTATAAATTTGTATCTCCTACACAAACCTTTATAGCTTCCTTGATTTCATATGCATCAAACATGACAGGTGTCTTCATCATTGCCAAGATTGTCCTCTCAAAGTTACCTGATAGCTCAGACTTGAGATCCTTGATCAAATCCTAATAAGAAGGAAAACAAAGAAAAAGATGCATAAACACCAAGCTTAACAAAAGTAAGCCCCAAAAAGATGCACTTTAATTAGAATTCTTTACACTAAATACCAATAACCTATCTTCAAAGTAAAGCTGTTCCATTTAAGACTAAAACCAGAATAACGTAATATGTACATTGAGGAAATAAAGATCCAATTAAATAGACTGCACAGATCAAAGAGTCAAAGGACCCATTGAGCAGAGAAACTGCTTTATATGTTTTATCTGAAACACTGCATAAAGAATTCAAGAGTGGGTAAAAAGCAGCACCCTGAACAGGCTACAACTTCTGAACCACCTTCCCCTAATGTTCTTTCCAATCTTTTTATCCAAACACTAAGCCTTCTGACTTCTACTAAAGGAATGTAGGCTCTTATTTCTTCTTCCTTCTGTTCTCACAATGTTTTTACCTTTCCATAAGCTGTTTTGAAGGACAGGATTATCTGCTGCCGTTGCTTGTTCGAACGACTTCCAAGACAATCGATAATGGCTTGCTCATCAGTTCCTGTATGTGCACAGACACCATAGAATGAGCATCACATCATGTGAGGACTCTGCTTTCTGTTTCCATTTGATCCTAACTCTTCTGAACCTAGCTGAAGGACATGTATGCCTTTAATCCATCTACAGTATCTCCTCTTGTGTACGACCACAGATCTTTGAGCTCTGCTCCCAATCAAAAACACAGTAAGAATTAAAAAACAAAAACAACTAAACCAAACTCATTACATTGTTTATGCCTACATGAATTTCCAGTAATTCTTCTGATAACCAAGGACAATCACATGTGAACTATCCCACTCAGTACATATGTAACAATAGAGAAAGATCAGTGTTGAATCAAGCTGCAATTCTACTTTTAACTGAAATGTAAAATCCACAGACTGCTCACCTAATCCCTTCATGGCCTTCCTTAAGACTTCTGCATCCTTCAGAGGGTCAAAACCTGGTGCATCAGTGATTGTGCCTCGGTTTCCATACTAAAAGAAGAACAAGCTGAGCTGCATAATAGTGTTAAACAGTAAAATACTGTGTTTTACTTCTTTGGAAAGATGACCACTGTTACCAATTGTCTTTTTGTTAGAAATGTAATAGAGAAAACTCAACCCTACCTAAAACAATTTGTTCATTTCTACCTCAGAAGTTAAAAGAAAATGCAAGGTCAAGAAGGTTCACTGATATTAAATCTGCTGCTCAATTAAGGTTTGGTGATACTGTACATATACTGGCAATACTTCATAAATCTAGGAAAGGCAAGATTCATTAAATTTGAATTCACGTCAAACCTTTCTTTTTGGATAATATGGTAAAACATCATTTGTTTCAAGCCATATCCGCCTATATCGATTGCATTTGAAAAGGTTCTCTCTCTTCACTCAAACTTCTTTTCGTAACTTTCTTTTCAATTTTAGGATCAGTTTACACTAATAGAATGAAAAAAATGTAGAGAAACATACATATCTCAAAAAAAGCAGCGAATGCTTACTGTTACAGAAGAGACTGCAGGCCCTGTAGTTCCTGAGTAAGAGGGCATAGATGGATTCACAGCTGGACCTGGTGGATAATTTGGCATGGGCTGCTGCCCTGGGTAAGCTGCCGGTGGTGGTACTGGGTAGCTCATAGGCTGCTGACCAGACTGTGGTGGTGTGGGCTGACCTGGCACGGGGCCACCTGGGTATCCTGAGTAAGGTGGCATTCCTGATGGTGGATACCCTCCATAAGAGGGCTGTTGTCCTGGTGGAGGTTGCCCAAAGCCACCTGGAGGGACTGGTGGATAAGCCCCAGGTGTTGAAGGATACATGCCTTGTGGTGCGTTTGCCCCTCCAAAGGTCCCTGCCAGGTTGGATGCCTGCAGGGACAGACAATACAGCAAGAGACAGAAAGGGGTACAAACAGTCGAGTTTCAGTAATGTGCTTAAACAACTCAATCTTCCTCCTCACTAACACAGAGACAGTTCTACATCTGCAAAAGAACTTGGCACTAATCATGTCTTACTCAGCAGGATGGAAGAAAACCTGCCTGTATTCAGTTGGCTCTTGCTTTACTATAACCATCAGCTGCCATACGTCAAGAAGCAGAGCCAACACACATATACCTGCCACTGCATCTAGCATCACACATACCACTCACAAGGAAGCACACCAATAGCCACACTCCTCTGATTCTAAAAACTTAGGTAAAATAATCCCAGCAACACAAAACTATGCTTAGCCCTTCTTAGCCTGCTCGGTCCATGGCTGCCTTGCATGATCACAGCACCACCTGAGTCCAAGTGTCTTACTCTGAGCAACTTTTGGCTGCTTTATGATGCACTCTATGTGTTAGTAGATTACAACTTGCTGGAGTTCTCAGACCACATTTGGAAGGACTTCTGCAGAAACTGCCACAAAGATACTGCACATCAACATCATCTCCCCACGTGACACACTCAGACCCTCTTCTACAGCGACTAGAATTGACATTTGATGACTGCAGCATTAACAGAAACTAGTTGCTGTGGATATTGCCATGTGCACCACAGACAGTTTGTTGATCATTTTGCCTACTGGCTGCCAAATCACTTCATTTAATCACTGCCTCAGAAAGACATCTATAATGCAAATGTCTTCCTACAAACTGCACTCGTTATGGAGCATAACAGATTTCTGAAGACTAAAGTTGTCAGAAGTGTCACTCACTTCTGCTTTATGAAAAAAAAATCACATTGGAAACGTCTGCATTTTCTTCAATCAATGTAAAAGGTTTTCACTTCCATCTGTTAAACATCAGTGCTTATAAGAGACAGTTGATTCTATATTCTTTTCAAGGATGAGTCATTGATACCTCCTTACTCTGACTGATCAAAGTCCAGGTAACAGGCAAAATTTGGACTGTGTTTGCCAATGTGAATATATTAACAGTGGATACCCTGTATTAATAGTCTTTTCCCCTACTCCTCTAGACAGCAAGAGGATATTTAATAGTTTTATATCTATGAGTTGTGAAGCTAGACTGTTAAATCAACATTTAACTAGTGGTCTGTTTTGCTAAAATAAGGAATAGCTTGCATTAGCCATTTTCTTCAATACATGATATTGAATGTTCAACATCTAAACAGATCAGACAAAGGCACAGAATTATAGTGATAAAGTCTCAGAGACAAGGCCAGAAACACAACTTTGCACTTAAGTCCCAGTAAAACACATTAAATGAAAGCAAACTCACCATTCCAGCCATGTGGTTGGGATTGAACTGGTTGGCATAACCAGACACATTTTCCAGACCAATTGGAGGTGGATTTGAAGGTGGATAGGCAGCACCACCCCAAGGACTGCTACCTGAAATCAAACACAGGTGTGCTGAAACAAGAAACTGCGTCTTTTTAAATTTCTTACTACTTAAATTTCTAATGTAATATGTTTTCAACACTAGCAGGAAAATAACCGAAGAGGTGCAGCATAGCAGTGCATCTACTATATAAAGAGATTCTCACTGGATATTTCTAATCATGTTCTAATCTGTAAGTTCTCATTTAAAACAACTCTAAAACTATTTCAAGGTTATCACTGCAGACTTAGTAATGTAAACACCATATTTTGACTAGAGAGTCACTTAAACTACCAAGTTGTCTGGGTGTTCCAGTAGGAAGATATTATGAATTCCACTTACACTGTTAATTTGAGACATCTCCACAGAGCACAACAGTCCAATCACAAATACCCAAGTCATAAAACTTGGCTGCACACAGCAGTATGGTCTAACTTAAGCCAGAATACTGTACTGAGAAATAGAATTTATCCTCCCCACTAGTCTGGCTTCTTACTGTGCACCACTTTCCCTTCCTGAGTGAGCTTGCCTAATTCCACATTTCACCATACCTGCATGAGTCCAGTCCCTTCTTTCTACCAACAATACTAACTGTAAAGTTCATCCTGATAACCAAGAAGTAGTTGCATATTTCATCAGCTTGATATTATCACAATTGCTACCCTTTTTAACAGTTCTCTCCCTTCCATATGCAACCATCTGCCTAAGAACAGTGAATTAAGGATAATTTCAAATTAAAGGGCCTAACTCTTTGTGGAATATGGTTTTAAGCTGTGTGACTGATTCCTTGCCATACTCATTTCTCTCACCAGCTACCTTCAAGGCCCAGTACCAACAGAACGGTGATCCTTGCCATTTACTGAATTTGTTCAAGTTGTGACATGTCCTAGTGTTACGTGCTTCATTTGAAATGAATGAAAACGGACCTTATACGAGCACATGGCAGAGCACACATATTAGATAAATCAGACTCTTCAGCCCTGATGAATCAAGACTTAATAGAGTGTACAGAAAGCTTTGGTGAGTCAAGAAACACCTCCACAGTCTTGTTCTTCATCTATGCCAACTTTCCACTCGAGAGAGGATCACCACTACCATTTAATGTTTACTTCATCTAAGCAACTTACCTGGGGCTGCTGGTGGATATCCACCTGCTGGGGGATAGCCTGGGTAACTCATTGCAAAGATCTGAAAAGTATGTGTGAAACAGTTATTTTCTGTAATGCTTCACTCATTACCCGACACAGAACTAAGACAAAACATTCATGTGGCAGCCAGTTACCAAAATTTAAACATAAACTGCCCACTTTGCCCAAGAAACCTGAGAAACCTCTTTTCAGGTAGCTAAACAGTTGCAGAGTCACTCCTCAGACTACTTTTCTTATTGGTTCCAGTTGCTACTTACTGCTTACTTTGTCTATTATGTTATTAAGGATGTATTACTTGAACATGCTTCCTTCATCGAGCTATTAAAATCTCCAGAAATTTGCAGCCTATACAGAACAGCCTATACAGTCTTATTAATCAAGAGAAGAAAGTCATCTGACAAGCAAGCAACATCTTCAAGCGAGTAACTATGAGAAGTGTTAGAAATGCAAACGTCTGCAAAAGTGCAAGGTCAGAGTAAAAAGCACAAGGGATACACCTTCATGCTTACAACATTGTCATAAAATATGAAGGGTTTACTGATAGGATAAGATCACTGGAATAAACTGGATCTTTCAAAATGGATAGTGCCTTTGTCAGCACAGAAATGCAGGGTCATTAGCCATCCAAAATAGAAGTGGAGGTCAAAAAGGAAGGACAGCTAAATGAAGGACAAAATGAAAACTGTCTCCCAGGATACAAAAGGCCTTATTTTAAAGAGAACAACTACCAGGAAGAATGGTAAAAGTAGCTTGAGGAGCTTATTCCAGAGGAAGAAAACATCCACAATGAGCCTAACATTTTGAAGGTTATTTTTAGTGACAGTCTATTTTTAAAAATGCTGTGCAAACTATCCCTTTCCTTTCTTTTCCCTCTTTCCCCTAAGGCACTACCTTTTGCATTTGGTTTGTTTTGTCATGTTTTGGATTTCAGCCATGGAGTTTTGTTTTGGGGTGGGGGGGTGCTGTTTTTATGGAATTGTTTTCATTTTGCATAATCATGTTAACTTCCCTTTCTGGTTTGCATGGCTCTTTTGCATAGCAACAGTGGAATGGAAAAACACTTTTTTTTTTTAGTAAGGAAAATACAATTAGGAAATCTTCAAGTTATTTAAAACCTCTTTGGACTTCATGCTGCATGTACTCATTTACAGAGAGAGAAATGAACTAACAAACTGCAATGAACTAAGGAGACCAAAAGTTATAACTCTACCTTACTTCTGCTCCAGTATGTAAAGTGTCTAACAGACTCAGTAAGTGAACACAGCTTCTCATCAGGTACAAGTGCATGGAAGTGGAGAGAGGTCAGCAGAAAAAAAAAAAGATTAAAAAAATCAGGAAAAGGCAGTGTGGTGCTTCAGTGCATCTCTAATTCAGTAACAGGCTTTACATAATAAAGCATAAAAAATAAAGAAGAACAGTTATTACCAAGTTACTCAAAAACCAAACAAAACACCCCCACAATCTAGGCTCTTAGCACACATATAGTCAATGCAGCCTTTGGGTTTGGTTCCAATGTGGGCTGGGTTTTCTTATTTTATTTATTATTGTTGTTACATCTTTATATACAAAGTATTACAGCACTAAAATGAATTTTATTTCTTCAGGTGCAACTATTATTATTTTAGTTATTTTTTAGCTTCACATGCAAATACAATAATGACAGGATACTAAAAAAATATTCTAAGATGCCTTTTCAATAAAGCTTTAGGTACAAATTTAAAGCAAAAAGGCTTGCATTTTGGGGGTTTTTTTGTGGTAGAGGGTGGGAAGCAATGGGGTAGGCCTTGTTTTTCTTAGCAGGGTTGTTTGCTTGCTTTTAATTCTATGTAGAATGTTCGCTTTAAATTGAAAAAAACAAGACTTAAAGAGCCTTTTGACAATTAAAGCTGAGGTTGAGAAATAACAGCTAATTCCATTGGCAACCTGAAAAAAGTATTACTCTCTATATAGAAATGTTCCACTTGCTTCTTTCGAACACTGTATTTATGCAGGACCTTTCCACGGGGAAATTTTCCCAGACTGGTTTGATTCCAGGCAAACTAGATCCACAAACACACTGACTTCTCATGTTCAAAAACTTCCCTGATGACCACCTTTTCCACAGTTCATCAAGTCTCTGGTGGCCAGTTCTCTAACTTAAGAAATATTAACACAGAAAGCTAACTTTCCAAACTATTCCCACAATTTTGTCTCCATTTCATCTTCTAATCCCATCTTCCAAACTTTCTGCTGCTACATCCACAACAACTTACTAATATTGGTAGTCACGAGCAGCACTTGCCTGCTGACAACCAAGTGGTGATACAGGCCAGGGAACAGAAGATACAGAAATCCACCCTGCTATACAAATATTGCGTGGGAGGATACAGGAACAGCAAGGTCTGTGTTTGCTCAGTCATAAAAAAAGTTGTGCATAAGAGAAGGAAAAAATCCAAACAACCAAACCACACATGGAAAGAGGGAGTGCCTTGAAGAAAATACAGAACAAACACTGTTAAAGTCCCCTCCCCATTCCCAGTGTTCACTCGTGGCGGTCGACCTCAGAACGCTAAATAAAGACCTGAGGCTTTACTCCCACAGTGAATACTGATTGCTATCATGCTTCACACTCAGGCTCTTGAGCATTTTCCTGCTGCTTTGCAAAGCTAAGAGGGAACAGACCTGTTTATAAGAGATTAAATCTGTGATATACTTTCAACAGGAATCTTGAAAATACGCTTCTGTACAACACAGAACAGTAGAAAAGGACTACAGCTGGAGAAATTTGCAAGAAAAATACAAATTACATAATGACGGCAGAAGTAAAGAATAAAATTGTAAGGCTGCCAGAAAATTTCTGTTTCAAGGTACAAAAGAAGTAAGCTCAGCAACTGCATTCATGCCCATTGCTAGAAATTATTTAGTGGCTGTTGTTCAGGCTCCAGCTATGCCAAGGTCCAAATAATTTGAGAACAAAAAAAGGATGAAAACCCCTGACCTTTATTTGTTCAAAATAATTAATTTAATTATGCCCATTTCACAGAGAACATCGAGTAAAGTTAAACGCTTGGCCTTTACTCCTCCACAAGGTTAATTACCAGGCTATAGTGTAAAAGGCAGCCTAAAGCTATAAATTACAGTACCTGCTCTGAGAGTGATCCCTGATTGTGCAACCAGCAGAAGAGAATTTATAACCTTACAATATGCTGTCGTTTTTCATCAGATATGAACTGAGGCATCCACCACTGTGCTTTTGCAAGACAAGGACAGCATCATACTAGCTAACTGCTATTTCATGAACCTGAGCAAGACTTATCTTTGACTTATGCACTGCAGCATACAAGTTGTTCTCTCCTGTACCAGGTGTAATATTTCTCATCCTGACGGATAAAAAGCCCTGCAATTCTGGTTTCTCGTTAAGTCTCCTGTGTATGTGACTCCCTGTCTAGCCTGCCTTTCACTTATCAAAAAATAATAGTTTAATACAATCAGTCTGCCTTCCAACAGGGCTGACTTCACGTCACCCGAAACTCAGGAAGCCTCTTTTACACAGATCTTATCACTCATTGTTAACCTTGACTGGACTTCATCCAAGAACGTATATTTAAAGAGCACTAACACATCATCCACTTCCTACAGAAACAGTTTCCTCAAAAAAACCCAAGCCAACCCACAGCTCTGAAGAGATGGTAAAACAGAAACAAATTCAAATAAAGGGTGTTTTTTTTTTTAAAAAAATGTCCATTTCAATTGCTCGCTAGTATTGCAACTCAGGAGCACAGCCAGTTTCAATGATCCTTCTAATTCATTATCATCATAATCATTATTATAACAGAAATACTCTATTGGAAGACAATGTAGCACTTTTTGACCTGCTGGCATAAGCAGGAAACAGGGAAGAGCATGATAAAGGCAGCATTTGCAAGCCTTAGTCAAATAAGGTAGAGCAGGAGAGGTGCCAGTCCAACAAAGAAAAGCTGAATGGGAAGACAGACACATAAGCCACAAATGAGCTGTAAAAACGTTTAATAACAACATTCATGCAACTTTTTCAGCATCAGAAGCCCTACACATATGCTCAAGGCAACAAAACCCAAAGAACTTAACAACTGAGATGCAAGGACTTTCAAGATCCATGTGCAGCAAAAAACATGAGTTAATTCCAAGAGGGTGATTTCAGTTCAGCTTCCTACTCGGCCCTGATCCAAGTGTTTCCTTTTGTAGCACACTCTTGCAATACTGTCTTTGGAATATTTAAAATACACAGTCAAAAAATATATGACAACACAGATAAAGACTCTCTCCAAATAACATAATAAGAAAGAAACAATACCAAATTAATTTATGAGATGTTTGAAGAAATCACTGAATGAGGATGTTCTATTTCAAACTCGTAACTTGTAAAAGAAATAATTTGTTGCAAAAACCAGTCATGCTATAAACAGTCTGAATCATGTGCCCAACTGACTAATGCCTCAAGGATTTATTCTTCTCTATTTTAAGTTCTACCATGCAAGAACAAATTTTTACATCATTCGTGCAAGTCAGAATTACATACCAATTACTCCATGAACCAAAGCAATAGTGTAATATTCAGTACGCTAAAACAATTACTAGAAAAATACCTGACTGTTCATTTCACCCCAATGATTTTTAATTAGTTGCTGTGCCTGAGCCTGAAACGCAGAGTCAGGAGTGGCCCCACTGCAAAAGCAGGAGGGCTCCAGCATTTCCCAGCCCTGTGAGGCAACAGAACAAAAGGACCACAAAAGTCCTCTGACAGTTCTTCCTACATTTACACTGTTTGGGCTGCAGAAGCAGCTACATAACACCACGTGTCCAAGTCACAACTCCCCAAAGACAGGTATGCTGGCAGGATCTGCACAGGACCTTAGCTAAACACTGTATGGACATACCCTACACTGCACACAAAACCTCTGTGCTCTGCACCAGGTTGACAGCCTTGGGACTCCACAGATGAAAAAGAGATAAATATGATTGTGCAAATACATTAGCCTTTTCTTAAACGTTTCGTATTTCATGCTTTCTAGACAGGGAAGGCTTATACATGCAGCTGTCCAGCAACATTAGGTAGATTGCTACTCATCAGTGAGGAAATGGACACGCCCCCATTCACCCTGGCCTATAAAATATTACTCATTTACAGTTGATTAATTTTTTCCAGGAACAGAGTCAAGAAAGAGACAATTTAGGGTAGCAAACTGGAAAGACAGGTATCTCACAACAACTATAAACAAGTAATGTGAAAAGGCAGGAAAACTATGGCCTTCAAATCTAGTCTGCACTTGAGATCAGCAAGAGCTTTAGTCCTTAAAACTTACTACTGAAAAAAAAGTATTTTTCCCCCTAAATTCTAACATTTTTGAGATGCATTTATTCTCCTACCTAATAGAAAACCGAGTATTTTTAAAACACTGTCAAGTGTAGCCAATAACCAGTTACTCAGACTACAGATAGGCACACTGTTTACACAATGAGTGCAATTTTCCAAGCTTAAAATTGTTATCTCTAGCAACAATAACAGGGATATTCACACTGTCTGCTTCAGGCAACTTATGCACCCAGTCTACAGCAAATGGCAAGGCCAAAGTTCAAAATCTAACATACTTTTTTACCAGAGCCAGAAGTCTTCAGGATGCCAAAATTAATCACAGCAAGTATCACTTCACATGCATGCTGACTGTATGGCTACAGTAAAGTTTAGCATAAACAGAGGCCTTCAGAAGCTTTAAAACTCATTTGGATTTTTAACATGGGATTGATTTGGTTAACAGTTCTTACATTTGCCAGAACTTCAGATCCAAAAGCCTGAATCGGATCCCCACCTCTTCTACAGACAAACTGAGTTAATGGTTCCAAAAAAGAAAGGAAACCGTGAAGTCTGGTGCTACTTCAAGTCAACAGCTGAGCTAAAGAACAGAATGACCTACTGGTGACACTTCCTGAATGCCCTCAAAAAAATCTACCACCCATACTTTGTAGTAAAAGAAAACAAACAAAAAAACAAAAACAAACAAAAAAAACCCAACCAAAACAAAAAAAAACACAAACCAAAACAAAAAAACCAAACAAAAACCAAAACAAAACCAACCAACCAAACAAAAAAAAAAACAAAACCACTTTTAACCCTTAAGAATAATACACTATCTTCTCTCTCAACCAGAAAATCCATAAGGGAAAAAAGGGAGGCAGTATGTGGGAAGGACTTAAATCCCTTTCTTTCTATACCTTAGAAAAGCACATTGCTACCTATTGGACAGCACCAATGCCTTGCACTGTAGAAGGAACAGCAAGATAGTGGGGCTGGAGGGCTGGTGTTTGTCTTACTCAGCCTAACTTTCCACAATCTAATGACCAGCACTGGTCCACACTCAGCATCTGTGACAGCTGAATAGCATGGCTACAATTTCACACATACACAGTAAAAACCAGCTTTAACATAGGCAGAATTGGCTGACTGGTCATCACAAGCAAATAATACAAATTGTCTCTTAGAAGGACACCAGTGAGTCCCTACTCTGACCCGAGAGTGACTCCAGGCATGCCTTAGCCAGGATCTAACCTCTTACCAAGATTCTGCAGTGAGCTCTGACAAAATCTGGAACAAACATGGAGCAACAATAAAAGCTCTGTTGTTATTGCTGTCCTTTGGTTTGCTTATCTACCACTTTTACCACTGCATTACATTCTTTCCAGATTGGGGAACTGCCTGAAGCAAATTCTGCATTTACATCAAACACACCTGCTTTCAAATACACTGGCAAACTCAAAGGGACGACCTTCACTTTGTTGCATGACAACAACTCCTGTTTCATATAGGTGAAAGTGTTACTCACCAAGGGGTAAACATGCAGCCTTTTCCTTTTTTCCAAAAAGTCTTTTGCCACATTCATAAAGAGAAACTCAAAAGTCACTCCACACTGCTAACAAGTCTCTGTCCTTATTTCCAGTAGTTTCTATGACACATTTTTTTAATATATCCAGTAAGAAACACGTTTCAAGGTAGTTGACATAAATGTATGAAATAAACAAAAGAAATTACACTGGTGCCATTACTCAGTTGTATATTTAATTCAAGGGAAGTCTTTAACTGCAATTGGAAGCTGAGACAGAACTTTGGATGATTACATATAGCCTTGCTAAATGTAAATGAAACTTTCAAATCATTCAAAAGCCTTGCTATTTCTGTATCCAAAATTAAACCATCTGCTGTTTTCAATTACATGTCTGCTTTAACTACCACTTCTTTTTTTTATCCCTAGAATGCTATCACAGAACTAGAACCATATAAGCTCTATCTTAAACTCTGATTAATGAACAGACCCTCTGAAAGCTCCATTTTCTGAAACTTGCTAGAGGTCTAGGAATCAGCATCTCCTGTGAACTTTAAAGCAGATACACTTTTTGACTCGACTTTTTGTAGTAGATTAAGTTCAGTATTTTAAGTTGTTACCTAACACTACATCTTTACAATGCTTTTAATTTGAATACATAAATGGCTCCATAAAACATATCCATCCCACTGCTGGTTTCATTATATCTTTTAGTGACTTTTGACACTTCACAGAATTTTCACTCTAATGAGTCAAAATTGCTGGGTACTACAGAGAACAAGCTAAAGTGACAAAGCATATAAATCAATGTATTGACTACTCCAGAACTTTTAAGTATAGATTCACAGAGACATTTTGGCCTCTGCCCTAATAGTGAGGTCAGATAAGAGAAAGATGTGTAAATACTGTTGACATAAAATCACCAGGCCCTCACAAATCTTGCTACATTTTTATGGTGTTCTATACAACAAATTCTACACAGTGCTTTGGGAGCAGGGGGGAAACAAGTCACAAGACTACTTACAGAGGCACTTTCATGAAGGAAAAAAATCAGCAGAAATTCAGTAGGGATAGAGCCACAGGTAAAAGAGGAAGCAATGCTCAGCGCAAGTTATCTGCTGCATCAGAGCAGAGCTGTCCACATGACTCTTAAAGCAACTTGAAAAACAGGAAATTATAGAACTAGCCAAGCTGTGGGGAAAGCATCCATACACTCAAGCTTTACAGCAGCCATACACTGACACTAGTTTTGTACTGCTTCTGCAGGTACCAGGGGTGCTTCCATAAAGCACTGACTCACCCAACGGAGAATAACTGTGCTGGGGACTTGCCAGGGAATGAGCCTCCCACAGTGGCCAGGCTTTTGCATGCATAAACCCCTAATAATCAGCTCCTTCATCGAAACACATTACACCTGCACTTTTCTTCTCTGTTTCTCTCCACACCTTCTCCTCAGTCTTTCTGCCCCAAATCATGCGGCCCCGTTTGAGGCTGAGCTGCCTTCCACGCTTCTGCCCCTCCCTTCAGAACGCTGCCCACAGCTGCTCCTCCTTATCAGGAAGGGGCTTCCAGGAACTACCATTAATCTATTAAAAAGAGAAAAATATACCCCACGAAAATATTCCCTTACTGCCCAGAAACGGCATGGGGACAGAGACGAACTTCACCTTCCTGAATATCGAGATGTTTGTGATGTTTCCTGTCACACAAACAAGAAGCAAGAGTCTGAAGAGTTTTGGTTTTAAGACACTTAAGTGTCTTGAAGGCACTTAAAGACACTTAAATGTCTTAAGACATTCAAAGGACATGTGCTATAAGAAGCAGTAAAGTATACCACGAGCAGTTTGCAGAAAGGAGCCTTCAGGAGAAAAAGAAGGAAAAAACAAAAAGCATTGCGTAATGGCCAGCCTACCATCTTAGGCTGCTTTCCCTGTACCCATCAAAGTTACGAGCCCGAGATGAGCTGCGGGCGCAGGCAAAGCACCGACCTGCCGCTACAACAGGGACACCACCCCATCTCCCTGCGGACACAGGAGTCCTTCCCCGCCGCCACAGCGGAGCCACAGCGGAGCCACAGCGCGCCCGGGACCCCCGGCCAGCCCCGGGCCGCGCTCCCGCTCCCTCACCCCGGCCCCGGCCCCGGCCCCGGCCCCTCTGGGGACGCTGTGCCCTCCCGCCGTACCCACCGCGGTGCCGGAGCCGCTGCGGCCGCCGCCCGTCCCGGCTGCAGGCTGCGCTGGTGCCGGGGCGCGGCAGGAGGAGCAGGGGCAGGAGGAGGAGCAGGGAGCGGCCCAGCCCCGGCTCCTTGTCCCGCCCCGCCCGGGCGCGGAGCGAGGGAGGGCCGGGGCGGGGAGCGCGGGCAGGCGGGCCCGGCCCGGCGGGCAGCGGTGCCCGAGGGGCGGCTCCCGGCGGGACAGCCCCCTTTGGGAGAGCGCAGAACGCGCAGGAGAAAGGGAAAGGGAACTCCGCCCCGCCGTGGGCAGCGCGGGCGGGCATTCCCCCGGGACCGGGGACACGGCCGCAACAAGCCGGGCAAGCTGCGCCGCAAGGCGGGGTTGTACCATCGGATTTAAACCCAGAAACTGAGTGTTCTTGCCAGACGTTTCAGAAAACATGCGTTCCAGGCAAGGTGGGGCAGAAGCCCCCCTTTTGTTGTACGTAACATACTGGTCCTTGAGTAAAATTCGACAAAAAATTTGGAGGAGGGAGATCGTCCACGTTGACCTTTTCTAGTGCAAGCAGTACTAACTAAAGGCTTCAATAAACATCTCTTTTTCCTACATGCATTCTTTAAAGATGAGTGAAGTTGCTCACATGGAAGCATTTAGAGAGACAAAACAAGATAATAAAAATGAAAAATAAAATGGCCTAGAATTTTCCAACTAAATTTCATTTGCCAAGACACTAATCAAAATAGAAAGCACGGCATTATCTGACTGAATCAGAGCATTACAAAACTTGGGCAGGGGAGGAACTCGTCTTTGCAGCTGGGATTTTTGTGAGCAGGGTCCAGAACCTCCTTTCCAACACTTGCTTCCTTAATACATACGTGTTTTAAGTGGGGGATTTCATTTAGAAAGACCCTGATTTGGATAGATTTGTTTGCTTCTTACAGCATAACTCCTGTTCAACTGCTTCACATACTGAGCATGACACCATACAGTGCAGGACAGCCCTTAGGTCAGCTGGGGTCACCTGTGCTGGCCATGTCCCTCCCAGCTCCTCGGGCACCCCCAGCCTCCTCACCCGTGGCGTGGGGTGAGAGGCAGAAAGGCCTTGGCTCTGTGTAAGCTCTGCTCCGCAATATAAAACCCACCTCTATTATCATCAGGGTGTTCAGCACAAATCCCAAACACAGTCCAAAATACTAGCAACTGTGAAGAAAGTGAATTCTACCTCAGCCAAAACCAGCACCTTATGGTTTAGCAAGAATTATAAATTTGTACCCAGATTGTTTTAAGCCTTACTGATAAACACATTTCTGTCTAATAGGCAAAGCTAAACACAGACACAGGTTTTGATGCAGAGTTTAGTGTGATGTTCACTATGCAGGCAGATGGAAGTATGAAGATGTGCCCCCAGAGCAGCTCAAGTGGAACGAAGGCCAGGGATCTTTGTCCTCTCAGTATGCTGGTATTGCTTCTCTTGGGAGTTAATCCTCTCACTTATGTCAGCCAAAAGGGGCCACATGAGCTCTAACAGAAGAGTTCTGTTAACCAGAGTAATTTTGACTGATACAGGTTAGAAGCTATTCAGGGGAGCTGCTACTCCCATCGGATGAGGACACAGCGACCCCTACACAAAGGGTTTCTTCTTCTAGCAGGATTTGAAACAAACCCGTATTTCTGCACCTTCAGTACTGCTATTTTTTCACGTAGAAAAGCCCTTTGAGTACCATGCCTAGGCTGGAAGGGATGTATGAGGAAGCTTGTACTGCTGCAACCAGCCTAGTATTCATTCCAGACCAGGTTGTGCTCACTTTGAAATCAATTGCAATGTTCCATGGATTTAACCAAGGTTCAGATTTGGCTCACTTCTATGAATCCTCTATTTATCCAGCCTCAGCGACTAGAAGTCCCACACCTTTGATGCTGCATTCATAAACAGAAAACTGGACTAGCTATGGCAGCATATGGAATATTCTTCTGACAAGGAAATCATTGTATGGAAACCTCACTGCCTGTCATTTTCAGACAGTCAGGAATTGAGGCATTTGCTTAATGTATTTTATTTCTGAAAATTTTTCCACAGGAATGATTTTGGGAGCTTTGGCTGGAGCAAATCCCTGCAAAAGTTGTTATTGGCAGCAGCAGTTCTTGTCAGCAAAAGAGAAAGATATCATACTGCAGTAGCTTTGGCAGCATATTTTATCAGTTAAAAGTCATCAGAACAATGAAAACCTGTGAAAAGTGATCCAGGTGTAAGCAATACAGTATATACAGTATAGCCTGCTCAAAAATGTAGGCAGCGTGAAACAATAGCTTTAACTTCCATAGTCATCTTATTGGAGTCTGACTTCCCAAACTGTCTCCAAGGGAAAAAATAAGCACTGGGGAAAATTTTGTTAGCAATAGGAATGCTGTGACTAGGGTTTCACTGTTCATTCAGTGCTAGTTCTATGGCCATTGGGGTTCTTACCTGATCCATTTCTCTCACATTGCCACAGGGGAAAGCGATTCCTAATGCTCTTGGAGAGAAGGACACTCACTTCTCCACTCTTGGAGGAAGACGCAGAGCTCTATTCTTGGAAAAAAATAAAAATAAAATCAGATCACATCAAGGCCCTTCATTTTTTAGAGTAGAGCAGCAAACTTTGTCCCCTGTTTTGTTCAACCTGACAAAGATTATTAAATCCACTGCATTTCATAGCATTCTTTGGCAAAATTCTGGGATGGCGAGAATCACAAGAATCAGTACATGAAAAAGAACTTCATGTGAATCATATATTTTTGACACATGCATGAAGGAATTACATGGCACAAACGTAACAGTTTCTGAAATACCAAACAGGATGCCTGTGTCAAGTATTGATTATGCTTTGGATAGGTCCCTCATAAAGAAGTGGTTCATGATTAAAAAAACAACAATGCAGAGATCACTTGTGTTGGTATATTACTATGTTCCTTTTACTGCAGATATGTACAGTCGTGTAGTGATAAGTGAACATTCGGGGGATGTCAGCCACTTGCACTTTATGCAAGAATGAAGATCTGGCTTCAGCAATGTATTTATGTAATTCCTTGACCCACTATTTCCTCCCTTTAATTCTTCTTATACCTCATAGGTGGTTGGTTTAAACAAGTGACAGTGTAATCTGAAAAGTTCCAATTTTTGTCAACCCAAATGTATAAAAATATAAACTAACATCAAATATGGAAAGCATTTTCAAAACAAGGATATACAAATTTCAGAGTTACAGAGCTAGATGTAACTTGCACATTAGATTATTTCTTCACTTCAAGTTTATTAAAACAAAGAGATATTAACAGGAACTCCACATAAAGCCCACTTCTGCTCACCTTCAGCAGCATTGTGTCTGATACTCCCGCAGAGACATTCACAGTACAGTCACTGCCAAAAAGGGACAAGGTCACCCTCTCCTTTCCACCCTTCACTTCCAACCAGGCTTTCTTTGACCTTTGGTTAGATCAGCTTAACAGTATCTTGGTTTCCTACCTGGAGGATAGATTTGGAGGTTAAAATTTCTGGCTAGGACTATCCTCTATATCTTCGTAACACATTTCATCTCAAAAGTACATTAGAACAGTTTACTGGTGAAATATTATTTATATTTAACTGACTACTTCTCTAGAACAGAATGTAACTGCAGGCATTTCCTTAAGAATTTCCAAGTGTTTACAAAAGTATGCAGTATAATGTGTTACATGTATTTATTATACATGTGTTATATTTTATACATACTTTTTAAGACTGGTTTTCAATCAGTTCAGTCTAGGGATCCTAAGCCCAGCCTGGAAGTGGAATCACTCCAACACAGTTTCTGAGGGAACCGTGGAAGCCATGCTGTGCAGATAATACAGAGAGGAAAAGAAGGATATTTTCACCAGTTAAAGTTACAAGAAGCCTACCAGCAAGTTTTAATATCCTTTTTTTATTCTCCCTGGCCTTTTGGGTTTCAATATTTAAACTCATGTTTAACCAGGATAGAACTCCCACACCTTATGTCCCATACAATTGAACAGAGGCTTACTTTTACTCATATTAAAAACTGTCACTCTGTATTAGGATTTCAAACCAAATGCATATGGACAGTGATGCCACAGTCAGAACAAGCCAGCAGAAAAGAGGCCTAGAATCCTTGGTGTTGGAATAGGTGAGAGCTGGCATGTCATCTCAAGCATAGTCATACTGCTTTCTGACATTGTGCCGATATTGACTCAGTACCAAGTCAAACAGAGAAGCCCTTGATGGAGAAACACAAAATCACAGCAGCATTTCCTGCAAGCACTGCATTTTCCTAGTGCCCCTTCCAAACTTTAGTTCCAACCTCATAGATTTCCAAGTGGATTTGTGCCATAACAGGACACAAACCAGAACTGAGTGATGGAAACTAGTACAATAACACAACATCAACACTCTAAATTTCACAGGCATTGTCTTTTTCATTTTTCCATATTCATTTTACAGCATTTCATTTCCATCACTAAAATATTCCATTGATAAAACTCAAAAAAAAACCCCAAAACCAAAAAGCAAATTAACAAAAGAACATCTGTTTATTCACTAAGTGCAAGAAGAAAACAAAAAAGAGAAACTAAAATAAAATTTGCAAGTATTATAACACTGTCTTTCAGGCAGCCTAGGAACCTTGAGTACCAGCCAGCCTGTGGTGCATTTTTGGGAGTTCTAGCCTGGAACCTGAATGGTCCAGCTTACCCCACAGGCTTCCTGCATGAACTTGATCAGGTCCAGGTGCTCTGAAGATACATGTCCATACAGCCTGTGTTTATTTGGAACCCCAAGAAACTGATATGCATAATTTGTCAGCTCTCTCTTATGAGAAAAGAAGTTTTCTCACAGTCATTCTGGGTTGTATTTCTCCCTTTACAGTCCTATTAGTTGATGGAGATTTTAGAAAGACAGCCACCCAAATACTTTCACTCTGCTTTAGCCACAAATGGCACTTATTTTCCTTCCTTGGTTTTTCACTACTCCTGTGCATTCTGTACGTTTCATACTTCCTGGTTTTTGCATGTGGTTTCTAACTCCTACAGCCTGCAACTCTTCAATACACTTTTTTCCCTTCTTCATAACTGGGCCTTCAGTTAAACCAGATCCCTGCAAGAAGATATCACATATTTGTGTCTCCACTGCTTGTTCCTCCACACATTCTTTGTAACCTATTGGTCACTAACCTATTAGGCTTAATGATATTTAGGTAGCAGCATTACCCTCGATTGGTGTTACACTCCTAAGAAAATTTTACTGCTTAAAATCCATTGCTTGGAGGCAAACTTAGCTGAACTGACTTCTGCAGTCCAGCTTAATTTCCGTGGTGTACTGGTGTTGCAATGGGAGAGTGCAATGTTTAATGTCTCTGCATTGCCACTAGTCTGGAATAAAGGGGGTACAGCCTAAGGCTTGACTTGATGCATGTTGAGGAATGCAGCACTATGGCCACTTCATAAGTGAACCAGAACTTGTGATGGACTGTACAGACTACGTTATCAAAGGGCATCTACCTTAGACCTGTCTAGGTCTTTAGCACACAAGATTTTTGCTGACATCATTTTCTTCCATAAATCTTGCATTTTCCACAAAAGAATCGTGCTGTGATCTGTGATCTCTGAGGCTGTCAATCTGAGCACTTCCCATTGTTACAAAAAGCTTTGACATTAAGATAAGAGTGAATTCTACTTTCCAGGCTGTGGAAGCTATGGAGTGTTGAGAATGCACTTATATCGTAAACCATTATCATTCACATGCAGCAGAATATAGCCTTGCAATAAACATTTTCATCAAGGAGTAACAGATGAAAGTGCTTTAGTTTCCATTTTATATTAACAGAAACTTGTCATTAAGCTCTTAAAGTGTTACAATTGGATAGCTCTGTGTTTTACTGTTTGGTGGGCATAATCCACTTTACTTTGGTGGGCTGACACTTTGCCACACACTCATAGAAGTCACTAGTTCAGCCCTTTAGAGGTTGGATTTTCTACCATTAGTTTAGATTTTCTGCTTTAGGTGCTATCTTGTGTAAAATTGAGTTCTGAAGTCCAATTAACATTTAATTTTAAGTAATAAAGTTAGACAACAGGAAAAGGAACTTGCAGAAACAGACTGAGCTGGCCCTGGTGCACATACTCCACCTACACCTGTAGAATTTAAGCTCCCAATATGGGAAAACAGATAAATATTTTCTTGCACTTTAAAGTACTTCTGAATGCAAGTACTTGAATGAATGTTCACTTGGGTGATTGGGAAATCCATCTGAATGGGTTCTAGATGAGCCATTTATCCCGATGTGTCAACTGTGGCAGTTTGTAATAACATTCTGAACTGTTTGCTTCATCATTGTAAATGACTTTCCAGCCCCACAAAGTTTCTGGGTGGAACTTAATATGATGTAAACACATATAACTACCTTTTTTTCCCCCTCCCTCCATCTCCAGGAAGTAGAGAGTGAAGCAGCTTGGGCAGTCTAACACTCAGCAGTACCAAAGAGTTTTCAAATCAGGTCAATATTTGAGCAGATGATTTCTCTTGAGCAGAAGAAAAGCAAGGTTCTCTGATAAATTCACAAGAAGCTGAAGAGAATTATCCAATCATATGCTGTATTTCAACAGCATGTTCCAAAATTTGCATTTTCAATTTGGTTTGCAGCAGAATTTATGAGAAAATGTAAGTCAAATTTGATTTCTAGCACTTCCTGTACTCTATTATAGTCTGCACAAGGCACAGGGGTTGTACTGAGCTGGCAGCAGGTAACTCGAGTGATTACAACATCTAGTTTTCTATAAGCTGTATTAGATTCATTCTGTTTACTACTGGTGTTCCATTTATTTTAATGGCAAAGTGTTTCACTGCTTTTCCTATTACTTAAGCAATACCAGTTCCTTTGGGATTTTCCATAGTGCAAATGCAGATAAAAATAATAAAGAAAGACTTTGACTATGACTTGTATGTAAACTGAGAAAATGCAAGCTGTTACAAGTACATACACATACAACATCAGGGACTTGACAATACTCGTGTTTACAGCCAACACATTCCCTGTTTCTAGAGGCTTAGAAGAAAAAGGCTATCCCAAAAAAACATGAACAAATTATTAACAAAAGTGCCAATGTTTCATGAAGTCATCCAAGTGACATTTTGTCCTCTTACCTGACCACAGTTTCCATATGTCACAGGTGAACTGCTAAGAAAAGTCGTCGTTGTAGGGTAAACCAAAAAGTTTTATTAAACGATGATTTAATGATGATTAAACAGTTATTAAACCATAATGAAAAGGTGGTCAAACACTCTACTACTTACTACACTTCTAATAATTAAGCTAGCTTTGTATGCAGTGTGCTTTAGATCTAACAAAGTGTAACTTACCTTGCTTGTACTCATCAGATGCCAGGTAAGGGTGTGCAGCTGTGGCAGTTTTAGTTTTGTTTACTCATTATGGGCCTAGTATGTGACTTTAGCCTGTCCATTCTTTGGATATCCTTCCCTAAAATTGGAGATAAATACCATTTATATACCCTCAATGTGAGGATAAAACCCAAGAGGACTACATAAATATAAATATCCTACATGTGCAACACTTCTTTGTAATTATTAGTAAAAATTGAAAGGCTTAGTAAAAAATTCTCAAGCCTACCAAAACACAGTTCAAAGTGTAGTTAGCAGTGTAACTTGTCAGAGATTCGATCATTGAATCTAATGCCTGTGGGCGTCATCTGTGCACAGCAAGCTCTGAGGGGCTCCTTCACCTCTCTAATGATACGGGTCAGCACTTCCTCAAACCATGCCTCCAGCTGCCACAGTGTCCTGCTGTGGTGAAACAGTTCTTTGGGGCATAACTCTTGTAACATAATAAACTAGGTTTCATATATAGAAGGAGCATAATCTTCCCATGACTCAGCCCTGACTCACCAGGAGTCTTTCCCACAGTTAGGGAAAACCCTGTCATCCAAGCCATCTTTAGCACAGATGACCTTTTAACCAGGATTGCTTAAAATGTTCTGCAACCACTAAGAAAAGCAAGCACTGAAAGATTGCCTTTCATAGGTGTTGCAGCCCAGCCTTGCAGGTAAAAACCCTAACCATAGGCTAGGGATCAGATCCTGAGAGAGCTGGATGACACACTATTTAACTGAAACTGAATAAAACCAGTTTTATGTTCTTGGTATTGACAGCAATGAGGCAGCGTTTGTGTAAAAGGAAGATAAATTCAGAGTATTTCCAACAAACACTGCCTACTTAGCTGATACCTTGAATCAGCACATACTTCTTCTCTTGCCTTCAAACTGCAGGGAGCGAGAGTCTCCTGGTGGTGTGGCAGCGCACGGTTCTGCAGCCTTGGGTCCCTCCTGCACTGCACCAGCACCTCAGCTCTGTGCTGTCACTGCAGCTCTGTGTGGAGCCGGGGAAACGTGCAGAACAAAGGCTCAGGTGCGATGGTAATTCACCCTTGCCAAGGAATTTCCTCTCCCTCTCCTCTCCGTCCTAGGTGATTACAATGGGCCTCAAACGCTTTTTGTTTGTTTGTTTGTTTTGCACCTTCACTCTTACTTTAAGCCCTGCAAACCTTCTTCGATTGACGTTTTGAGGGAGGGAGCCTCATTGTATACTGAACTAGACTTGCATTTTCATATTTAGAAGCAACCAAAAAGAAAGAGAAATGATTGTTTTCTGTAAAGCAGCTGCCACAAGCAAAGACAGTTTTCAAGGTGGCTCAAAGCACAAAGGAATGACAGCTCAGTGCTAACACTGCAGATTCAGAACTTCAGACTGCTTTAATACGTTCCATGATGAGTAAGAGCCCTCTCCTAGCAATAAGGAAAGGCATTTTTTTTTCTTTAAATAGTTGTGCTATTTCACCTCAGAAATACTTAGCATTCACAAATATGAGCCACTGAGATTCCTGTTTCCTTCAATTTTGATTTGCTTCTACAGCAGGAAATGAAAAAATGTATTAAGAGAAAACATTGAATATGATGCTCGCATGTAAATAGACCAGAATTATGTAATGTCAAAGCTAATAGTTGAATTGTGGCTAGTTGGTTTGGTTTATTTAATCACAATAGCATTAATCGAATTGCTGAGATTCCACAAAATTCAAGTATCCCGGGAAGATACATGCACACAATTATTTTACCGCACAGTTACACACAGATTTGCCAACAGAGGGAGCCCTTTTACTGTCTACCAAAATTTTATCAACGTGAATATTCATAGAGGTTTCAAATAATGACGGTGCCCCTGCTGTGGAGCCATCATCCCACTAACAGCAAGAATGAAAAAGGTTTGCAAAATAAAGTCACCTCAGGGTATTTAGAAGATCAAAGCATGGGGTAATATTAGACATCCAATCACTAGAAGCACACTGGAGGATTCAAGTGGCCATTTGTGTTATTACAGCAATTATATCTATGGGCACAGCTATGAAACATCTATGAGAGTAATTACTTTTAAATACATTGAGAAGAATTATGCCAGATAAACATATAGTTCCCCTATGCCTGCAAATCAACGCTTAACTGTAAAACTCCTTCAAGTTCTTTCCTGTTGTTGCAGTCATAGTTTGTCAAACAGCAATTATTCAGGCTGTGGTTTGGAGGGGAAAAAAAATAATAATAAAAAAATTCTTCTACATTGTAATTTCATTAAAGTATCATGTAATTTTAATCACATCGGAACTAACTTGTATACAGTAAGACTTTCAGAACTTTATTTGCTCTTTCATCACAGCATAAACCAAAATTTCTTGTGAACTATGAGAATGTTAATTTAGTATTTTGGAGCCACTGTGTGGATCCTTACTGTTTCTGCTGCTTATCCTCTACATGAAGTGGCCAGTTCCCTTTTGACTTGAAAGGATTTCAACAGCTGATTTGATGACGATATAAATCCTGTTTCAGATTAGCTTAGACTCAGACTCTTAGTGCATTTAGGGAGCAGAAAAATAAAAAAAAAAAAAAGCAGAACACTTTACAACTACATTATATTGCCTGGGCTAGCAGAGTTTTGTGCAGTACAAAGAAATGAAACCAAGAACTGAAGAGCAATCATGTTTACTTGCACAGAGGTATGACGATTTACTAGCAGTATCATAAGTACAAAAATATGACCTTACAGTCACATCTCTGGGACTGCAGCTCCTCCCTTCTCACAGAAATTGACATTTTTACGGTAGTTAAGCCTGAAGCACTCATGAAGCAACTCCTAAACCTCTGGGGTTTTTTCAGCTTGATATATCCCAGCCTTTTAAAAAAATTAAAATACAAAACCAGTATTACCTGCATCAGTCCCATCACCTTCTCTCCTTTCACTAGGACTTGGGTTTATGCTGAGATTCCAGCAGCAGTCCTACTCCCAACCAATTATCTTCTGAAATGAGTTTAGGATAGGCAAACTAGTGCCAAGGAAACTTAGAACTGCAACAAAATTGAACGTAATTGTTAATGGGAGTAAAATTGAGATTTTTTTTTTCCTCCACTTTCAAATGAGTAAAGTTTTCTACTTTCTGTTAACACTGCAAGCAGATCAGTTTCGCAAGTTTTGGACGTCTGGCCATTTTAGATAAACATTCCAACCTTCTAAGTGTTTACAGACTAAACTGCAGAACTAAATGTTTATGTTGCACTGAATAACTTCGGCATTGTATTTAACAGAAAGTCTGCTAAAGTAATATTTTTCAATCAGTAGGTGAAGACACACTGTTGAAATAACCAAAATTTGAAAGGAAGATATTAATACCAGTCTGTCCATAAATATTTAACATATCTCTATGTAGTAGGCTTTATAGTTGGAATATATAAAATTTTCACAATTTACAAGGTTTTTAAGTTTAAATCTACTCCTGGGCCCTTTAAAAAGAAATCCTATATAGCTTTTAGCTTCTATGAAGAGAACAATACAGATTTTTGGGTTTCAAATAGTGTATCCCTCCCCTAATTCTAGTTTAATATGAAATAAATCCTTGGCCTTGTATTTCAAGGAACATGGCCTGACATATTGCTAGGAACAGGGTTTGGATCCTATTATTGTACCTGTGCAGGATAAGAGTCCACCCTGACAGGTGCAAAATTACATAGAGCAAAGCACTGGTCTGGTACAGAAGAGATAATTTATGGAGCAAAATATCTGTTCTCAGTCAAATCTCTGCTCAGTTTTAAATAATGATCTCACTTTTGCCTGATGAGATTAATTTGAATCATGTCTCTCTCTCCTTGGTATTTACATTTTTCTTACTCCTTGGGGACAGCAACAATACGTAATAGTGTGTAAGCCTGAATGTATGCCATTCACTCCAAAATACCACTTTGCTTGCAAAATGAAAACAAGCTGGGATACAATATTGCTTCTAAGAAGAAAAACAACATGAAGAGGGTTGCACAGTGGCATCAGCTTGCAGGCCGTGTTATTCATTACTCAGCTTCTCATGTAAAAACTTTTCACATTAAGGCAATACAATGCAGATGAGGATATTTCTTAACTTCTGCGGTTCACTTGTATGTTTCCATTTCACTGCGAGTTTCGGCTGGATGTGTTTTTTGCAAGGTCAGAAGAGTTTGCCCTGGATTAGCTCCTCTGGGGATCATACCATTACACATTTCCTGTTTTGCACATGACAACACAGTAAGCTTTTTCAAAGACACAAGCTGCATGTATAAGCCTTCCGAGCTGAGTTACCACTGTACTATTGCAAGAGTCAGACAGTAAAAGGCCAAAGGAAAGAACTGTTGACTGAAACCTTTGCCATGTTTCTATTGAGTCCTTCAGAACCTGAACTCAAACAAGTAGAATTCAAAGAGTGACCAGCTCAGGATTTAAAGTGGGTTTTCAAATCCCTAATTGTATAGTGATCAAATATAGCATTTAATTTTTGTCTTTTGTCTATTGCTTAGGCAAGTCAGTTTTTGCTGTATCAGAGTAGTTGCATTAGCACTTGTCAAGTCTGGTAATACGAAGTTACCAGAGACTCAGTACAGGCACATCCTTTCCAACAAACCCAGAGGTATTCAGGCAGCAGTTCCTGAACCAGCTGCTAAAAAATGGCATCACTATTCTTTTTCCAACAAACTGCTTCACCTATGCTTAAAAATCAGCAGGCTGCTTTTCACCCCAAACAATTTTCTGAAAGTTCCAAGTTATTTAGAGGTTGAACCATTTTCAGTACTTTACAGTAACTCTGCTGTATTAAAGATACAGTGTTTCCAAAGGCACTAACATCTGTAAGAGTCTTCTGCTAATATATTGTATTGTAAAAGGAGCTTTTTAAAGAGTAACAGCAAAAGCATGGAAATTACAAATGGAAGTGTAAAGGAATAGACCAGTTTTGGAGCTTTCTTAATCAGTTCAAGTGGAGATGCAATGTAGACATCCATCTGAATGTCCTGATAGTGATCTATGAAAGGGAGAGGGAATTTTAAGATGGTTTATATCAGCCAAGTATCACTGAACTTACACCTGAAGACTTGGTATAGATCTCACTTTTCCCAAGACTACTAGAATCACAGTTCAAACCAGAGTAATGCATCCCTCATGCACATTTCTATTGCTGTCTGGCCACAGAGCATATTTGGAGCATCTCAAAGATAAGAAAGAAATAGTCTGAAATCATCAGGTTTGCCCTGATATGATCTTAAAATAATGCTGTTCTCCATATGTGAAACAAATATAAAGGAAGACTTTTGACTAATTGACAGAATCCAGTAGTCCCCAAAATTGGGACTTATGCATAATTCACAAAACTCTTCCCTGTGAGAACACTCTTGCAGTATGTAGGACAGAGCAGCAGGAGGGGATAAAAGTAGTCTTCATTTCTGGGAGCTTCTGCTGGACCGGGGGAAAGGCTGCTGTGTCCTCCCTCCCAGTGCTTTCTGTATTATTATTGTCCCAGTGGAAGCTCTGTATTGGAGGAGCCTGGCTTGCCTGTTCCTAAAATTGGGAAAGCAAAGCATTGACAAAGATGAGCCAGAAACAGCACATCATCCTGCAGAACACTGGTCTCTAAACTTAACATTTAGGAAAGTAGTTCAAAGGAAGAATTTAAGAAAATACATAGAAACATCATAATTTCTTTCTGGTATTTCCAAGGATCCAAATAACAGAGTATTTCATCAGTAAGCCAGTAGCCTGTTCCAGCTTCAAAGATGGACCATCTCAGTTCACACACAATGAAAACAGCTACAGGGAACAACCTGATGGCTTGCTTGAATCTGTCAGTGAGCTCTGTGCAGGCAGATCCATAAACAGTGTGCAGGGGCTGCTTGAAAAATTCAGCACAGGACTGAAGCTGAATTCTCTGTTCTGACAGCTGTTGGGTAGGGCGCAAGACCCCAGCTAGTGTGCTCAGATCAAGCCTCAACAGGCACATGCTCACCTCTTAAAATAGTACACTCTGGCAATAGATTGAAAAGAGACAAAGATACACATGCTATAAAACCTAACTACCACTGCAGCCCACATCATGGCCTGCCTCTGCCCACAATGCATAGTAAAGGAAGGGTTTACTCTCCAGGACTTTGGCAGCTCAGCATGGTGACTTTCCACTGCTGGAGTACACTGAAGATATCAAAGGAGAGATTTGTATCTATTTTGCTATAATGAAATATTTTTAAAGGAGTGACATTATAGATGCTAGAAATGGGGAAGATATACCATTGATTCATCTAGTTGTATTCCATGCCTAAACAAGACTAATCTCAATGGTACATTTGTGCGTGCTCCAGCCATCATAGGTATTTCCTTGCCAAAACATGGAGTAAACATACATATGATGTGACATTATTGCCACCTTCCTGTATTTTTTAGTTTCTAACTATACTTCCATAAAAGAATGACAGCATATAAACTCCATGATCTATGGCAAAGCAATTTTGCTCCTTTCTTATTCAAGCATCTTATTTCCACAGCTGTTTCTCAGCCCATCCTAACACTTACAGTTATATTTTCAATTCATGTTTTTAAATCAGTAGTTCATCTATGTACACGGGAGTTAAAAAAAAAAGAGAATAAACATTTGTTCAGTGTTATCTCCCACTATACCTTGCATTTGCAATCTATTGCTTCTAACCCTGAGTTCAACTCTAAATTTATTATACTCTAGGCTTTTAAAATTTGTTTGAAGCTTATCAGTTGAAATTCTAAAGTCCTAGTAGTGGAAGCTTAAGAAACCATTTACTTACCATCTGTGTCAAATTACACTCTCAATTCTACCTATATGATCAGAAATAGAAGAAATTAGCAACTTGATTTTTAAAATTCTTTTTATGTGATCTGGGGGAAGGGGAGGGGAGAGGCTTTAGTATCTAGTAAGGTGCTTGCACTACAAGTTATTACAAGGACTTACTTACCTTCTTATTGATATATTAGGAGTGAGACACGCTTTATTTTTAAAGCAATCTGGTATTCATATTGCTACTAGTGCCTAATAGATTGACATGACCAAATCACACAAAACCTAGGTTGAGTTATGTGTGTAAGAGGACTTGCTTCAGAATATTCCGCAAAACAATTCCTGATGTTTTTGAAGAAAGTTTACATTCAACATCCACTTGGAATTCTAGTCAGGAAAGGCCCAGTGAAACAGGGGAGATCTCCCCTCAAGATAACCCTTTTAACAGGCTCTCCTTTGGAAATAGAATATGCAGAGAGATGGGAATAGAGTGGCAGAGAATGCATGCTTAGAACAAGAAAATAGCAGCTGCTACTATAATTGTAACACACTTGTGCTTGCAGGATAGCTTAAAGTTACAACGGACTAGCAAGCACTAGTAACTTAAAAAAAAAAAAAAAGATAAACCCTCTAATTCAGAGCCTAATTCTCTGTGTATAATTTTAAGTTCTGCTGAATGAGCAGCTGAACACAATGAAAGAGGGATAGGCTAAAGAGAAGTCACAGAAGAATTAGATAGAATTTTGAGCAAGGTTCTAATTCTACTCCCAAAGTCAAGTGAGCTCTTACTAAACCTGTCCTTAATAAATTATCATTTAAATTGACACAACTACTGATCCTATTACTGGTTAGGTACAAAAGCCACTTTATATGGCTAATAATTCCACAAGCACTGAGGTTTCCATTCAACAGGCCATCTAATGTCTGCAGTTCAAGACTAGGGCACAGCTCTTTTGGCAGGAAAAAGAAATTAAATGAAAAATATCAGTCCTCAGTGTAATTGCAATATATTGATAATTAACTGCTTAACATGGTGTGTAATGAAAGGTCAAGAGTAAGGTGAAAGAGATGACTTTCACCTCTGCTACGGTTTGATAGCAGGAAGATTCCTTTTGAACCTACAGATTTATGTAGGCTGTTGGTGAAAAGGAAACATTGTGTGGATTTCTATGAGCCTTCTGTGAGAGGCAACAAAAGTTGTCCTTTCTGAGAAATGTACCCAGAATGAGAATATCTCCTGCTGGACAGCTTGGACAAAGAGCTGGGACTGCCAAAGGCTGAGGAAAGCTGCCAAAGGAGAAGGAAGAATATTAAGCAACAGAAAAGCGCTAACATTTTATCAATAAAATCTTTAGGGCAGGGAATGGCAAACTTACAAATACCAACAGTCACCGTACACAGAACACCCTGAAACAGGAAAGAGCCAGAAATTCCAGCTGGGGAGCACAGCAAAAGATTTTGAACAGGAAATGGGAAGATCAAATTACCATCAACATTCAGAATGTTGATTTTCAGAGAGGACCCAGATAGACTATAAAACAAACAGTTACAGTCCTATAGCCTCTTTTAATACTATGAATAGTAAAAAAATGTAAGGCAAGAACCGGAGTTAAGATGCTCCACAGTCTAACCTGCAAGCACCCTTATGGCATAGTGTCTGTAAACAGCAGGAAATACAGTCACAGACTCCACTCAGTAAAGTATGATGCAAACATATCAGACTACAGACATTTTCAGGTAACATTTTACTGCCATTCACCAGTACCTGAGCTTTGTTCAATCATTTCTGGATTAGAATAAAATTTGTATCAATTGTTGTGTAAAAATGACAAGGCTAAGCTATTAAAATTCCTATGAAGAACTAGAATTATGAAGCCGCTCAATTGTTACAACTATGACTTAACAGTAAATTCATTTTTTCTTTCCTCCATATCCAAGACAGGGAGAAAAACCTCAGAAAACCTACACCAGCACATTCCAGAAAGTTTCCAGAAAATACAACCAGTGACATAGCACTGGGGGAAGTAAGAGAGTATTTAAGCTGCGTCCTGAAATAAACTGATTTTTCTTCATTCCGAGCAAGTATTCTCACACATGCTTTTATGTGAGTCTAGGAAAGAATTTCAAAGGAATAACTTTAGGATTTTTTCTATTCTCATGTAAACAGGCCTGGCAGTAACAAGAAGTTTCACCTGACTGTGGAAACTGAGCTGCTGCATTACTGCCACGGAGAGATTAGGTATTACTAAAATTAAGAACATGGAACCACATGTCATGCTTTGCAGCATAGTTCCTTCTCTCATTACAATCTTCAGCATATGTTTCTCCAGTAGTAAGTAATTCAGTGTAATTAAATGGAGTGTGAGCCTGTGCATTTTTGTATGCACATGCATTCTAAGTTCCAAACAAATGTGGCTGTTAACATATATACCTGCTATTGGAGTTATTATTTTAGCCTTAGCTGCACATGAGCAATTGTATCCTGTTTTATGGGCTGGAACAGGCATATAAGAATAAGTGGCGCTGATTTATTTGCATGATTAGCGAAAGCAGTCCTGTGTAAGGATCTCTTGATCACCACTGACTGTATAAATTTTAATAAAAAAACATTCAGTAGCTGGCACTGAACTCTACGTGGCAGTAATGTACCAGCTCAGTCTGTACAGCCAAGGCTTAAAATAGGTAGGGGATTACATGACGCAGGTGTAAATTAAGAAGATATTAGGACTTGACCCCGTGAACTATGAGAAAAAGAAACAATCTGTGAAACAAATTTAAAGAATTCATGGTTTACCACAATTTAAGGAATGCACCTCTCCCTCTCTCATGCACAACTAGCAAAAATTCCTCTTCATCTTTCTGAGAACGTATTCATGGTTGCTAGAGTCTTAAAAATCTACTTATATTTTTGAAGTCATCCTGTCTGGCTTTGTAGGATCTTTTGGAACAGAGCTCTACAATTTTCCACCCTAAGACATCTGATACCTACACTAAAAATAGCCCTATACACCTACTGGTATGTGTCGTGCTGATCATAGCTTAGAATCCTCTTGGACGCTCAAACTACTGCTGATGCCCTGGGGGCTGTAACAGAATGAGTCTCAGTGTGCTCTTTAAACAATCATTAATAACTTATACCCATAATAAACCTCATGAGAAGTGTAGCTATTTTTTGCACAAGTATATAAAACTTAGTGTTCTCTGACCACATGGAGGGGGGTGGGGATGCAAATCAGTGAGGAGAGGGTATGAAGAACATCTTAGCACTGTTTGCACAGCTGTGGTATCATGTTTTCCCCTTGCATTACATTTTCCAGTATTCCTGTCCCAACCAGTTAAATACTCCACAAAAACCAAATAAATTACCTCTGATAGTTTATTAAGAACCAATAATTAGAATTAGGCAAAGCCCTATGGATATCTGTGGATATCCACTCAGAGAGCTTAGAGAAATGTGAACTAGTCTCTCACTAGGGTTTGTCTCAAAAACCACCTCACCAGCACGCTGGTAGGATGTACAGTAGTAACTCAGCCCCTGGTACCTCGGGAGAGACTTCCGTTGTTTCCCCATGGCAGTTAGCAGAAGGAATGCTGTTGCAGCAGGAATGTTTCCTGACAGGTTTTGCTTTATGTCTTTTTCATATACATCAAGTAATTGCATTTTCTGTGTAAGCAATATCAAAGTTTGTAACAAAAGAATAAAAAGGCTTGAAAAAGATTTAGTGCAGCTTTAAAACTTATACTAATTTCTCCTTAAAGGAAGCTTTACAGTATCTAGATGTTATTCTGACTAAAACATCCCTTCTATCAAAATCAAGAGAGTACAGTGCAAAGGCCTACTTTTCTGCACCAATCTATGAGCCAGCACTTTCTAGTTTATTGTTTGAAAAGCCATTCCTGCTTTCTTTCAACTAATAAAATGGAATTTCTGAAGCAATTAAACTGAATTTAAAAAACCCCATATAATAATAATAAAAAAAAAAAAAGCAGTCTTCATTACTCTATGTTCAGATTAGCCACTAGATATCTCTGGTCTTGCTTTTACTTTAGGGTTTTTAGCAGTGTAATGATTGCATAGATGCACTTCCTAAATGGAACCTGCAGAACAAGTGAGGCTTGGAAAATTGTAGCCCATTTCCTTCTTTCAAACAGAAGTTTGTAAAAACTGTCTTATTAGAAAAACACAGAAACTGGGGCCACCTTAAAATATGAGAAAGAACCAAGCTAATGATATTGATCATGAGCTAAATTGCCATGAAAAGTAACATGCACCAAACAAGGAGAGGAATGGAATAGGCAGGGTGAGAGGGAGGCATCCTGGAAAGTGAGCACATGTTTGACAGGATCTTCCTGGAAGGTGTAGAATATCACTACACCAGGAGCCTTTCCATTATTGCTATCCAATGCTGGCTTCAACCTGGACTATTTTGGTCAATTCATTCTCTAAGAGTTGCCTTGATTCAACATAAACATGTCAATGTCAAAAGTTATCAAATGCATGTACTGCAGTACATAATTCTTATTCCTATAGTTCCATGAACTTCTTACTGCTGTGGTATTCAACACACATTATTACCTGGCTTTAAACTAGTAACGTGGAGAAGGTCTGTCCTCAGCTTGAGAGTAAGGGTACAGGGAAAGAGGAAAGAGACGGAAGTCATTATGGAAGTCATTAAAGGATTCTAATTCTACAGACTTGAACTTCAACTTTTACTTTGGTGTTTTGTTGTTTTTGTTTGTTGTTGTTGTTGTTTTGTTGTTGTTTTTTGGAGAGGGCAGATATTAAAAATCTCTTAATTACCTGTAGACAAAGAAAAAAAGTAATTTCTGCAAGTCCAAAAAGGTACACAACATTTTATATTTAAAAGCAAGGAATGCAGTTGGAGTGACAAATTCCTATGAAAAGGAGCTTGGCACCAGAAAATCCTTCCATGTGTTCCAGGCAATCCAATTTCTTGGATATACAAACAAAAGCAGATGTGTTGATTTTTAGTGGGAGTGTGATTTATCTCTATATATGGTATTGGTACAAAAATACTGTGTACAGATGACATCTACATTTTAATAAGACCAGATGAAGTTTGGAGAGCAGAGTAGCAGAAAGGAAACACTTCAGAAACAAAAATGAAAAAGCCTAGTAGCTGAGGCCAATTTTAATGAAGAGTGTGATTAAACACTGCAGTTGAGGCCCTGTCTGTTGCAGCAGTGTTTTTCAGATCAAGAAGATATTTTTAGCCAAAGATATTAGAAAGATTATACAATTCTTGGCAAAATTCAATATCTTGCTTACTAGGATTGGTCAGAATAAGCATTTCCGTAGCCTTTTCCAGCTTTAAATTCTGTGAAGATTTAGACTTTCTTCACAACATTTTGAGATTAAGGCTTTTATTCACTTTTCTACAAAAAATCCTGTTATCCACTAAAGTATCTAGTAACATCAAGTCTATTTTTAATAAGGTGGCTACTTCACACCAGTAAAAGGGAAGAAATATGAGCACACACAACAAAACAGTTAAACCCAGTGCTAAAATGCAAGCCCAAGAGAACTGAGCCATGTTCTTCCAGCCATGTCTGTAGGGCTGAGTAGTCAACTAATTAATTAAGGTTTTTTTTCAGACAACTGACTGCAATTTAACAGGGATTTTTTTTTTCCAAGTCTGTTCCAAGAAAAACTGAGTATTATGAACAGGAATAAACCCACACACTGACAAAATACACCAAAAACATTAATGAGAAAACACACTATCAAATCCTTGATAAACAGGTCTTCTGTGCCTAAACAAAGCTACACATTACTGCAGACACAGAGCAAAATAAATAAAAAAACCAACAAAAAACTAAGAACATGTACTTGAGATTGGAACTAGGAGGCATTCCATCATGAAATCTCTTCACATGTTTAAAAGTTCTTCTCTAAGAAATCTAAGAGCCAAATGAGAGTCAAGAAATAGGTATGTGGGTGATGGCCACCTTCTGAACAACTACATTTGACTTCAAAAAGGCAAACATCTGTATTTTCTGGGTACAATACATAGTATTCCCTTTTTCTTTTGATCACCATATTTTTCTAGTTTCTATTTGGTTTTTTTTTTTTTTCAAGGAGCACTTTTGAATTTTTGTGCACTTCACCACAGATTTTGTTTTTCAAACACCAGGAAAATACTCAGCAACATTTGTCGAGCCAAGGAATTAATCTGAAACTATTTAAAAGAGCAATTAATTTTTGTTTTCTATTCTTTTGCACTGCAATCCATGTAACAGTGAAGAAAACCTATTACCCTTCTTTTCATATCACATTTTTTTCCGAATCGTGATTCCACTAGGAAATATCTGCTGCACGTACTGCAGATGAGAAGAATCCTTCCAGGTAAGCTGGCTCTTTTTTAAAAAAGAAGTGTTTGCAAGCCACATGGCATAGCTAGAGCTCACTGACAACTCTGACCTCAAGGAGTTACCACAAAGCCACCCTATTTCACCACAAACCCATCCAGTCAGACTGTTATCAGTGTACCAAATAATGCACAACAGCATTTTGCCTATGACTTTTAGGCACAGTAGATAGAAAGTTGATTTAAAATTGGAATGTTCTCAGTGACAGGTTTTATGCTTGGTCTCTTCAAACATCTAATCTTATCTGAAACCCTAACTCTGTGTCCAGCCTCAAGGAAGGGAGGAAAATTTAAACTACAGAGGCATTTAATAACTTCACTCTTCATCATAAAGCAAAAGTGCAAGGGAGAGAAATAGCTACAAGTTCAAGTTAAGGAGAATGGTGAACCTTGTATATCCTATCAACATCAAACTACGTGATATGATCACTTCTATTCTGAGAAATTGACCTATAGGACTATAGTAATGGACACAGGAGATGGATCTATAAAGATGTGACCAGACTATCCAGACCTTGTGCTGAGCTTGGCAAAACAGAGAAGAGAGGATAGACAGTCCCTTTATAAAATGTCCATGCAATCTCACCAAAAATAAAAATGGACAAAGGAAGTGAATAGAAAGAAGTGAAGGGGTTTTCTAATGCCATAGAGTAGTTCAGTGGCTGAACAAGTAATAGGACTACAGCTCTTCCCAAGTCCCCTCTATGACCCTAACCACAAGATGTGCTGCTGCATACCAGCATTTATTCTATGAGATCAAGACTTCACTGTGTATTGACTCACTATTTACAAGCTGAAAACAGACAAACAGTTCAGAAGTGTAGTAAGAAAACAATGGATCACTGTTAATTTCCCTCCCAGTATCCATTGTTCACTATGAGATGCTTCCACACAGCATTTATGGGAGCTCTCTATGAAACAATGCAGCCCTTTTTAATCCAAGCAGCAACATACTTTTCAAAGTTTCATTTTCAAGAAGATACTTCAGCTGAAAGGTTTCAAATTTCTTAATTAGTCAAGATCCTTGAGGTGGTGGTGGGGAAGAAAAGATTGGTAGGTGCAGCAGTGAAAATAAATTCCCAAAAGATGATGAAACGTGTGGGCACTGAAGAATAATAGGGGAAATGGCCAAAACATCATTTGTGAAAATTCAAACTTCTATGAGTGTTACTACAAGATCTCACATGACTCACATTATTTTTCCACAGAATGTGATATAATCAGAAGTTATCAAAAAGATAAAAAAGAACTACAGCCCATTACACTTATGCCATATTTTGTTTTGGGTGAAAGGTGGGAAGGAAAAGCCCTGTTATCTGCTGGGAGATCATCAAAAGCCTTACAGGAAACTAACTTACTGTTCGTTTAGAGCAAAGAACAGAATCACTGGGTCTAAAGTAACCAGTGGTCAAAATAGACAACTGGGAAGCAGCATCATTCCAATAGCCACCTTTTACAACCTGAAAACAAATAAATTGGCAATTGCTAATTATAATAATTGGCACTGGATAAAGTCTGAGTGATTACCACTTTATCCTTAAGCCAGGTATAACCTGAAGTAGGAGGCAACAAATTCAGGTATTTCAAAATATACCACTTCAAAGCAGAAGGTACTTTGTAAGGTTTTAAAGAAAAAACCCAACAATTTAGAAAACCCCAAAACTCTCCTAACAAGGCATATTAAAATTTAGTAGCTGCTTTAAATTTTTAAGTTCAAGATTGTTTTATGAAGCATCATGAGAGAACTGCTGGCATCCCATATCTTCTGTTTTGCTAAATTTAGAATAACCAGGATGAGCTTTTATCCAATGGTGATTGAAACATTTACCACTATCCCCTTCTCTCTCCCCAACTCTTCTTTCTCCATGTTCCTTCTATGGCTTCTTGATATGTGTTGTTCATAATGTACAATACTCGAAAAGTTCTAGTTTAAACATAGTCTATAATAAATAATTCCTTTTTAACGGTCATAAAAATTTTAGTAGGAAACTAGTGAAAAGTTATTAAAGACAGCATAGTCCAACATTGAGATAAAGAGCAATAGCTGCTCAGTCAAAGCACTGTGGTTTCTTTAAAGAAAATCTGTTCCCTCCTTCAACAATTTGACTACACTAATAAGTGAACAGAATAGGCAACAATAGTTTTATGTGCTTTTTCACAAGACATTGTGAAGAGTTGTTTCACAAATATTAACGAGGAAAATAAATAGCCTTGAGCACACAGTGTATAACCAGAGACATCCATGCATATTCCTGCTAGGGAAGAAATAGTATAAATCTGTTCTTCAACAGAGGAAATAAAATTAATACTGCAATAACCAAATCTCTTTTTATTAATTATATTATTGATAAATTTATTAAAGATTGGAAAGCAGCACAAGAAAGTAATGAAATGAAGGTGTTCTGAAGAAATACACAAAGGAACCCTTACCTAAAGAGAACTAGAGGAATAAGGGAGATTGAGAGGAAAAGTGCATTCTGTCTTGTCTTGTTATGAAATACACTATAAATATTTAAAATGTTATTATGCAAAAAGACAGACCTTACTACTATTAAATAAATTATTATAAACTTGATTTTTTAAGAAAAATGTTAATTGGGATCGAGTGTAAAGTCAAAACCAAATGACTTTGCTTCATGTGCCAGTAAGAACTGTTAAGTCTTTTACAGTTATATTTGAGAAAGTAAATCTTTGAGAAAGTATTTATAACATTCAAAACTATGCACTGTGGTTCGCAGAGCAGATGCTGGACTCCTTCCAGGAGGTGGAAGCACTCCATGTAGAACCAGAATGCTAGGAGTGATTATGGCAGACCCAGAGCCTTTCTCTTGTTAGAAAAAGGTAGTTCTGAGAATCGGTCACAAACAGCCAGCACAAAAAAAAGGGAGCTGGAGATATTTCAGATAAGATGTAGCAAAAGTGGTTTGCAAACAAAGCACTTGCTGCAAGCTAGGGTTTTTTTGTTGGGTTTTGGTTTGTATTGATTCCAAACAATGTCCTCCAGAAACTCCAATATCCTAGTTTAGCCTGTATCCATATTGCTGCATGAGCAGAAGTTGAACAGTAACAGCAGAAGTTAAGTGAAGAAAATGTTTAAAGTGCAGAGCTCGTAATAAATTCCTAACTTATGCTTGGAACTTCAGCGGCTGGGCAGGCACTTAAAAGCCACAAACACACACGTGGCCAAACAAACCCAGATTGCTGCAGAGCTCCAAAGCCACCACTGAAGGTTTGGGGTTTCATTGCCTTCACTTGGTTACCAGTTTAGCTTGAACGGATACCAGCATTAGCTGACATTGTGCAGCAAGGTGCCTGTTACAGACATAACTGATCATGGGAAGAACAAGAAAGGCATTATTTTTGCTTCCCACAAGTATTCCACTGGCTTAAGGTTTAAAGCCTATCCCAGTGTGAATGCCTAGGTGCCAAAAGGCAGACGGGTTCTTTAAAGTCACTGCTTTGCGGTGGGGCTGTTTCTCACTCTGAACAGCGGTGCAACTTTACAACACTGTCTGAGTGGTGTGAAAAGAAAGGAATACTTTAAATGAAGGCTTTTACAGTTCCCCAGTAGCTTCTGTCACTCAAAGCACAGCCGTTCTTAATCCCAGTTCCAATAAATAGTGGAAACCATTCCCCTGAAATTCACGTTGCAAAGCAGGGTAAAGGGAAAGGTTCAGACGACCTCCTTGCTCTTGGGCCTGGGGGATACCAGCAGCTTTAGTAGCCAAGACAGCTCATTAGAAAAGGCAGAAACTACCTCAAAGGTGAACAAAACAATGAAATAAAGGAAAAATATTCTTCATCTGTCCAGATTTTAGTCAGCCCTTTAAAGAAGATGAAATTTAGTGGGACAAAAATTTTGGAAGTAGATAAACTGACTAGGATTTTTTATTTTTTTACTAAAATTTTTTCTCATTTCAGAGGAAAAGGCAGGATAGGACTTTGCATCCCAAATGCCGAACATTTTTTTCAAGAAAGGAGATGTATTTCAAGAATACCCACTGTTAAAGCACACACACCGAGTCCCTGCTATGTGGGTTAGTGGTTGGAGTTAGAAATTAGAGGCCAGAGCTTTGGCTGTCTCTGCCTGCCAGGAACTCACATTTAACCATAGTCAAAATAATTTTGTTTGTTCAAGTTTATATACCTACAGAGTTGGCTTTAATAACACCTATCAAATTGATGCACTAACCCTATTTAATATGAATAAAGTTCTTCATAAGTCTAGAGTACCATTCAGCTGAGGGGCACTAAAGAAAAAACATTATTTTAGAGTCTGAAAAGAATTATATACTGGCATTTTCTTCTTTCTTTGATGGTTAAAACTTATCCCATGCCAGTATAAAACCCTGCCTTAATGGCTGTTTTGTGTCCTATGTCAAATAATACATAGTTTTGATTCCATTCCAAGCAAATAAGTGATCATCAGAATTACACTGGGCCACTTGTCATGGTATTGATCCTTAGGGAAGCCTCACAGAAAGGATGAACAGGCTATACAATGAAAGAAACACAAAAGTAGTACAAATGAAGACAAACTATTCAGGGCATCACAGCATGAAAACATTTTGTGACTACTTAAATGCCAATACGGCAAGCTTCCATGTAATATTCTCTGCTCTTCAAAAATGTAGGAGAGTCATCTTACCATTTTGAAATTCTTGCTAATAAAAATGTTTAGCTGAGAGCCTTCTTTCAAACCCCCAGAGAGGAGAAAGCATAAAAAGCTGTATAACTGGGTGAAGAAAACAATAACAACAACAAAACCCCCACAAACAAACAAAAAGCCAAAACAGAAAACCCAACCAAACAAAAAAAAACCCAACAAAATCAATAGCAACAAAAAACACACGGGGGAGAATTAATATAATCCATCCAAAATGTACGAAAAAGGGAAAGGCAGGAATTTGCATTCAATCCCAGGATCAGCACAGAAAAAGCAAAAGTATATTTCATCTTCTCTCAAGGGCAAGGAGGAAAGCCAGAGGAACAGTGTAGTTCCTGCTCTGCTCTCAGGTAGGCTCACCTAGAGAACATCTACGTCGATGTTTTAGTTCAGACCAGGAACAGGCTCCTGTCAGAAATGTTGGGGTTGTTCTCCCTCACTTGTTTTTATTCACATCTCAGAGCATACATAGCATGCTCTAAACACAAATCTGTGCTCTGACTGCAGATGGGCATTTGGTGTAGATGGTAAGACTAGATCTTGCCCTAAGCAGAAAAAACACAAAATGTATACAGTGTGGATGCCAGGTCCATTGACACACCTTTAAAAAAAAATAAAAAAAAATCTCTCACACAGATAGAAACCCATATGCTATCGACCACTTGGGTTGGACTGTTACTTTCCCAAACAGACTTTCAAAACAATAAGCACCCAAACTATTACAGGCCAAAAAAAGGAACCGAGAATTTACTGATAAGGAATAATTCAGTAAGGAAAAGTGGATGATTAGAGAAGCAGCTTGAAAAGAATGAGACTTTTTCCCCAATCTTTGGAAGTTACTACAAGCCAAAAATACAAGTTTAAGAAACCCAGGCAGGATATATGACTCTTTCCATTTCTACTGAGTTATAACTGAATGATTTTCAAGCTTTCAATGGAATATGCAGGTACCATGGAGCCATGATAGTCCAATTAAAAATGCATTATAGATTCCAAGGAGACCAAGCTATATCTCTGGGTAACTCAGTGGAATTTATTAGTCCTTGCAGACTGGCTGCTATTATGATCAAAAGCAATTATTCATGTTAAAAGTGTGACTGTCAGTTAAAAGATGTCCCAATGTAACCAGTCTCCTGCTACCATATAGTCTTCAAGCCATCCAGAAAACAGATCTTTAGAAGGTATAGCATGAATTATTTATTTATTTGCCTTCTAGAGCCATTCTTATGAAAGAATTACAATCACGTATGTACACTGGTGGAGAGAACAAGAGAATCTTTGAAGAAACCGTTCAATATAAAGGTATTTTGGAACAGAGAATCTAACCAAATCTGAACCTAGTTCAAACTGTCCTACTACAACTGAAAAAGAATTATGATTTTGGAAGTACTTCTGCAATTGCACATCCAGCTAACACCGCAGCCACAGTTAACCACAAATCAAAGCCAAACCACAACATTTTACTGGGGATACTAGTTGTCACTCTCAGTTCTTCTCAGAAGATTTTTAAGAGAATCATAATTTTGGCAATAATTGCGGCACTTTGGTATTTTCAGTTCATCAAGGGGAAAAGTTTAAAATAAGCTAAACAAAGGATTTTATTTCTAATATATTGTTAAATTCTTTACTAAATCTAAGTAAGCTTAAGCCAAATGAAATTTTTTGGTAACACTCAGTTTGCCAAAAGATGCTGGCTATTTTTCTGCTAACACAATACAGATAAGTGTGGGATTTGGGGTTTGTTTTTTTTTTGTTTTTTTTTCCCTAGCTGCATGAATCCACTTATCTCACCTCAAAACATCTGGCAAAATAGAAAAACAGATGCAGGATACTGACATCTTCATGCAAGTCATTCATGACCTAGAAAGAATCACACTTAAAAGCATGATCCTTTCTTGTGCTATGTCTTCTTCTGGATGTTACTATTTGTCATCCCCACTTTGCTATATTTTGATATAGATACAGTCAAAACACACATGCTAACACCAGAGGCAAAATAACAGGCACATGTAACATTAGACTGGTGATGAAGGAGAACATGAACATTTTTCTGCAGAGTCTACAGTTGCACTCTGGACTCCCCTGCTTCTCACAACACCCTGCACTCCTACTTTCAGGCAAGAAAAAACAATTTGCATCTGTTTCTTTGGGTGTAATCTCTACTTGACAGTGTCCTGTTCTTAAAATGGTAGCTAATAACCCATTTCTAACATTTTAAGCTTTTATTATTATTATTAATTCTCCTTTCTCTGAATCTAAGAGAGCAAAGCTGAATGCAGTCCAGCAGTAGAACTCCCACTCACTGCCATGTCCTTAATTCAAAATACATTAGCGACTAAGTAAAAACAAACTAGAGATAGCTAGAGAAAAGGTTCAAAAAATTTCATATGTACTCCTGGAAGTGGTAGTAAACAAACTGCATATTCTGCACATGTAAAATAAATACATAAATACTAACTAAAATTTCAACTTTTTTGCTTTTTTTAAAAATTTAGCTGGTTTGGGAGACCCACGAACTCAACATGTTTGATTTTAATTTAGGTTTTTCTGTGCAGATATTGTAAATGAACACAGTGTTTTTAGTAGAAATTTCACCAATTCAAAAATAATGTAGCAAAACCAGTTCAGTTTGCTCATGTACTGTCCTATTTCTCCACAGAACTGGATAAATTTTGCTGAATATAATTTCATTGTAAAATGCTCAGGGATGGGAAAATACTTTTGGTGAATGCAATACATAAATGTGTCATTAGTAAAGCTTAACTTTGGCAACGGCAGGAACACACAGTACCTCTGACATCACTGGCACGGCATTTGTACTGGTGAGCTGACGCTACTTTCTGAAAGATGTTCCACCTGGAGGCATGAAAGGCAACCAGTGTAGAGGCAAGCCACCACAAAAAGAGATTTAAAGTGTGATTTTCTAAACTTACCCTTTATATTTTCCCAGGGTAAAAATGTGCAAGACCTGCTATGGTTTGTAAGGTGAGCACTAAGATTATACTGACACATCCCTCCATTTCCTGATATCCTTATTTACCTAACAACTCGGTTTTGACATATTTTTAAGGAGTGTCTCTGACAGCGTTGGTGGGGATGAATGTTTTTCACTCAGTGACAGGGATACTACGGCAGAAACAGTGAGGTGGACACACATCAGCTGGAAAATGCGTTTCTGTAGCTACACAGTCACATACACACTGTAGCTGGCCCTGGCTACAGCTTGGGCTGAGACAAGTCAGAGTGCCATCAATATTGAAAGCAGGGAAATAAGCACCACACTTTTTTCATTAGTTTGTAAAAAAAATATATCATCTGTTCATTGGTTCTTCACATTTCCTAGCAAATATGACATTCCATAAGGTAGAAACATTGGAAAGTTAATTTTGGAGCAATTACACCCTTGCAGACTTCCTCAGCTTTCATTTTTATTTTTCATTCAACAACTTATTAGTGTTAATGATACCCTTGGCTAATCCCATCCTCACAGGACCAGGTGGTACATGTTAACACCTCCAAATTAACAGCTATGTTTAAGAAAGGGACACTGGTAGGCTTGTTCAGCCCTTTACATGAGAAGAAGCTACTTGTCTCACTAAGTGGGAAAGGGTCAGGTCAGTACTTGCGGACTGGCACCAGTCATAACTTAAGAGGTTCATTGTAAAGGTCTGCAGTAGTGTCTAGGCAAACATGGAGAGTAAAAATAAAGTTTCAAGTTAGCAGGCAAGAAAAATTTCCAGAAGAATGGTATGGCTCAAAATATTCCAGTGTTACATCAAGAACTGTGTTATATTTTTCCCTAAAGCATGAGTGAAAAACCAGCCCGAAAGGACTGAAAGGAAGAGGACAGATTTTAATGTTTCAAAGCAGGGGTTTTAGTGTCCCACCAGCAGTGCTAACTTACATAATAACAGTGATTTTTATCCATGATTGATAGATGTGCATATATGGAAAGGGTTTTTTTTACTAGAGTAGTTTAGTCCATATTTATGTCTGCACCAATATCACTGTTCTCATAAAACTATACACCAGAACTGATGTAGTGAATCTAATCCAAAACCTGTGCACCATGTATCTGTTATAAAAGCTGATGACTTTTAGGCCCTTGATGGATGGTATTAGACAAGAGCTTCTTCCCATAAAGAGCTGTAAATTGATCAGTAGTTGCTGCCACCCCACTGTCTGCATCAGACAACTCAAAAGCAGATAATACTCAAGACAAGTCCTAGATGATCCTGGAGAATTTTGTAGGTATATAAGGTGTGCTGACTGAGGCAAGAATTGAGCCCCCGCTGTGAGACAGAGGTCCAAGTTTCGGGACATAAAAATCAAAATCTCCTTCTTCAGGCATCCACAGTTCATTCCTTTCACATAAAGGATTGCCTAAAACCTCCTTAGAGAGACTCCAATTTTGATATAAATAATTTGTCAACTCAAAGTACCTAGGAAACAAACTTCCCTGCAACAGGGTTAGTGCTAATTAAGAGAAATGCCTACTCTAGAATCAACATGGCAACTCAAAATGGATAAGATGCATGTGTGGGTGAACAAAGCAAATACTCATTCTGTTATCCAGCCTAGCGGAAAGTGGGGATAAAACAGAAAAGGCAAACCCGTAGATAGTCCTGGGTATGTAAAGAAAGCATTAAGAAGAAATCAGTGAGAGTGCAATGTTGAAGCCAGAGGTAGTGGTATACTCTGTGATGATACAAGCAGATTACCATAGCATGAATAAAATACTGCTTTCAGATTTGATCTGACTTAAGGACAATCAGTACTTCCACAAAAAAGCAGTCAAATACTCCATTAATCCCAAGACAACTGTAGATACCATCCCAGGTTCCAGTCCCACCACAGTCACTCTGTTTGCAGGTGCCAACAGTCCCCTTTTGTCCTCTCATCTCTTATTAACCACTATGACCTGTGCCATCCACTAATCACTTCAGGTATCTTTATCTCTGTCATTCTCTTTCATCTCCTGCAGTTGCTCTAAATCTTATTTTATCAAAGCCTTTTTCTACCTCAGCAAGCAAACTCTGAGAGTTTATAGTTATTGGAAGAAGGAATCTGATGAAGCTCTCAGCGAAGCAAAGAAAAGTGACAAACAATTAGGCTCCTGGATCTTGCTGTACCATGGATTTAATGAGAGAAGCAAATGGGCAGAGATACTCTAATGCAATAAATGCATAAACAAAAAGATACAAGTTAAACTCTCCATGTATTTCCAAAAAGATCAAATAAAGAGTCATCCCTTCCCTCTTTGGGCAGTTGGGTATTTTTATTCATGCTTTAACACCAAGGTCTTTAAGGGGTTCCAGAAATAACACCTAACTTCTTCAGCTAGCAGCCAGTTCAAAGCACTGAGGCCATTTAAGAAACACCCTCAGTAAAGGGTCCCCTACAGCATAAGGCAGGTTAGAGGGATTCCCAGGTGACAGAAAATCCCTGGGCCTCCCCACTTGCCTGCCATTTCTCTGGCTGGAGAAGCCACCGTCAGCAGCAGTCCCAATGCAGACACTTCCAGTTAAGGCTGACGGGCACCCCTGCACCCGCCTCTCCCTAACTACTACTGCTCTGCTCCTCTGCTCTTTTCCTTGGACTCCCTCTCTTGGCTTCCTGGGTCAAGCAAGAGAAAGGGGTTAGGATGCGCTAAGTAAAAGGGCTAAGGTACCCCAGCTACTGTTTTTGACAGAGATGCTGAACTTTTGGATCAGAAACAAGGAGCTACTGCCTTTTAAAACTGAAATAACAGAACATTTCAGATGCCTGTGCTGGAGAGTCTACAGGAAGCTTTGGAAAACAATGCAAGAATCAAACCAGTATTTCTCACACAGCTACTTGGATCCAGGGCATATTTCATGCAATTACTCAGCAAGGCACTGACATCTTAACATAGAGCGAGTGAGGAGGCCCCAAGACTTGAAACCACAAACTGGCCAGGTACAAAATCTGTGTGCTCCAAGAGGATCTGTTAAACCAATTATTCACTTGGTGGTTTGAGACAGTCTTTCAGGAATTGTGCTTTACACACTATCCACAGCAAATCGTTACTGCATGTAGCATATATTTACTAACATTCTACATAGGGATGAGCTATAAATTCATATTCATCCATTTCCAGAATGTTCTATGTCAAATACGTAGGAGAAAGATTAGCTTAGAGGAAGAAAACAGGAATTTTTACTTTTGTACCTGAGCACTGGGTTGGAGCTGATCCTTTAGATAGGTGCAAAAATCCATGGTGTAACGTACCCAAGCATATGCATTTCCTAGACTCACTTTCACCAACTTTTGTTTATGCTATGTTTCATTGCTGGCAGTGAAACTGTTGTACCTACATAGTGAGCACAAGAGCTTGTAACATTCATAACTCACAAATGCCACATGCAGATGTATTTTCGCAGTTTACAACTCTGCTGAAATGAGTTTCTCATAATTCAAAGAGTGCTTACAGACTGTTTCCACCACATAGAAAATTACTTCATAATAAGATAAGAATCTCTGCTGCAGCAGATGAAAAACATTCACTTGGAATATTCCAGCTACACTGCAGATGAATGGCCCATTGCGTTATGTATATCCTGATTATGGAAACTGGGGAATACAGTGGTGGGTTCAAGTTACCTGTTTTCTCTAGTCTCAGAGGCAGTTTTGGGTATTCATTCTATTTTCCTTCTGGAGCCCCACCTAACCTAGATGATGACTAAGAAGGCAGAAAGACAGACATTTTTAAAAGCATGAGAATCCAGGATACTTGGTAATAGGGCACATTCATTTTTAAAACATGGAGAACCATAAAAATTTTCTTAAAAAAAATTTCACACATGTAGTTTAAAGGCTGACATCATCTAAAGTTATGAACACTGAAAGCAAGACTATAACTGCATTAGATTATGAAACAAGTCCTGACCAGAAGTGGAAAATTATGTTCCTCACTCTTGCAAACATGCCACGGGAAGAAAGCAGCCACGAGAGGTCCAGATCACTAAAGGAACAGGCTGAGTGAGCAGTTAAAAGGAGATTTTGGATCAATTACATGATAACTACTTAAGGAATAGGACTGGAGAAGCTGAATCCTATCCCTGTGTTTGCTGTTGATCTGTTTCAAGGCTTCTATTTTCCAAGTCACTTAAGACACATTATTTAAAGTCCCATGTTACAGTTCCAATTGTTTTTTTTTACTTCATTAGCACTACTGATGAATAAAACCAAGAAGATACATAAATATTTCGGCACCATAAGGCTGATGCAAAATCCATATAGTTGATGTCACACTTCATCCCAACATAATCAATAGGAAGATGATGTGCACATCTTGAAGATATTTCGCAGTCATTGGACTGGTTTGTTGGGCAGTTTTGTCTGAAGTATTTCTGAGAACAGGTGCAATTAACCTTGATAACTTTTTCTCTACTGTCACATATCTGCCAAATGAACCATTTGTATCTATCTTCTCCTCACTAATCTGTGACTCCTGAGGGTGAAGAGGGCACTTCCAATTAAAAAATTGCTATCTTGAACCTAAGTGGATTGCAGCAAGTGTGGCAGCAACATTTTGCTCAGCTATGAGCAGTATTAAATCCAGAAATGGAGGGGAACTTGCTGGAAATTGCTTTCCAAAAGAAACTGCAGCAGGAGACCAGGATGACAACTGAACCTCAAAGCACGTGTGTTTTTCATGTAAGCTCTTCATAATGGAGGCATGTGCAACTTTTCCCTTTCTTGATATGCCAAACAAAGCACCTATTGAATTTACTCATTCTTCTGCATGGTTACTAGAAGCCACCAGGGCCACTCTCAAGGGGCAATCACAGCCAAAAGCTTTCCATATTCAAATGCCTCTGGCGAAGCTCATGGTGTCGCACATGGTGTCCCTCACATCGTGAATGCAGCTGCTGCAATAAACACTCTCTAATTCTGCCTTCCTGTGCCCTGCTGCAATCTCTACTGTGTTGTTTAAGGCAATCAAAACAACCACCTACTACATGAGCTATATTGTTTGGGAAAAAAAAAGTACCAAAACATACCAAAAACTCTTCATCCAAAATACTCTTTATTTTGACCTCTATTACTACAAGAAACCTGTCATGTTATCTTTTCTGCTTGTTCAGAACTCCCATTTGCTTCACAGCATCTTACTAAACCCAGTGAGCCGTGAAGCTGTCAAATAAAAACACAGGTATTTCAGTTTAATTCATCAAGTAAAAGAGGAAGTGATAAGAATAGAATTTGTCTTTAAGGAAGGAATTAGCATGCTTACAAAAAACCCCCTCCACAACAACAAAACAAGCAGCTTCAGCTTAGTTCCCCCTTCTAGACTTTCTACCATATCCTGAGTTTTCTACTACTATCTGCCAGAAAGGCAAGTTCCTCAGATGTGGTATCTATTTCTTGTTCTTTTCTCATTTAAGAGCAAATCAAGAAAAATCCTCCCCTACAATTTATTAACTCACTAAGCCTGATCCACGTTTTTGCTTCTTTAAAACACTGTGCAACTGTTTGAGCTTGGGATGCAATGTGATTGAATTCTTCTGTTATGGTCTATGCTTTGGACAGTTGCAGAGCTACAAAGATCCTTTGCACTGGCGTGGCTTGTTCCTTCTCATGGTGATGCCCACATGTTTAGATGTGCTCCAAAAAGCTTGTGAGCGAACTGCACTCATGCTGCAAGGACTCCGTCACTAAAAAAACCCCTAAATAACATATTAGCCCCACTAAAGGAATCAGGTTTGATCAAGCTGTTCCAAATTTCATCTCAGTCTACACTTCTGGAAAGTTAGAATCTTCACCTGCCTTTAAGTTTTTGCAAGCAGATAGCTGTGCTGCCTTAACTACCTGTTCTCAGAAGTTAAATGCATCTATCTTTGGTGTTTGCAGCTGACAATTTAATAGCACTTTCTACTGCGTGTACACTGATCTGCATTTTCTGTTGCTTGTAAGCATGCCTTTTCAGAACAGCAATTTTTCTGCTATCTCGGCAGAGATGTTGGGCTCATTACAGCAAACCGAGATGCCAACTTTGATGTTTCAAAGGTCAGATTTTTTTTCTGTTATCTAAGTAAGGAAGGCATTTTTTCTTCCAAGACTGTACTGGCAAAGCACATTAATTTTCAGCTTTCTGTCACTCAGGAAAGAACATAAGGAGTTCCGTTTGAGTTTTTAAGTTACCTCCTGGGAATTCCTTTGAAAATTCCTAGTTTGCTTGCTACAGTGTTTGTACCAAAGCGAGAAGTAGCTGCCCTGTTCCACTCGTCGCAGGAAGGCAGCAGGGAAGAGTTTATGAACTTTAATTATCGACTTACCCACTCAGTCTCCTTCCTAAAAGAAGAATCATTCATCACTCTCTTTTGTGCTCCCGACTCCTTAAAAGGCCTACTGAGCTTTAACTCGCGGGTATCCCACCACAGCCAGGCTCCCCCGGAGCCCGCGCCAGGGCTACCTACATGGATTTCAAAGGGAACATCGCGCCGCTTGCCTGCCTTATTTGGGAAACCCTAACTCCGCTCGGCTTGGCACAACCTCAGCGGCCGAGCGGGGCTTCGTCAACCGCGGCTCTGGCAGGGATTTAACGAGAGGGAACCTCAGCTCTCAGCACCGGCCAGAAACAGGAACGAGAGTGAAAAGGGAGGGCGGGCTGACGAGACTCGAGCGACATTTGTCGAGTTAAAAACAAACCCGAAAAGGGCCCGGCGAGGAGCCCTCGGGAGGGTTTTGTGCACGTCTGGCGCAAAAACCTTCAGGAAGGAGGAAAAGGAAGGCCGGGGAGCGGGCGAGGGAGCCGGCGCGACCCGGGCGGGCGGGCAGCGGTGCGGGGACAGCCTCGGCCAGCGGCCCGGCACCGCCGCCCGGCCCTCTGGCCCTCTGTCCGGCCCTCTGTCTGTCTGTCTGTCCGTCCGTCCGTCCGTCCCCGTGCGGGCAGGGCGGGGGCGGAGCGGCGCCGGGACGCCCCTGCACCCCCGCGGCGGCCGGGAGGCCTATGGGGGCGCGGCGCCTCCGCCGGCAGCCCCTCCCCGCCGCTGCCTGCGGGAGTGGGAATAAAGACAGATAGCGGGGCAGGCAGCGGCCGGGCGGGCGGGAGGGAGCGCGCAGAAAGTTTCCTGCGGAGCCCGCGGGCGGCAGCAGCAGCAGCAGCAGCGATGCCCGTGGTGCGCGGAGCGCTGGGGCTGGGCGGGCGCCGCCGGCCTTAGGGAGCGAGAGCGGCGCGGGGGCGGCAGCGAGCCCCCGGCCCGGGGCGGCCAGCCCTGCCCTGCCCTGCCCTGCCCTGCCCTGCCCAGCGCGGTGCTCTCCGCCGGGCGGCCGGGAGGAAGCGCCCCGGGCAGGCACGGGGGAGCCGCGCTGCCGGAGCGCGGGGAGGGCGAGCGGCACCGCGGGGCCAGCCGCGCCGGCCGAGCCGCGGGGAAAGATGAGCTTGTTGTCAACCATCGACACCAGCGCCGCGTCCGTGTACCAGCCCGCCCAGCTCCTCAACTGGGTCTATCTCTCGCTGCAAGACACGCACCAGGCCAGCGCCTTCGATGCCTTCAGACCCGAGCCCTCCTCGTCCCAGCACCCCGACCTCGGCTACACCAAGAGCACCCCGGAGCTGAGCTCCTCGCTCAGCTCCAGCTATCTCAATAGCTTCTTCCAGCTCCAGCGCAGTGAGGTGAGTCCGCCCGCCGCGCCGCCCCGGCCCCCCCGGCACAACCGCCATGATGCCTCGGCTCCTCCTGCCCCTGCCCCTGCCCCGGGCCGGCACCGCCGCACAGCCCCCCGGCCCGGCTCCTCCTGCCCCTGCCCCGGGCCGGCACCGCCGCACAGCCCCCCGGCCCGGCCCGGCCGGCTCCTCCTGCCCCTGCCCCGGGCCGGCACCGCCGCCCAGCCCCC
>JAWWTY010000158.1:11168030-11307530 GCA_035222235.1 Margarornis squamiger
TCCCCGCTGCCCGTGCCCGCTGCCCGGGGCAGGCGCCGCCGCCGCGGCACTGGCACTGGCACTGGCGCAGCCGCCGGCTCCTCCCGCCGCCCGTGTTGACAGTCTGGTCAATGGTTACACCGATTTCCCCCGCGCGGCCGGGACCGGGGGCAGGACACGCACAAAGTGCTGCATCCGTCATAGCGTGCAGAAACACCGCCGCCGCCCCCTCGTCACTTCTGTGTTTGGTTTTTTTTTTTTATTTTTTCCTTTCAAAGTGATACTTAAAAATCTTGGTACAAGAACACATATAGCTTAAGAGAGATGAGGCCGGCACTGTTTGAAGCGAAGAGGTATAAACAGGAACGTGACAAAAGCAGTGGAAGAAGTTTTTGTGCACATTTCATAACTCAAGACTAAATGAAACCAGAGGGAAGGAAGCTAAAAAACTAGGGTATGCAAAGACAATTCGCTGTGGAACTCCCTGTCACAGGAAGTTGTTGAGGTCAAGCACTTCTGCATTGGAGGGATTTCACATGTGTGGAGATACTGCAAGGTGGCACCTCACACACCACAGCTCACAGCCTCTTCCAGAACAGATCCAGCTACACTTTTGCACCCTACTGTGGGACTCTTGCCGGAGGCATTCAACAGTGGCTCTGTTTGACAAGGGTTAGACGGACTGTGCATCCCAGGCTGCTCTGGCACTTCCCACGGAATGACATTTCAGAGTCCTTCCAGCACCACTTATGTTAAAAACATGGATTTGAAACATATTCACAGTCAAAATACACATTCCCGTTCTGTCAGCAAGGCATGGGGTTATTCATTAAAACCAAATCAGATTCCCCAATTGCTCTCGCATTATAGCAGTTAAGAAGCAGAGTTATACACACACTTTCCCTTAATTAGAAACCCTTTCTTCTTTAAGCGTTTCATAAAGCACATCCAGTCTCAAAATAAGGACTGTTTTTGAGAGTACATGGCTCAAAACCCATTCAAACTGGTGTACCTAGTCTTACTAAGCATGACATGACATAGGCAGTTTAAGAACACACAGATTTAACAAGCACATTGATTTTGCGAAAAGACTAGCAGTCAGTGCAATTTAAACTATTAGCTACCTACCTGTTGGCAACAAATTTTAGTTTTTGCCCCTTTCTGCTTAGTTTACAAGCTTTGTGGTGCTCAGGTAGCAACAAGACTCCAGGAGTTTGGGCTGCATGGACTCCAGACTGGGACTTGTTCAGCCTGTGTTTGTTCAAGTCGGGATACATTCTGCTCACAGCGGGTCCTTTTTCTTCTTGGGAGAAAAAGGAAGAAACAAGTAAATGGAGGCTGCATTCAGGAAGCCTTTGAAACAGTCACTGAGAAACAGTTTTCTTTTCCTCACAGTTCCCTGAGTTCATTTTCTGCTTCTACTATACTGTGTGCAAGTAGGGGCTAATCCTTTTGTCACACTCCCTTTCCACTTGGCTCACATTTCTTTCCATTTTTTTCCCCCCCAAAACTTTTCTCCTTTCTTCTGGAAAATCATTTCCCTGCTATGCCAGGTCTTCCCCAGGCCCCCGCCTCAGCCCCAGCTCTGTGCAGTTAGCCCCTTTGCAGCCTCCCCCTGGCTGCCCTGCTTTCAGATTCCAGAAGTCACCTTTGCTGCATTTCCCTGTGGATTCCTGTCATCCACAAGCTGTATGGATGCAACTTTATTCTGCTCTCTTTAACCTTGTTACATTTTCCTGAGGCACATGAACTACAATTGCAACTGAGAATTCTGGCCCTGTAGAAAACCAAGAGTGCTCATCATCCAGGAAATAAGAATCCATTTCATTCTATACAGCTATTTTAATACTTTTAAAAGATCAAAAATGTTAGTTTGTTCCAGTTTGCTTTCCAACCTGTGACAATAGCATTGACTGTCTGGCTGAGAGACACACTTCTGTGTTTCCAATATTTACCTGAACTATGTGTTACTAACATGGTAGCCTGAAAAGAGAGAGGGGGGCATGGGAATGCTTTTACCCCACTGGATATACCCTGAAGGAAGTAGGGAACCCTGTAGTTCCCCAGGGTGACACTACCTGCTTATACAGCAGCTTTCATTCAATGTTTTAAAAGGTGCTAGAGATACTGTTGTTCAGAAATTGTTCTTTCAATATATTAGGTGCTCCGTTTTTTCCATAAATTGGAAACCAGACTTCTTTTCGGCAGGAGTCACCCAAGAGTTTCTTACAATGTCATGCTCTTAATTCTTGGGATTCTAACATCTGTTTATTTGCAGATGCCATTGGGTATACACTACATATTTCAACTGTATAAAATTATTTTGGAGAGCATTAGTACTGTATGCTGCTTTTGCATCAAGTGGGCTTATGCTATCTTTGGAACAACACATAGCTTTCCACAGTTAAACTGTTGACTGTTTTCTACACAGTGCTTGCTTTGGTTGGCATTTTTTTCCCCTCACAGTTTTGTCCTGGGTTGGCTTAGGCTGGAGCTGAGCTGTGGCAATGATTGACACATAGCTATAGACAATATTTGGAAAGTGACCTAATGAGGGGCCAAAATAGCAACAGATTGAGAAATGATAGGATCACAGGGTGTAAAATAGTCATGCCTCCTGTATGTTGCCTTGCAATTGAAAATTTCTGGAAGACAACACTTGGAATGAGAGACAGCACTTGTGAAAAGTTGCTATTATACACGGTTTGAAAGTCTGCATGGCAGTGCCTGTGTATGTGACTTGCATACTGACCAAAGGAACAGGACAGAAAAAAATAAAAAGTGCCAGCACCCACAGAGGAGTCTTGTACTTCACCAAGATTTTTGTCCTCCAGACTTTTTCCACTACAATGGATGCCTTCTAAATAAACATGATGAACACAGCTGTTTGGTGCATAAAAGCCCATTGTACCAGGGAAAAGAAGCAATAATAAAGGTTTAAACAGTAAAGCAACAATGAGTGTTTTGTTCCATATGCAAGACTCATTTTGCAAAACAGACCTGCTTTAAACCAAACTTTACTGCAGCGTTTAATGTTCTAGATATGAAATGAAAGCATGTTAGAACATTAAGATGCAATAAATTGGCTGTCGAGCTGAGCTCCACCCTCATTATAACACCATCCATCAGAGCCAAGTATTTGAGGCTTTGTTGTGGGGCTGGTTACGTGGAATTTAATGCCTTTGAGACACAGCCAGGTATCTGTGGCTTTGTCATTGAGAGGTATAATTGAGAAACCTAGAATAAGGGGGCAAGAGACTCATATGGTGTTTTTCTATACTCACAGGAGGCATATTACTTGGTCAGTACTGTCTTTGGTCATACCAAGTCAATGCCGTCTTTGGTCAAGAAAAGAAAGGGACCAGTAACTAGAAATTATCATATTATAAAAGCTAAACTTGTTTCTCAGAACCTAGAGTGCTAATTGAGGCACAGCCTGTGAGAAGCCTATGTCCTAATGAATTCTTTGTCCATGTGCAGTAATCCATGTGTCTTTCAAGAAGGAAATTCCTTCTAGAAACCTCTGTGGTAGCCACTTTCTGGATCTAAAACATGTTTTATTTAAGCACATATAACTGCATATACTAGATTAGAAAATAATCACCATTTTCAAAAAGTAGTTCATGTTTCTGACTTGTGGACTTCCAGATCCAGTCCTTTTAGTCAAGAGGGGAACAAATAGTGAGAGAACACAAAATAGTTCAGTTTGCTACAGTAAAGTATGGATGACTCACTTGGAAAGAATAATCAGTGGAGTTGAAGTTTACAGACTGTGCTGTGGAAAATAATGCTCAAATCCCTGTGAAACAGAAGCAGGTCTGCAGCACTGGGATAGATACTGGGATAGATTAGATAGCTTCCCAAAGAAGACAATGACATTAATAAGTTAACAACACAAACCTATGAAAAACTGTCAAGAAAAAAAACGTAGGGAAAGAAGTTGGCAGTTCTACAGAAAATGTATTATATATCAGACAAACTTCTTGTCCATCTGTCTTTCATAGAGTTATAGGGATACATACTAGCCTGATATTTGATGAAGGAGATCTGTCATTTGGCCTAGATGAATTAATTTGGAGGATGATTATAAGATTGCAAAAACCTCCATTATCATAGTATCACAATTCTGAGTGTAGGGATTGCTACACCAGATCTGGCCATGGACCCACTAAATTAAGTGTAGTGTCTCTGAAAACAGCCATGATTAAAAGAATTAAAAGAAAGAACAAAACACCTGTGAGAGGCTGCTCACAACCAGGATGGTCTGGGGGCAAGCACAACAGAGATGCAGATTACCAGAAATTGTCATATGCTCCAAAACATGTCTGATTTGTTTAATTTTGTGTAATATTATTATTTGTTTAATTTTGTGTAATATTATTATTTGTTCTAACACAGAGCATATTTTTGATCCACAGAGTACTTAATGTGCTAGGTTCCTAAATCAAGACTTCTTGATTTCTCACTTGTAGACTAAACAACCACAGCATTATCTCCTGTTAAGCATAGTTATTGATAGAGTAGCACAGTGTTGTCTGCACTACATGAAAGTAGCCTTTAATAATTGTGATTATTATTTGATTGATGTCCTCATTTTCATTTTTCTCACTACTCTTTGTGTAAGTACTAACATTTCAGTGCCCTTATCCTTCTACAAATCTTATTGAAAAGACACTAGCACAATTCCAATGTTGGAGGAGCTTGTACTTTCTGTCTCGGGACGACCGTACACTACAAATATTTTGTGGCTATTTAAAGTGTCAGTCAAGTAATTTCAAACTGCTTTTCAGGAAGTTAAATGTCAATTCTCACACTGGTCCTCATAAGAGATCCCAGGGCGCTGAATCTCTATGTTAATCAGAGGACAATATGCATTTCACGATCTTGGCAATGCCAGCCTCCTCTGTCCTCTCACACGGCCAGCTCCAGAGCCCTTTTGATGATACTGCCTCAGCACATGAAGTGCAGCTTTCACAGCCCACTCTGTTCTGGTCTCAAAATCTCAGATCCTGTTACAGCTATTTGAGCTAACACCTATTGTGATTCCAGTTCCAACTGAACATAAGCTTTAAAATGCAAAAATTCAGGAGTTTATGTCTACAAACATTCTCTTTTGCCCCGTTTTTATTTCTGCAGCTGTGGCCTCCTGCTTTACTACTTCTGTAGTCCTTGGAAAACACCCTCTTTTGCCAGGGAAGGAAAAAAAACATATGTGAATGTACTGTAGGAAGTGGAGTCTGAAAATCAGATCTATATCTTGTATAAGAAGTGTGAAACTGAAGTTATCATCCAAGTTCACCTCTTCCATTTATATTCCCTAGGTATGGCTTTAGACTTCTCTGTTCTTCAGGATTAAGGTTTTTTGCTTGGATTTTTATAGATGCACTGTACTGCATTTGGTAGATACTGTTCTTACTCATCACACAGAGGCTGAATTACCTAATAGCAATTTGATTGCAGGAGGAAATACACAGGAGCCAAATTTGGTTCACTTAAGCAAGCATTCTGAATACAATTATGTTGCTTTTACTCTGGCTTCCTCACCTGAATAAGAACAGCAGAAAGCTCCCAGAAGTAGGAAGAAAAAGATGTGTGGAATTTACTCCAACAGCCAGAGCCTCCTTTGTTGCTTCCTTACCCACAAACTGCCCCCACCCTCAGCAAATGCTGCTGTAGCTCTGCAGCACACCTGCCCTACCTCTGGCTTTAACTAATTCAAACATGGCTTACAGCTGGGCTTTACTTCGTTACAACTAAAGTATTACCCACCATAGTCTTTTGCAGCTACTTGTTTTCACATCAAAATCAGAAACATGTTTGGAAAGCTGGCAAGAACTAAAATATTAATTGTTGAGAGTAAATCAAGTCTTTCAGGACAGGGTTATAGACTTTCTGCTTTGCTGTTGATTTCTTTTTGATAGGTTGAAGGAAAAAAAAAGCTAGCAATAGAAGATAGAACTTGATTACTTGAAAATCACTGCCAACTCTTTTAAATCATTTGGGATTTTGTATTTATGCAAACTTCTCATTGAGAGAAGCACTGGCATGCACTTTCTGCCTCACAAATACATCTATGTCTTGAAAAACTTGTCAGGAAATGCACAGAAAAAACTACCACAACCTATAATTGGAGGCAAAAGCATGTAGAATTCTTGTTACAATTATATTTTATATGCAGAGCTTTCATTTACAGTTATTTTATGGGTTTACAGTGTCTTCCATGCCAAAGCACCCAGACAAAGAGATGATGTAACTGTGTGCTGGATAATGATTTTTCATCCATTCCTCTTTTGCTCTACAGACACAGACTCAGTTATTCAGAATAGAAAAGGAAGATCCTTCTCCAATGAGCTGCACAGATGATTAGACAACCAAGCCTGACTTGAACCAGTATATTAGTTTATAAAATGAATTAAATATGGATGAATGGAATGAATTAAATAACCCCAAGATGGCTACAAAACTGCTTTTATCCAAAACCAAATACCCTTCTTCCCCCCCACCCAGGCTTTTTTATTTTTGTTAGTTATTTGGGGGATTTTGTGGACTTGCACAATTTAGATAACAAGCCACTTTTATCAGAAGATTGCATTTTATTGACAGATACTAGGTGAGGATCAGTGCAAAGAAAAGTTTTCTAGATCAGAGTTTAAGTCGGCCGCAAAAGGACTGTGCAACCCAATTTAAGTGAAATTTATATCTAAAACCAGAGAACCTTTTCCATGCTTCTTTAAGAAAGATGAAAAACAGTGACACAGTGCAGTTGCAAAAATGTGCAGGCACAGATATTACAAAGCCAAATCATATAATACTGATAATATATATTTGCATAGAATCAAAAGCAAGTGTGTCCTGTTATCCAAACTAGATGCATATATATAAATGCTACCTAAGAAAAGTGATACTGGATATAACCTTCAAGTTTCTGAACAGATTAATAAAATGTCACAGTTAATATATGTACCTTTCCCCAGTTTCTTTTCCCCAGAAAAATTGCCAGGAGCCTGATGCCAATTTTGCTACTCTCCTGAATTGCTTTTTTCTCTTTTAGAAAGCCACAATGAAATTATTAAATTAAATGGGGCAAATATAAGTATTTGCTTCACAGCAGTTTACTTAGGTTCTATGTGCGTTCCTGAGCAGTTATAATGGATCAAAGGAACTAATTAAATTTTACAAAGCTATTCAGATCTTAAATAATGCTGACATAATTCAGACAGACAGTATTTCTCTGTGTGTCAAAACTTGGATCACTTTTTTTCCCCTGAAGGTTGGTTTTTATTCTCAGAACCATTACAAACAACCTGTGATCTACTAAAAGTAGAACCTAAAATTATAGACAGGTTCACTTGAGGAAAGCAGAATAAATTCAGGGTTATGAGTCCGGGGCTTTGTCCACATCCCTCGTTGTCTAACCAGACCAGCACAGCTGTGGGGAGTTTTGGTAGGTTTTAAGTTTCAACATATCACAAGCCTAGCCTATTACTTTGTCATGTGTTTTAGTGTAAGTGAATACTAACAAGTCCAACACTTTAACAAAAAGGAATTTTAAGAAGCCTCTTGTAGACCCTTTTTCTGAGCACTTTCGACTTCTGCTGACAGAACTGCTGCCTGCTCTTCCAAACCTATATCTTAAGAAATACATTTTGTGTTGCTACAGATTTAGTTTGAAGATTAGCAAATGCCCTCATGATCCAGGACTTGAGCTCATATGCAAAGCAGAAATACATTCCTGCTATATTAAATGGCCACCCACCCTACTCCCTGCACATGGCAGGACTTGGTGTCTCTTTTGAACAAACACAGGTGCAATACCCTACATAGAAGGATTGTGGGTATCTGGAAATCTGTATTTACACCTCATCCAGCTAACTGCCAGATAAGCAAGCACTTTAACAGGATCAGCTTGCTCTCATAGATTTCTCTTGCTACTAGAAGTTCCAGGTATCTAAATTATTGTAGCAGGGGAGCTGGAGCCTATATTTCTTCACACTAAGATGGCTTGCTAGGCAACTATTTGTAAGGAGTCTTTAGGGCTGCGGATACCTGTGGTTGAAAGGAAAACGAAGTATTTTAAGTCGTTGCATCCTGAAAATGGAGGTCTGGCAAGAGTTTTTAAGAGGTTTTGAGCATCACTGATCCTTGAAATACCTAGGTGCTCTTACATAATCATCTTTCTCCCACATATATTGCAACATAAATTAATAGAGTAATAGATTCATTCCTCTAATAGTCCCAACCTGGGGAAAAAAAGCCTTAAATCTATTTGGAAACCAGATTACTCAGTTGTTATTTTATAAATTATCTGAAACAGATAGTGATGTTTTAGGTTTATTTGCTCAGATCACTCTTCAAGCTATGGTGTATCACAATTCATTAAGAGGGTGGCTTTAAATGTAGATAAAACTATCTAAAAGCTGGAGTCAAAAAATGAAATTCAAGCCTGTCACTTATAGAAATAATTTATTTTCCTCACTATATTCAGTTTAATAAAAGTTTTGGTCTTCCTGTGAGTGCAGAAACTGAAGCCCTAAGCACATTGCGAGGGGCCCGTTCTGGGCAGATGATGTATTGTTTCTACCTCTGACAGCAACCTTAGCTTTGCCTCTTTTAAACTTTGGCAGCCATTGCAGAGGTTTCTGTGCCAAGAAGGCGTTACTGAATGTAAATGATATAAACAAAACTGTCTCAGACTTAGAGTTCTGTTTAACCCAAAATGGACATTTCTTAGCAAAACCTTTCATCATGCAAGAGCTGCACAGGAGGTAAATGCTTTCCTAAGTGTGTCTTGAACAGGCACATATCTATTTCCGGGTGTTATTTTTCTTACGTTTGGAGTGTCAAAAGAGCCACCAAACAAGAGGAAACCCGACTCTTGTTTTTCAAACTGCCGGTCAGATTGAGACAAGATTTCCTGCAGGAAACAGAGATGTTAACAGAAAGTGCAGGGATCAAAACACGTCCATCCGTTTCTGCCCTCACTTTGTGCTATACAGCCTTCATAACCTCCCCCTCGCCTCAGAACCCTGTCTCGAGCAGGGTGGCTTGTTCTTGGCACTGGGATGGAGGTACCTGGTGGAGGCCATCCCCATAGCCTCAGAAAGGTCAGGGAGGTTGGTGGCCGCAGGAGACCCAGCTGCAGGGAGGCAAAGGACAGGCTGAGAAATGAAGGCTCCTGTGGGGATGTGTTAAAGTAATCTGCAATGTGAATGGTCTCCCTTGTCCCTAATATAATGCTCATGGGTTAGAGCGTCTCTTTAACACAAGTGGGCAGTTGTTTGGCATTTATTGGATGAAAAGGATCCCTGCAGAACTTGGTGCAAGATTGGGAAAATTCCTCCAGAGCTGTGCACCTCTGACCAGAGCAAATCTCTGGCATCTCTCATACTTGCCTTCAAAAACTTTTTATGAGGCCCCCATACACTGTGTTCTCACTGACATCCACAGCAAACCCTTTCCTGAGGCTGAAATAAGGGGGATCACACTGCTAGGAGAGAGCTAAAAGGCCTGTGTGAGCTCCAGCAAGGCTGGAGATGGTGACTGAGCAACTTCTTAACTGTCAGCGTTACTTCTACACTACTGCATATTAGACAGGGAGCAGCAATTTTTTTAACATCTAAGGATCTGTGAAACTCGTTGAAATCTTTGGATCAAAATGCTAAAGACCATCAGATCTAAAGCAAGGCAAGGAGGTGGCATGTGTTTGTCTCCAGCCTTGCTGTGAATTGAAGGTATGGCAGTCATGGACAGAGAGTATGTTTCACCCACTTGCTGTCCTGCAGAAGCTCAGCAATTACATCCTGAGAAGCCACAACTATCTGAGCTGTCAGATTTGGAATAATTAGATTAGAGAGATCTATCTGCTGGATTAAAGATTCATCGCCCTTCAATGATTCGGTTCACAACCACTAGCAGGTCATGCAGCATTTGTAATTGTTTCCTTAAGACACTGTTTCTGCAAAAGGAAAGTCCTAGTGCCATCTATCTGAAAATATTTAGAAGTAGGCATTAGTGTTAGCAGTTTAACAAACATGTATTTATCTAAAACCTCCTACAGAAGAAGGATGAATTAAGGTATACTTGGCTAATCTAACTAGTCAGGAATGTATTAAGGTTTACTTGGCTAATCTGTATTTGTCTGTGGTTTTATATGGGGAACTTGAGCAATTCAGATTTTACTGAAGTCAGCCCAAAGACCAGTTTTTTTGACAGCTGACTTAAATATTGACTTCAGAAGGAAACAGAAACCCGAGTCATTTTTTCTTCCTCCAGGCAAACATTTTCTTCACTGAGTGATGAGCTCAGCTTGCAGTTCTCCAATGATAAAATGTTACTGACCAAACTCTTATGGTGTTTTTTGGAAAAGTATCCAATTTATTAGAGGAGTTAAAGCAGACACAAGCCATACAGGAGCAGTTTTTGAGGTTTTCCAGTTCAGCCTTAGTAATTAAACTTCTCTGTTTCTTCTGGCTCAAATTAATATAACTAAATTTAATCCAGTATTTTTATTTAATCCCTCTGTTTTCAGAAGGATTTGGGGTTGGCCATAAACATTGATGATGATCTTAAAAGTCCTTTCCAACCTAAAAAACTCTATGATTCTATTCTATGATTCTGCATTGGATGTTTTCTTTGGGGACAAAGCCATGGAACTGTATTGACCACTTATAAAGAGCTGGAGCACACAAAGTCACAGATTTTAAGTGCTCTTATCCACAAATGGTCATCTTCAGGTACAACTGTTGAGCTTTCACTCATATTGCATAGCCCCATGGATACATCCCATGTGAAAAGCAAACCTTAGGACACTAGGAGAGAAGGCAGATATAGGCCCTCAGGTTAAGTTTTGTATATTAGCACCTACAAGCCTCTGAACTACTGTTTGGGTAGCAAAGATTTCCCTTTTCTCCAACGTGAAAATAGCAACTGAGTGAGGGCAGTTACTTGTCTATCCTCTTTTATCCATGACACAGCATGGGACGTACTTAGTCCTAAACTTCATGAAAATTCAAGCTCAAAACTTAAGCACCTTTTGACATTTCAGTGCAAGGCTAATAATTAGCATGCCTAGTCTGGTTACCATCATACAAGCTGGAGAACATTTACAATTACATACAATTTACAGTATATGAAAGCCTTACTTTCTCCACACTGATGACAGGGCATCCAATCTCCCTTTTTCAACAAACTGTAGGCAGCCATAACCCCTGTTGACTTAAACTTAACTCTGGCAGTTAAGACTGCATTATTTTTGTTTGCTTTATTAGGTTGGCAACATACTAAAGCAAAAACAAGTCATGAAAATTTTTTTGCTCATTGCTTTTCAATTACAAACTATTTCATATTGTGGAAGCATTGATGACTGGACAAGGTTATAGGAATATTGAAACGCTACAGGACCTCACCCTCACTTCAGTACGTGCAGTTAAAACAAATATGGAGAGAACCATGAGCACAAATCATACTAACTTAAAGAGCATCAAACAGATGTACTGGCCAGATGCACCCTATCAACCACATCAACCAGCACAGGTCATTCTGCCCTCAGGTAACTAATGGATATGTACCCCTTCATCATTGCCTTACAGGTCCAGCAGCCACAACATGAACTTGGGGCAGAAACTGATTTTTCCAGATACGCCTCTGTTTTTCCTGTCCCTACCTAAAAGCTTCACTTCTTAAATCCTAATAAGAAGATACCATTCCCACATAAACAGGTTGACATTACTTATTAATATCAGCTGTTCTGGTAGATAGGTAGTCCTTTCACCTTTGGTCAGAATTCAACATTGTCATAATTGAGATGCTGTCATGCTATCTGTGCTTCCTAGTCCCTGTTAAAAAATATATTTACAGCTAAAGCAGTAGCCTTACATAGCAGTGGGAAATTTGGAAAATAAAACTTGCCACTTGTTTGTTTAAATGTGTCCTTGCACATTCCTAACAGTACTGTTGTCTTTATTTTCAACATTATACTACTGCTAAAAAAGAAGCTGAAGACATAATGCTGGTGTTTCCTTTTTCACGTCTTGGCACATCAACCCCCAAAGCTATGTCTGAAAGGCAGGGACCCAGCCAAGTGAATCGAGAGCATTTGCCAATCATTCACTTAACTAGGAATTTCTTAGAGGTGAGTTAGATGCTGGAACTCTTGAGTCACTTCATATGTTACCCAACTGGAAATCAGAGTAAGGAAGCTATGGAGGACAATAGCTGCCTCTTTCACAAAGGATCACACCAACCTTACAGATTACATGCTGTTTAACTCAAAACACTCAGCAAACAAGTAACAAAGGAAGCTTTGCTTCCCGACACCACCGACAGATACAGTGTAAAGATCCACGGAGCAGAGAGGTTGCCTTTGGAAAGTCCACCGCAAGATTTTCAGTTCAGTTCATTCAACTAAGTCAACAAGTTTCATAGAAAGGAAACAAACAAACTTACATTATCAGCTTAAACCTCCCACCAAACTAGTTTCCAAGTTTTACCATCAGGTCCCCCATCCCCCAGTACCGAAAGATAAGGAAATCCTGAATTCATTGCAGCTGGGCTGATGAGCCTTGTAATTAGGACATGCAGTGTGGTCTTTCAGTGCCTTGAGAGCACTAACCCTTTCACTGCCAAATCCTTTCTATCCTGTTAGAGCTCAAAATTAGACTACTTGAGAGGTACTATGTCTACTCTTTAAAGAAATAGATTGGCTTTGCTAGTGGTGCATTGTGAACACAGAGCAGTCATTGCTTTCCATGGAATTCATAAGAGGAGCAGTCTCCCTGCCACCTCCCAGATGGGTACTAATACACTTGAGACCAGAGTGAGTCAGAAGGCATTTCTCTTCCACCCTATTTTTTGTCTGAGACCATCAGCATTCTCCCTGTCACTCTGATCATCCCCTGGGCATCCCCTTCGAGTGTGAAGCTAATTCAAAGGTTTTTTTCAAACCCCTTCCTAAAAATCCCCTTTACAGCAGTGCAAACACTTAGTAAGGGCTGAATTGCTGATCTGCTCAATTAAGTGCTCCAGAAAGAAAAAGTCCAAACCAAAACTGTGTTATGTATCTCAGTATTATTCAGTCACCCCTTGTCTTCTACAAAGACAAAATGGACTCAATCACCATTTCATCACATTCATTAGATCCCCCAAGCTTTCACAGTTTGATTCCAGGAGCTGGGATGAACTTTTCCACTACCACCCTTATTATATAACTTTGGTTTTGGGAATGGCTTATTTCGTCATCTTCTTCTGAAGAACTGGAGATTTCCAGGGCTAGAAACAGGATATAGCACCATTTGTGCTGGTGCTCTTTATAGCAATTTTCAAGTGCCAGATTGAGGTGTTTTTCACGTTGACTCTGAGTCAAACAGATTGAAGACCATTTTCCAGGTCAGATTGGCAGGAATTGCTGAAGCAGTTTGCCTGTAACCTGGGGCCAAAATGGCAACCTCCTGATGGGTAGCAGTTACATATTCTGTGTCCTCAGGAGATATTTTAGATTTTGGCAATAGGTAAAGAATTTGAGATTTCATACATTCTGTGTGTCCATATATACACCCTTCTTTAAAAATCAGATAATAACGAATTTGCAAAGTTACCGATGAGTGTGATGCATGTGAAGTACTTTCAGCATCTCTTGGCAAGAGGGACTCTTAAAAATATTTTACATTATTCCAAGTATATATAAGAGAAAGTGGCTCTTAGGGAGACAAGAACTTTTTGAAGACCCTTAATTAATACTATTTTGGCATCCATAGCACTTCCGCTTCCTTTTAACAATTTGATGCCAAGAATTTCTCATTCTAACAGCATCCAATAAATCCTAGAAAATAAATTGCAGTGACCATTGGAGGTATCTTTGGTTGCTTGATGGCTAAAGCACCTAGAATATTTTTATTAGTTTTTGAAATAGCTTTTCCTTTTAAAATCTGCATCTTTAACCCCTGAAACAAAGTGACTGATTCTCCTTTCAGCACCCAAAACACCTTGCACCAGCACAGAACAGTTCAAGGACTAAAATTATGGGCGTTTCAGTGCCAGGACTTACATAAAGTCCCCTCTGAGATCGGATTCTACTCTGGGGCCCTTTGAATTGATCCTGCTGCTGTGCACCAGCTTTGTAAGAGGGGTCAGTGGAGCTCAGCATGTTGTGTTTGACCATAGTGCAACTGGGTGAAGCAGGTTATTAGGCTGATTTATTTTTTTTTACAGCGTACACCATCTTCAGTAGATGGGATTTAGTAGTAGTTGGGACTCATCCAGGTACTTGTCCCTAGAGCCTCAGTATGATTCCTTAGGTGTGTGACTGTCCCCCAGAAAACACTCAGTGTGCAGACATCCTGAATGTTTGAGATCTCTGAAATAAAGGTATTTTCCATTTCAGATTTATTTCACAAACTCTCTCAATCACTTTCAGTTCATGTCTTCAATATGTATATAATGTATAAACATATGGAAACATATATGACACATATAAAGACTCCATTGAAATATTTGGATTTAATAGCACTGAAAAACAAGGTTTCCACAGAGGCACAGATTGAACCTCTTCTTACTTCACTTTCCCATAAGCTGGCAGTAATTCTCTGATGCCAGGAGAATTACATGAGCATAGCATTACAGACCCAAGGTGGAAACACCATGTGAAATGTGTCCCCTAATGTAAGGATGGAGAGGACAGTCCATAGTTGGTCTTATTTCTACAGTGATTCATTACTATGTTAATTTTTTAGGACTTATTTACTTTTTAAACTCCTGCTACACAGTTTCTTTTGAACCTTAGCAGGTTAAAGGGAATGAATCCTTGTTATCTCCATTAGAGAGAATAGCTATTTACGTGTTGATTGATGGGTTTCCTGCTGTTCTAAAGCTACTGAATGGCAAATTAGGAGCTACTGAGTGAGATTTGCAGATCGAAAGTATGAAGATCCTACTGAAGTGAAGTACAAAACCTAAATATTTACTGTTTATCAGGAAATGTTTAAGTTGCAGTAGGTTTCCCCCTAAGAAAATCCAAACCAGATGTAGATCTCAATGTTTCTTGTTATTATTTGAACATGGGACTCTGTGTTGACTGTCTGATTAACCAGATTGGAAATTAAAAGTTTCTTTGCATTTTTATTGGTGTTCTTTTCCTTTCCCTGACTTCAGTATTCTTTGTGTAAGTAGTTTTGGACACAAAAAGGTTCCCTTTTTTTAGGTTGTTCTTTCAGTTTTTGCCTGCCTATTCCAACCATACCATGAATGTATTATGGTCAAACGCAAGAAAGCAATCATTGCTTAGTGGAAAGGTTGGAGCAAGTGAACCATGGCAGGCTCAATAGTTTCCTCAGCAGTGGGGTGACCAGCTCCATTGCACGGTCATTATGAAACCTCTTTATTAATGGCCTGTATATTGCTCTCCTCAAATATGCAGCCATGTTCCTAATGAAAAAAAACCAACTTCTTTTCCTGTTTTTTTTTTATCCTTCCCCTACTCAGATCTGCCTCAAAACAATCCTAAATACAGTACTATGTTGTGTGTAACTTTTTCTTTTCCTTTTCAGGCTCTGAGCAGCAGTCTGTACAAGAGTGCATCGCCTTATGGCTCGCTTAATAACATTGTGGATGGGTTAAGCTCCCTCACTGAGCATTTCTCTGACCTATCCCTTTCTTCAGAAGCCAGAAAACCCAGCAAGAGGCCACCTCCTAACTACCTGTGCCACCTCTGCTTTAACAAGGGACACTACATCAAAGACTGCCCACAGGTAAGGAATATATAATATTCTGGAAAAATCTTCATTAAAATTTTCTCTATTCCCTGATTTAGTAACGCAGAATTTGACTGAAATACTTCAGAGTCAGTAGCACTGAAGAAATACCTTGACAAAGTGCCAAACTAGCCATGTGTTCTTTTAATCTATTCTTTATCACAATGCAGATGGAAAAAGTTTGCTATTTCATTTGCCTAATAAGTATTACAGAAGACATTAATCTAGGCACATGAATAAGTAGATTTTGGAAACTTTAAAAATGGCTACTATGTAATTTTTTATCACAAAGATTGTGTAAATTACATTTCAAGGAGCGCCTTGTGTAGTCAGTTTGGCAATGGCACTTAATAAAAATATAACAAGTTACATATGCTAAAGGAGAAGAAATTGTTACATTGGAGGAGAACTTTGAATCAGTGTTGCAGCAAGCACAAGCTCCAGGTATTTCTGGTGCAAAATCTCTTTTGTCTTATAAAAGACTTCTGCTATACTTGGCAAGATGTGTTGGTCTTTAACTCCTAGAACTTTTCTGTAGTGGCAAAGCTGGCAATATTTATTTCCTTAGAAAAGAGGTATAAACCAGTGTGCACTAAAACCACTCACCAATGTGCAGTTTATTTTTTTTTCTAAGGCTCCAAGCCACAGTGTACAAGGTTTTTTCATTTTCTCTAGTTTCAGCTGGATGCAGTCATGTTGCTGGCTTAAACATTCAGAATTCCAACAATATCCTATGTAGAGTCCCAAGGAAATTAAAATGCTGCCAATACTCTAGAAACACAGACGTGGACATTACCGGCATCCATTTCACTATGACTTTAACCTCCTATCCTCTTACTGTGTGACTTTCAGCAGAATTAATCTGCATAAAATTAACTACAGTTAATTTGCAGTTGAGGATGTCAGACGTATATAAGTCAAAACACAAGCAAAAGAGCATCTGACAGCTGAGCAAGGTCAGCATGAAATCAGTCTAACATCAGATGACCTTTGACTGAGTGTATTCCTCTTGCTGTTATGCATAGACCAACATCATTACTTTAGCTGTATATCTTTCATTAATTCTAATGAAAGCTATGGAATTAAAGTACATTTGCTATCTTGGGTGTGGCACTTGAAAATATTTTACTATTTCAATATATATTAAGACTTCTTTAGGAAAAAAGTGTGAAATTTTCTTTACTAGGAGATCAAAAGTATTCTGGTTTGTATACTTCTGTTTAATCTTCCTAAGTGAGCATGCTACAGAACAATGTAAAGATAGGACCGTGTTGTAGTATACATTGCTTAACAAGGAGATTAAAACTACAACTACTAGCTATGTGGCGGAGTGAAAAACTGCTGAGTTGGGGGTGGATGGCTGTGTTTTGCTGTGCTGTGTGAGAAACCAAATGGATGCAACAGGTCCTTTGACAATCAGTGTGTGCAAGCTGCAGCTCACAGAGATGGTCCCAAGTGAACATGTCAGTGTTGGAGCAGTAATTCATTGTTTATTTCATAGGTATTTTTATGATTTGAGGCACTAGGGGTTAAAGAAGGTAGTGAAAATTGGAGACACACACACAGAAATCCAGGAGATACAAACAAATTAAGGATTTTGTCAGTACACTAATTCACTTAAACTGCACATCCTATGTATTTTTTTTAAAGATTTAACTAGTAATGTTTTCCATTTCTCTGTGAACTAGGTAACGAAAAGACTTCCTACTGGGCATAGTGTGTGGCTGTCCTATGAGCTAGGTAGGACTGAGTGAAGGAACACAGCACAGGGAGGCATCTGCTCGCTCACCATGTGCAGACTTCTATGGTTACAGGCAGGCCTATTATATAGCCCCTTTCCAAAACTGACCAAGTTCTGGCTGAGAAGCATTTCAGCATTTTGGCCATGCTACTGCTGATGTGAGAAGCTGCTCCAGAACCTCAGTGCTCTCCTAACTAGAAATCCTCCGATTTCTAGGATGACTGTAACTCATGGCCACTTTATAGTCATTTGTTCTCCTGCCAAAATTGTCCTCCACTGAAATAGTTCATAGCCAACTCTTGTGTTTATCTCAGGGTGTATTAATAGACTGCAATGATATCCTCTCTCAGCATTTGTTCTGTAGGACTAAACGAGACAGGTTTTCTCAGTCTGCTCACAAAAACTGTACAGACTCTCCATGTCCTTCTCATGGCTGTTCTCTTGTGCTTTTCATATCCTTGCACATATGTGACTACATGGACATATGGCATCTCAGAACAGATCTCCTCAGTGCCTTTCGCTGTGTATACACATAGCTGTTTCTATAAAGCTTATGTTAGTTAAGGAACAGGTGATACGAAATTGATTCTGCTTTATTGGAGATTTCTTCTAACACAAGCAACTGCTTTATGGTCTAATCAGCATGTAAGTGCTTTCTTGAAAAAAGCTGAGTTAAGCATTCACAGAAACTTACACACTTTCTTTATGCTATCTAAATTTCAGGACAGATCTAAAGAGGATGACCCTGTGTGCACAAATTATGTTCAAACATTGTGCATGAGAAGGGAGCACCAAAGGCTTTTGTCATAAAATCCCCATTTGTTACCTCTGCTTTTGACAATAACTGATTTCGTAATTTGAACATTATATGCACTACTTAATAGCTTAGATTTTGATGCTTAGTTTCCTAGTGCTGTCAAAAATGAAATTTCTTTTCCAAATCCTACCAATGAAGGGCTGTAGCTATGCATTTTTAAAGTACTTAAACCTAGATAAAGAAAAGAGATAAATTAATCTAATCTAGACAACATACACATCAGTAAATCATATGGTATTTTTATTTCCTTTTTATATAACTGCCTAATAAGAAACACATTTTGAAATGGGGTGTTTTATGGAGTTTTTTGTGCATTGCAAAGAAATTGTGTAACAACTTTAGGATTTTATAACAAGCAGAATTAAGGGAGGATATAAACACTGAAAAGATATGTTCTTTTTCTGTTACTGTAAAAGTTGATGGAAATACATGTGTTGGTTTAGATTTATATCTTAAGTGATGATCATATTCCTGGAGGTTAAGTAATTATAAACAAAAATTGCCAGCTTTAGTATTTGAGTACCTCAGATATCTGCAGTTTGTCCAATATCATATCCAGAATTATCTGTTTGAAAATTCAAATGGGATTTAGCAAAATTCTGTTATTTTAGCATGTAGTTTGTGTCATATATAGTGATAGAAAGTGAGTTGTTTCTGTTAAAGAAACTATCAGAAATAAGAGCACTCTTATGACTGCAATTTCTAATTTTTAATTTGCCTACATTTGAAAAAACTGTTTGTTGCAATTATGTCTATAAAAAACAGAACACTTTTCTTCAGCATCATCTTTATAGCATACCTATGTTTGTGAGTTTCAGTGCCTTAGATAATAATGTCTTACTCATATCGCTCTGATGTTCTTTCACATACAGAATTATCTTTGACTTGAACAAACTGAAAAATGTGCAGAGAATTAAAGCAGTGGTCTTAATATAGTGATGCTCTTAAATTATCATTGACTGTGCCATAGGAAAAATACACAAGATATTTCTCTTCAAATAATAAGGAAGGTGAGGAATGAGGGTGCTTTTACTGTGTGGTTTGCTAGTGGTTGATTGCATGACATATAAATATAAATGTATACAGGTTTATTAAAACTTTGTATACTTGTGTGATCAAAGGTCCTGGGCCAACCTATATCTTACATATGCATGATAATCATAGGAGTTTTTTTCCCCTTACCAGGACAAAAAATGATGAGTTCTTGGCCAGTAATTGTTAAGATATATGATTATTTATACAGCAGGAGTAGAAACTCATAGAAGACCTTTTTAAAAAAGTTGTATTGTCTCTTTTCACCCATTATCACTGTAGTTTATATTTTTAAATCCTATAAAATACAAACAGTGAGTTTCTTTGTACTATGTGTGGCCTGTATAACATTAATCTTGCTCCTTTACATCATAGGGATGTTATTCACATGACCACTCTTCCATCATGTCATCAACCTAAACTCAGACTTATCATAGAGGTTTAATATGCAGAAAGTATAAGATAATGGGGCATGGTGTTAGATACAGTACATGTGGACATTTGCGAATAAAACACCTAGTTCAGTTGTTGAATTGATTGAACCTTTGCCACTTTTCAAAAATCTACTTTGGGAAGGAAATATGTGGGCAGTGATCCTAGACCTCATTTATTGCTTATGTCATTCCTTTTGTTAATTTGGACAGGAAAGGCAGCAACAGAATTCCAGTCTTGGAGCTCCAGCAAAGCATCTCTGTATTCAGACTTTTCAAAGTGCTCAATTTTTGTTTCTGCCAAGCACCAGTTCCATCTACTGGTGTCTCTGTCCTAACTTTATTCAAATACCTGTGCCAGTTTCAAGCTCTTTGAAAAAGTCTTTCTGACAATTCCTGTAAATTTCTACACAGGCATGGAACTCTTACATCATAGAGACTTGGTAAGAAAAAAAAAAAAGGCAAATATCACTGTTCTGCAGTCAAATTCCCTTGCACTGCAACTATTTAGCCCAGTCCCTGGGAGATACAGAACTGTTACACAGTGTGTTTCCCAATTTTACCTAGTGCTCAGAGAGGAAAATACATGTGCATGTTCACGGAAGTACTTACTACCGAAGGTGTATTTGTAATGGGAAACAATATTACTCTCTTTTTGCAACGCATTTTTAAATCTGTGAATGAAACACATGGTATGATCCATATTAATGTGGCCAACAGTGGGAGTCTTTCCACTACCAACAGTGATCTTTGAAGCAGATCCTGAAAAACTGAAGTGCCTTAAGAACACATATAAGTCAGTGAGAGCAGTAGGTAATTGGCGTGGCTGCTTGAGTTTGCATAGATTTGCTTTTGTGTTTTCATGCAGGATGTGGAAGAAATCAGTGTCAAGCTGAGTTTAGTCTTTTCTTCTCAGTCCATAGCTTGGTCTGCCAGATCATGCTGCCCTGAAGCTGTCCCTCCCTGTGGTCAGATAGAGTGGATCTTTGGCAGTAGAGTTGGCTCAGCAGGCAGCTATTTGGCTGAAAGATTGGAGCAACGCTCATGCCTGAAACATTAATCTGATTTGTCTTGTGCCTTATGGTTCTGCAAGGATCTCAAAGAGCCACAACATTCAAGGAATTCACAGCTGTTATTTCTCCAGGTACCAAAGGCTGATTAAGATGGCAATGAGGACCAAGCTGGCATCTTTACAAAGATGGAAGAAAATTACCTTTCTGGATTTCAGCTTAGGGATCTTAATTTTTTAAAAAGCAAAGCAAACACAAACCTCCTGAAATTTATTTTTCTTTTAAAGTAAAGATGATGTTTCAAAGAGCTCTGAAATTAAAGGAGATCATAGACCTTAGCAAATCTTAAAACTCGCTCTGAAAATAATAGTTCTTGACGGTTGCTACATTTTCCAGTAGTCTTTTGGATATCGCATGATGGCCTCCAAATAAATGTGTCTTTTCTCTATTGAACTGAGTGAAATACCAGTATCATTGCTCAGTTACAGGATGAGGGGTCAATCTCCTCAGTCTCTGAGGAATCTGACAACTTGTATGGGCTCAGTTTTTCAGGTTCCACTATAGTTTTTGATCAGAGTGTACTTGCTGGCATTTGGTCTGGTATGGTGTGGGACACGTAATAAAAGAAAACAACAGCTAAACTTATCTCTGGTGCAGTAGCACTGATGTTAATAAGATCAATACTGAGAGAGAACCCATTAGCCTGTATTACAAGGAGGAAAAAGGTGTTAATCCTTGCTATATGTAATTGTTTTGAAACTGCATGTGGCACTCCCAAAAAGTCTCTATGTATCCAGCTCCATGTTTCTCTAGCTTTGTAATCATTTTGATATGTTAACCCATTTTGTACAATGCATATTTCTTCACATAAATATAGCTCTCTAAGAAATTGTAGTTCTGAGGTGTTCTTTCTGTAAATACCTGTGCACATTCTAAACTTCCACATTACAACATGCTGGAACAATCTGAGGCTCTCAAAAGTCCTGTTTATACACAACATACTACTTTCGTTTATTCCTATTTTTCCATTCAGAACCTGCATAAAATTATTGTAGATGATTTGGACTTGGCTGAGATTTTTTAAATTCTCTTTTCCTCACATGCAGCCCCTTTGACAACTCCATGATATCAAATATAGTACAGAATTTATTGCAGACTGTTGCGTTTTTTTCTCATATGCTTGAAGTTAACTCTGCCAAATTTTTTCAGAGTTTCTGAGATTAGCTGGATATATTTTCTCAGATAATTTCTACTTTTATTATGAAGATTTGCAGAAATCTTGTAACAAAAGTATAGGGGGCTATAATTTGGTCACATCCATTTTGCCTCTGAAAATGTAAGCTGTTTAAGCATCTGAAAGATCAAAAAATACCCATTGTGCACTGTTTTGGAAATTCTGGATAAGCTGTGCCTATCATGGATTCAAACCACTTATAACAGAGGCAAGTAAATCTGATGGCTGTACGTGAGTAGAGGGGATCCAAACAGCTCTGATTTGAGAGCATGTTCCCAAAGTACTAGTTTTAAAACTGCATCTAATAGTATGTGGCATTTATGTCCAGTTGTTTGATAAACTGAGTGCTTGGAAAGAAGATACTGAACCCTAACATACCAGAACAAGAGCAGTTAGATAGTGAAAAAGAAAACAGAAATAGCTACTAAACTGTGTCTGTGCCCCTTTCCTGTCTAGTACGCTACTCAACACTACATTCCCAAAAGTCTGGAAGACCAGCCAAAACCAAACTCCTTCAGGCCCATCACTAAGCCATTATTACTGCGGTTCACTCTTTACATACCAATACAAGTTCAAACTATTTTTTTTCCTGTGGGAAATGCAATGCAAACAGAGATGATAAAGACAAATACTGTAAGAAGGCAGTGCTTGCTTGGTCTTTGCAGTGACCTTGGAGTGGAATCTCAGCTCTTGCATGATCGTTACCAGTGGACTATGTGACAGGTGTTGGAGGATCACCCACCACAGAATGTGATTTCATTTCATTGAGATTTTGCAACTACCTTTCATTCACTTTTGAATCCCATTTGCATATTCACTATCTAGATAATTTCAAGCCAACTGTCAGCTGGCAATAAGGTGGGCATTGGGAAAAGAATACTGTTTAAATGTAAAACCGTAGGATACCTGGCATTTAAACTGGATAAGGTTTCAGTACTGGTAAAGCCTCATCTGGATTCAGGCTGAGCACTGAAATTTCAGAGTGGACTGGAAAGGAGAAAATTTGAGGTCTCTGAAAAAATTGAAGAAGCAGTGTTGTTTGTTCCCACAAAAAGATATATTAATAATTTGCAAATATGTAGAAAGCCTTACATGTTTTCCCTATGCACAGCTAATGTGTCCAGTACTGGACTTCAACTAAGTTGCTTTTTATGTGAGGCATTAGAGTACCTGGTAAGGCTCTTGATCATTGGAGGGATTTCAGAACAGTGTAGATAAACATACATCAGGATTTTCTCTGGTGATCCTGTCCAGGGACAAGTTAGGAGAACATCTCAAAACATCTCCCAGCCTTATGTTTCTGCTATTGTATATCTACAAACTTAATATTACAATTTACTATCTTAAACATGCGTAATTTATATTTAAAACCCATGCACAATAGACCAGATCCAATTCCTATGCAAATCAGCAAGACACTCTTATAATAACTCCTTTGAATTAGACTGAACATAGTTACTGCATTGGTCTAAATCTGAACTCTGTTTACTAACAGCTTGGTATTTGCTTAGTTTGCAGTAAAACTCCTGATAAACCATAATTAGGTGCTTAGCTTGGAAAACAGTACTGAGAGCATCCCTCTAGAGAGGGAAAGTAAGATCTGGTTTCCAGCCCTCCACAAGCTAACTTATAGATAAGGTAAAGAGAGAACTATCAGATTAAACCACACTAGTTTATCAATTCCTCATTTGCACTGATAGGAAATGAATAACATAAGATTAAGTGAATCATGTTTTCTCACTTCATAAAAGTATTTTGGCTTAGTGTGAAATACAGGTTCTGGAATTTCCATTCATGCTTGGAAACATTCAAGATCTGACTGGATAAAGTCCTAGTAAACCTGTCCTGATCTCAGTGTTGGTCCTGCTTTGAGCAGGAGGTTGGATTTGGTGACCTCGCAATGTCCCCTCCAAATTTAATGATAATGTGACTTAACTAAATTTTATGCTTTGCAAGAGATCGCTGCTTTTCAAGATCTGTGTGTCTCCCATCACCATTGTCTACTATAATCCTTCCTCACTGTGCTTTTAAGTAAAATACTCTTGCAGCATTGCTAAAACATAAAAGTATAGAAGCAAGTGGAAATTCATTACAATATCAAATGTAGAAAACAAAAGGCCCTTCTAAACATAAGACTTGTCAAAATGTCCATGCACAAACACTTCCTGTAAAAAGGTAGCTTTGTTTAATCTATATTTAGAAAATATCAATCAAATAACTTTTTTTTCGAAAGGAATTTTCTCTAGGAAAATGTGTTTCAGCAAGCTGCTTAGCTGAAAAAGCAACAGAGGTTGAAGCGAACATCTGAAGAGGAAGCCTTGCACTTTGGAGTGGTTTGGATTTGTTTTCCAATAATTTTTTTGGAAAGTTTTCAAAAACTTAATTTACCCAAAATGAACATTTATATCTTAGTGTTTCTGGTTTGAAATTCCAAAAATTTTCACATCTGCCAAATGTATCAATATTTCAACCCTCCTTCCCAGTTTTAAGAGAACTTTGTTTCCCAGTTTCTGTAAAATGAACATGCGTTTTCTGATAAACCTCATGCCCAATTAAAGAAGGCCTACAAGGTCTGAGCAGAGGCTGGGGTGGTGTCACTGAAATAGGACACTCTGGCTGTTGAGGAGAAAGTGACTGTCAGGGGCGTGAACTGCCTTGTCTCACCCTCCCTTTTCCTTTTAACTTACTGTACAGAGGAGGAAGCTGGCAAACAGCAAAAGCAGGGAAGAACGAGAGCAAATGTCCAAAGGCAGCAGCAGTTTCTGCTGCCAACAGCTAGCACTGGCAGCCCAGCCCCTCCTTGCTTCTCTGATTGTCCCAGGACAGTCTGTAGATTGTGAGGACACAAATCCAACCCAGGGAGCCCCTCTCATTTTCCTGCTGCCAATATGTATCAGTCAGTCCTGCCTTTCCCTCCTGTGCTGTCACTTCCCTTAAGAAATTAAGACGCTAAATGAAAATTAATCCTTCTTCCATTTCCCTGGTAAAGCACAAGTATTGGTGGTATTCTGCTGTATCTGGCTTATGTCAATAAGTGTTAAAGGAGCCTTATATATTTTGAAATGGCTCCTTTCATAGCTCTAGAAAGGTCTACTATGAAATGTGAACAGAGTTTCTCAGGTAACTAATACCATCTATGCCTTGTTAGGATTGTTTGTATCCTAAGGTGAAAGAGAAGCAAAAGAGAGGTCAGCACTGCATGGATCAGGAATGCAAGTCTCTGTACTCTATTGATACACGGATTTCAGCCTCGTAGACATCAGACTCAGGATAAACAGTGTGAACATCATTCATTAACATTTTATATTTTACACCAGAAATTGTCTGTCATGTTACTGATAGAATGTTGTTTAAGGAGACATTTCCCAGGTTTGTAGAGGCTTCTTTTTCAAGACAAAAAAAAATAAAAATAGAAATTTTAAGACAATTTTCTTCCAAATTTCCTTCATTTGGCAAGAAAGTTTGTATAGTAATTAGAGAAAACAAGCATAAGTCTTTTATTTCAGAGCCCGTTCAGTGCCACATTAGTAGTTAAGGCAGTAAAGCCCATGTATGGCACTTGGGTTGAAACATTTTCGGATTTTAGCAGCAACAGCAGAAATTTTGGTAATGACATAATCTTGATAACTGGTTCATCTGATTTGCAACTGATTTTCCACAAAATACTTGCTGCTCTTTGTCTCTTACTCCCTGACTCTGCAGAAATGTGCGTAGGAGTACAGCAGCATCTTTTGAAATCTTCTGCATTATTGAGCCCTGTAAACAATTCTTTTTTTCATTCTGCAAAGAAGTAACACACTTCAGCTAGACTTTGATGCAGTCTCAAGCTATAATTTTGGACATGAGTTCAGAGTAACACTGAACATTTCTCAGGTTCAAGGGTTTCAAATATGAAATACTGGTTTCAAGTCTGTTTCTAATTTTAACCAACATTGCAGGTGTGCAACTATAGTTAAAACTTTGCAACAGCCCAGGCGAATCAATACTTCCACCTGAGCCAGCCTACCCACACCATCTGGCAGCCAAGAACACCCAGCCCAAGTGCACACGCAGCCCTCCCAAATGCTGCCCTGTGGCTCTTACATGGGCAAGGAAAGGGGACCCTCAGAAAGCTTCACAAGAGCAGAGAGAGGCTCTGAGTTGACTTTATATGACAGTGTACTCCCAAACTCATGATTACGCAGTTGAAGAAATTAGACCAGCAAAAAGTGGGTAAGAGAAACGCTCCTTTCAAATAAATGGCAAACAAAAAGGCTTTATTAGAAAATCAAAAGAGATAAATCATTAAAGTAGAAAGGTGGCTTTGGTTTAAAGTGTTTTAAAAAACACAAGGTAGCAGTATTCGCTTCAGACCTGCATTTTGTATTTGTCTTCATTTTTGTATATCTTCTGTAGCAAGCTGGGAGCTCTCCCACTTAAAACAGACTTCTGTAAACCCTAGTTAAGAAGGTTTAATGGAATAGAGCTAAATGACAAAACTGCATTGCTGTCTTTGTAAGTTTTCTCAAAAATCATGAAAAAAATTATCCTGCCATGTCAGGTGTCCCCAGGCCAGATTCTCCGTACGTTTTACATGAGGGCAAACAGCACCAAAATAGTTGCAGTGGCTTTTGTGCTGCACTTGTCACTTGTCAAAGTGTTTGCACAAAACATGAGAAAGTGGAAAATCAAGCCCAGGAATTTTCAGATTTCCTTGAAAATGGTTACTTACAGAAATATAGGTCCTCATTCCTATCCTGAGGTCTGTAACAGGGGAAATACACATTTAAATAAATATTTACCTGCATATCACTTGTCACAGGCATATAACTTTCTCAGGGTAGGTGATATCTCCTGAGATAGCACAGAGTGCTGTTACACGTATAAAACTAACCATAATGTGATTTTACAGCATGCTAGTAATTTTTGCATTGGTGACCCAAAAATTTCTATTCATTTTCTGCTAATTTAAGTATAATACAAAGTTGTATGCTGTGTGATGTTGTGTGGACATCACATATGTAGGTAAAGTTCTTAGGAGGGGACAGAGGCCTATCTCAGTGCTGTGTGAAGTTTTCTTGAGGTGACTTGCAAGGGGAGTGTGAAAGCCTGACTTCCATGTTCAGCTTTACTCCAGTATCTGTAATCATACTGCCATCTCAGCTTTTCACCATTTTGTAATTTTGTTAGGTTCCTTATCCTAGAATTATCTCATATTCTAAAACACTACCAGAAGTTTCTTGTCAATCCCTCTTTCTCTATGTGACCCAGACAAAAATGATACTTTGGTCTCCTCATCTTCTTTAAGCCCGTAGAAGATGGGGATTCCTCACTAGATAGCGTGTCACTCAAGGTCTGGGAGTCAGATGTCCTTCTGCACTGGGAAGAAGAAGAAGGATAAAGTAGGTTGTAAAGATGGATATTGTATGCCTCCAACTGTCAGCCTTAGCAAATAAAATGAGACCTGTCAGTCATCCAGAGGTTGTTAGCATAGTACCACATACAGGACTGACAGACAGTTACTGCTTGTATTGCTATTTCTGTTCTGTAATGAAAGCTATGGTTATTAATAACAGTCTCACTTTCTGACCACTGCTAACACTGCTGTTAAACTTTTAAAAATGCTGTCTCTCTTGCTACTCTCTCATTTACAGCAGTCTCCTAAGCAGCAAGTCTTAACTCTGATTTTCTGGTTGGTTTTGTGATAAATTATTTCCTTTCATATGATACTGAATTTATTTAAACAGAAGACAGGAGACACTATAAACCTGAGAAGTAATGGTATTTACACGAAACTATTGGAAAGGTTTTGTTGGGGATTTTTTACATGTTGACATATAAAAGTAAATAATACAATGCTCTCCTCCATAGCTGCTTGAGCTACAATATATCCAATATTAGTGGGTACAGTGGGTAATATGGCTGTACTGTTTATGCTGAGCTCACAACATGACTCACATGTTGTGTTTGTTTGCGAAGTTGGAGAACGGGGCAATTTTTTTTAGCATTAACGTAATTTTAACTCTGCTTCTTCTGAGTTCCCATTCCTGATTCAGCACGCATGAGTCTGCTAATGAAATCCAGATGTCAGACAAAAAAACAATAAGCTCTCCCACCCTTCTGGTGGATCAGATTTCTCAGAGAATGGAAAAAAAAAGGATCAGGAAAGATTCCTAGAATGTCTGAAACTTTAGATTTCAGTTTGTGTTCAGAGAGCAGAGGGCAGCAGGGGAATGGTTTGATAGCAAGTCAAGACTGTTGGTGGAAAAGTGAGAAGAAGCTGAGTGATTATGTTACCAGTTACTCCGAGCCCTAAACAGACCCAGTGTATCCTAAATTCAGTGCCACTACTGAAAAACATCTGTGACTTGTGACTTCCTCTCTTTCAACCCTCACCTTAAGCCTAACCCTAGTCTTGAATTGAGCTGAACACAAGGTGCCCAGAGCGCTTTACAAGACCAAGACTCTTCCTCAAGGAGCGAGTTTTTCACAGGCCTCAGCTTCTTTGGCAGCCTCTTTCCAGACCAAATCTAACTATAGGTTCAGGTTTTCTTCTCTTGACCCTAACTCTGACCATAAACCTCAGGTTTAGACAAGAGAAGTCCAGTCCTTCCTACAGCTAAAGCTTTGCATTGTGTCTGTCTCTCTAATTTTGATTACTGTAATGTGTCGCAATCCTGGAAATTTATTACACCTTAGGCCTGAGAAGAAGGGGTCAAAATTTTCTGTACCAAGACTTGGGCTGAGTAGCCAATTAAAAAAGAAAGTTGTTTTATTTTTAGAGTAAATCCTGAACAGAAATCAATTTTAATAAAGCTTTTCATGTGACTAATTCAAATGAATGTATCCAGTAACTTTCAGACAAGTGAATAATAGAAAAGTGGTGTCTTCTGTACTTCCAATAACATTAGGATGCATCAGGGTTTGTTTGGACTTTGAGAGGCGTCTTTCCATAGACACACGAGAGGCATTGCGAACTTTCCTCATTTCAGCTGTATTTGACTTAAACCAAGTAACAAAGTGCTGCTTGGCTGGAATAGGTTTCCTTTGTGTCTGAAAGTAGGGTGGTCAACAGAAGCGGCCTCCTCTCAGTGGCAGCACCTCTCTCAGATCTGTCTGACCAGGGTGCTTGCAGACCTGGGCAAGTTCTGCCTCTGCTCTGGGCCAGCTGGGCAGGCTACTTCTCATGCAAAAGTCCTGCAACCATACTTACTGAGATGTAATATGGGTGCTCTGTAGATTTAAGGTCTTTAAATGTCACAGCTTCACATCTTTCAGTATTGTACTCTTTTCCTTGAAAGACTATGGTTAGACCTATTATGATGGAGTTAAATCTTCCCACCATCAAATGGCAGTTACTTGTGGGTGCTTTTTAGTGGTAGTTCAGCATCTGCACAGACTCCGGAGCTCTCTGCTGTCAGACTGAACAGAGCTATTGAAATTTGTGCCTCCTACAAAGGGAACCACTCTGTAGCTACAGGCAGTTCAAAGTACACATTCGCTTCTATGTATTTGGCCCAGGTTATCAAGCTGTTCATTATTCATGAGCTGCTCTTATCTGAACTGTGGTTCACACTGGTCATAACTTGTGATGATGAATGGTTAAGAGCTGGGTGCAGTGTGCAGACTTTGCATGAGAGCCTGTGTTATTTTAACCAGTTGCTCTGGTAGTTGTACACAGGCATTCAACAGGATGATTGTGCACAGAAACCACAGTGAGGACCAGTGGCAGAGCTGTAATCAGTCACTGTTCTTGAGGAGGGCAGGCTGAACAATCCTTTGCATGAAGGATGCAAACCACCTCAGTGCAATCCCTTGGACCTTGCTATTCTTTTTTTCAGGAGGAAGAGCAGTATCTTATGAAAGCATCACTCTTCATAAACATTTCTTATCATGTCTTTTTTTCTGCCCCATAGTCTTCTCTGTTACAAGCCCCTGATACATTTGATGTCTGATAAGGGCCAAAAGCAGAAGCTAGTAGAGATAAGAGCCAGGGAAGTGAGAGAAGTGAGAAGACAGCTGTTGCCTGAAGACTACCAGCTGTTGAAAAATAATCAGAGAGGGCATTGTACAGCATCACCCTAAGGTTAGTTAAATAAAGACTTTAACTCCCATCTCTGTCTGTGTAAAAGACCTGCTTGTTTCAGTAGGAACTGAAGACAGACATAAGCAACTTTGACTGGTCAGCCGTCAGACACAGGCTGTTGTCTTGCTCCAGCAGAATTATTGGAGCACATACAGAGGGTCTGACCCTGCTGACCCCACGTTCTGCATCCTGTCATACCTTTTCTTTATCTCACCTTCATTCTTGAGATTCTTTCCCAATCAATTCCTTTCCTTATCCAACTGCTAAAGTTAAAGCTCTCATTTATTTTCCAGAGTATCTAAAATCAATATTTTGACCCATTCAGTCTCCTTTCCAAGGTGCCTTCCACTGTGTCAGAGAATGAAAGCTAAAGAATGGATATTGGCCACACTGAAACAGATGTAATGGGGAACAAAAAGCACAGCTCTTGCATTCCTTTTACATAGTTCCCAGAGATACAAGCCTTGTCTAGCTTTTCCAAACTCAACCTTTTTTCCATTATTTTCTCTTTAATCCCCAGTCTCTCATTTCATTCATCACCGGCATTTTATTCACCACTCTAGAAAAGATGTTGTTTATCTGATTAGCACATCTTGCAAGTTAAGACACAGTGGTTTCTTCTCTGGATATTCTTAGCATACCTTGGGTGGTTATGTTACCACCTCTTCTGAATTTGCAGCAATGTGTGTGTTAGGCCTTAAAGCTCAAGGCAGGCAAGCTAACGTGGTCAGCACAATGAGCATGATTCTGTTCAAGTCTGTTGGGATACATTTGTTTGATATAGTGGATGACCCAGTCCACTGTAACAAACAGGAAAAGCCAGGCAGTAATGTAAACTGAAAATTTCAGCTGGCTTGGCATTCTGACTTTATATAGCTGTTGCATTTATGTTGTGGGAAGAACTCAAAATGCACACTAGATATGTGAATCTTTAGTTGTCAGAAGTGGCAAGACAACTTCCTTGAACAATTACTGTACTGTGTACTTTTCCATGCATTTCCACATAAACCACCATTTATCATTCTGTACAACGCCCCTCACTAGAAACCTATCTAATTCTTTCTCGCCCCAGGCTGGAGATACAAGGTTTGAGTTCCTGCATCTTAGCTAACACCAAGCCCCTTGGATCAGACGTGCTGGCAGTGCTGCAGAGTTGGCCTGTGGCAGATGCACGCTCTGTTCCCAGCATTTTACTACCCGCTTAGGTCCTTGGAAGGAGTAGGCTTTCTGCTTGTTTCTGCACAGCTGACCTAATTGCTCAGAGAACTAAATTAGAGTAGGGGTTTTTTTGTTCTTTTTAATGACTAGGCTTGATTAAAAACAACCAAACCAAAAAACCAGTGCTGTAGCTCACAAGATCATCTGTCATGAAGAAAAGGTCTGAGGTTTTTTTCATAGTGTCATACTGGAAACTCAAATTTAGCAGATTCTGAATCACTCTCCTGAGAAGAAACCTAGAAGTAGAATGGTAACAAGTTGTAGCCCATTAATTTCACATTTCCCCATGCTAAAACATGGCCATGTGCCACTTACCCAGTTATTGAGTTCTCTGTATCAGTTACTTGATCTCTTAGTTATTTCCCACATCCCAAGCACTGTGCAGACTTTATTAGCCCTTCTTACCTATGTTCCTCTTTTCAACTACAACTCCATGTAATGTTATCAAACTGAAACAAGTGTTTCTTCAGCATCCACGCTAAAAAAGTGAATTTTTATTTTCATATTTAGCTCACCTCTAAACTGCTTTTGACACTGAAAAGCACTTTTTACAACCAATTCAGCTATGGGGATGATTCAGAGAATGTTGAATTTGTGAGAATGAATTACTAAAGTCATCATTATGCGTAAGAGTCAAAGCTGTTCTAGTATTTTTACAAAATATAAAAGCCTTCTAATTTTGAACAGTTGGTTTTTTTTCTAATTTGTTTGGCTTTGAACCATATTTATATAGTTGTATTGGTAAAATTCTGCTTATGATCCTTTGCCCTGTAGGAACATTGTATAATCACAAGCAGGTAACATAATGTCTTAAAGATTTATCTATAAAAATGAATAATTAAAAATCCTAGAAAAGCTCTGCAAAAAAGGTTTCAGAAAAACAGCACTTCAAAGTTGCACTTGATTAAAAATCCTAGTTATTTTGTGCTCTGATGAAAATCACAAAATTTTTAAAAAATAGAATTGAAAGACCATAGCTTCTGTTTTATCAAACTAATAGAACCTTAGAAATAAGCTCAAATACTATTTTCTAAACTTTTTTTTAATTCAGATAATTTTGGAGAAAAGTTATTTCACTGGTTTTTATGATCACGTAATGATGTTTGATTTTCTGATACCAGTCATTTTGCTATTTTGGTACAGAAGCTTCTCTATTTTTTCACCCTCCCCCTTTATTTTTTAAAATTTCAGTCACACTTTGTGGACTTGCTCTAAGGCAAATAACTCATTTTTAAGGCATATAGATCAATCCTGAACACCTTTTACACCCATAAATATACAGCATCACTCAAACTAATGGTTTCTAAATGCCAGCATAAGTTGTTGTCACTGTTCTAATTTCTCTCTCACTATTAAATCAACCCAACAATGATATCTGTTTGAGCTGCATATTTCCAGAGGTGTGGCTTAACCTAGTCAAGACATAAAGGAACTTAGGACCTGGAAAGATTATAAACCATTTACACCAAACTAAGCATCCATGTTCTCAGCACATCATTTTAGTGAGAGAGTTCTGTCATGGTGGTGATTCCTTCTAGAGCCATTTATGTCCTTATAATTTTTTACCTTTAACTAACACTTTCACTCTGGAGAAGTCTACTCAAGAAAGAGAAGTTAAGCACGTAGCAAACACACCGATGTTCTGCCAAAATTCAAGGGAAAGCAAGTAACTTGATGGACTTCAGGACTGCAACAAGCCTGTTACAGGCTACAGGCGGCCCTTGACCTTCCTGCATTTTACTGCATTGCAATTGCATTTGCCAGATATGTCATACAAAGTTGGGTATGATAGACATCGTCTTGTGCAGTTTTCTGTTCCTGCTCAATTCCTCCAGTCCAAAAGGAAAGTTGTATTTTTTTAATTTGTTCTCTTCCTGAAATCAAAGTGATTAGGTCATGCATGCTCTGTTTGTGTGGAGCACCTATTGCAGTGCAACTCCACATGAAACTTGAGCAATTGATGAACCTTGTGTTTCCTGGAAGGAGGTGCCAAGGTACTGCTTCTCAATGAACAGGAAGATGGAGGAGGGAAGACAACATCAAGAAAAGTCAGAAGAAAGTCCCTTGCCTGTGTGGAGAAAATAACTATATATCCCTAGCAAGACGTGGTCTGAAATACCTCACTAGCTTGCTATAGAGCAGTAGTTTGAAGTAGGTTCTATTCTACTTCCCTTCTAGGGATGCTTTGAAAAGCTGCACTGATAACTTTTACTTTTGGTGCTAAATGGCTACCTTTCTAAAGCAGCATCTCTCCGCCTTCCTCCTGGCAAACAATCCTCTGTGTACGATATGCCTCAGTTCTTAATTTGATTCGCTGTTAATAGAAATAGAGAGCTAAGTCTCCACTGCTCCTCTTACATTATTGAAGAGGCCCCTCCGTGCCCTTTTTTCAGACTTTGCCCTCATGAATTGTCCCATAACTCTGACACATGAAACAAGGAACTAGAGCTCTGGAGGCAAAAAATACCAGTATTAGTTTCACTAGCTGCTGGTTTTCTCCTTTTCATCCTTGGTACTCTACATAACACAGATTTCACAGAATCTGGCAATCTGGAGCTGAAATCCAACTGTAATTTCTATTAAATTAGCATAATGCTTATATTTTGACAAGAAAACAACATATAAAGGAAGATCATAACCTGATTACCTGCCTCAATTTACATATTACAGGTTTTGCTGCTTGGAAACAGCAAAAAGTCTGCACTTTCTTTATGGTACATAACCCCAGGAATATATAATTGTCTGTTTAGCACAAATCACCATAAATCTTGCATGATGCTGATATGTAGGATCAGGATCTGTGATGGTTCAAGAAAACACAGACTTCAATGATTCACTCTGCATGATTCACTCTGCTAGGCATTGTTCTTCTACATAGTCACAAAGGTCTTTAGTCCCACAGGGATGTGAAAACTAAGAAGTGAGTTTTCTGAACTACTGTTTATTACCTGATATTAATAGCAGAAGACACAACTACTTTATACAAAATACGCAAGGAAAATAAAAGTTGGAAACCTTCCTAAAATATACCAGGTTTTTCTATGACAGACTGCTCTTTCTCATGGCATCTTGAATACAAGATCCACTAGTAATGCTTTGTCTTCATATTGTATCAGTGTGGGCTACTTCTAAATACTTCTCATCCAGAAGCTGCTGCTTCATACTGCTTCATGTATTAAAGCCTAGACAGTTCAATTCAGCTAAGTTATGAAAATATTATAAGCTAAAAGAAAGATAATCCCATTCAGTGTTCAGTGAGGACTGACCTGTCTGCTGTTGTCTCCTGCAGTACCACATATTCACCACAGAAATACAACAGAGAGATTGTGTGCAGACCTCCCCAGTTTAGCTGCAGTGTGCAGTATGCTCAGGAATTTCAGTCACAAAGAAGATCCTTTTTTACAAGAAGGCGGTAGTGTGCCCTTAGAATCCATTCATATCATGTAAAACAGAACTGTGTTTGTTCTGTCTAATGGACTTTGCATGGGGCATCTCTCTAGCACAGCCAGAAATATATTCCTTGGCTCTACCAGTTTACCCTGAGGCACTGCAGTACCCCACAGATTCTCCCCAGGGAATTCATACTTTTCAAAATCATAGCCAGGTCCTCCTTGGTAAACTCATGTGTCCCTGGAGCTTCAGTGTAGCATGTTGCTATTGGCTGCATATCACAACTGTAAAATATAGGTTGAAAATAGCATGGGGGGTTTGTGTCATTTCTTTAATATAAAGAGAAACTAGACTGTGTGTCTATAGTTAATTGAAGTCAATCATTATTGCTTATTTCATTTAGGAAGGGGATTGTTTAATGAGAATCACGTTCTTACTTCAATTACAGTATAGCAATTAAAATAAGGGTCTCTATAGTGAGCAAAATAATATGATTTTCAGTAACTTACTAAATTAATGGAAAAATTCCTGGAGAACTTGACTTCCATGGAGGCTCGCTGAGTCAGCAAGTTCTTCCAACTTTCTTTCTTTTCCTTGGTAGTTACAGCACTCAACCCTACATTCGTGTATTCTCTAAATTGTGTATTTTCTGCAATATATCTTTTTCTTCTGTAGGTCATATTTAGTTTTACTAGTTGTAGAACCTGGGAGTTAGATTATCTTTTAGTAACTGCAGACATTGTGCATATTGACCTTAAAATCAGCTCTGCTTACTGTCTGCCACAGACACAACAATAGAACATACAAATTTATGTGGTCAGAGTCAGTTAGGCTGTGCACTCACTGAGGCAACTGAATAAATCCCAGCCAGTTTCCTGCACAATAAGCTTTTCAGATATTTTTGTTTGCATTTAGACTTCTTGTAATGTGTAGCTCATTAATTTGGAAGTGAGAGAATGGTCTTATGGTTTAAGCTTTGGACTGGGCTTCAAAAACATCTAGGTTGAAAGCTGGCTAGTTGTATATGCTTGGGTTAGTGATGCTGTGTATCTGTTTTATATATGAGGAACTGTGGCAAAATCCCATTTTACCTACTAGAGTCTGAACTCTTGTGACTAAAGTATTTTTCTGTCATTTTGTATATCTCCCACTGCAGTAAACTCAGGATCTCTGCTTAGTAGTAAATCATAAATAATTTTTAGCCAAGAGTGAAAAACACTTAATTACTGCTGGTCTGCACAGGTCTGGGGATAAGCATGTCAAGTTAGCACAGCTGACGTACTGCAGGTTTACAGAGTACTATTTACAAAAGGCATGAGAAACCAAAGAAGAATTCAAATACGGTTCAAAACCAAGGGGAACCTGGTTTAGCCTTCTGGTTTTGCCAAGCGGGGCTGGAAAGCAAACGAGAACAGTCTTTCATGAGATTTTCCTACTTCTGGTCAGGCCAGAAATTTTGCAAGAGCAGCTTTTCTCATGATATTTTAGCACTTTTGCTTCTGTCTTGCCTGAAGCCTGGAGGCAGAGCCATGTGAAAATACTAATGGAAAAAGCAACTTCTCTCAATGTGTTTGATTTTCACCTATGGCCTGAAAGATTCACGTTCTCATACTTTATCTATGTCCAGCTATTACTTGCAGGTCTAAATATTTTTTAACTCATTCCTTTGTTGCTGTAAGCTTGCATCCTCAGATACAGCTTAATCCTTCTTCACAGGAAGAAACTGAAAGCATAAAATGAAATATCAATCTTAAAAGAAACTACTTTGAAATAAAGAGAAATTAAAGCCAACCTCAAAGATACCTTAACACCACTGTCTACTTTACCTCAGAACTTCCCCACTGCAATCATTAACAAGACTACAAGAGCTGACATACTGTCAGCTGTTACAATATACACCATATACCCTCAAAACAAAAGCAATCCCATGTTGTTTTCCAATCCTTAGTCTGTGTCATCATCTAGAGGGTAAACTCATCGGGGCTGCCTCTATCCATGAATTTCTACCAGGTCTGTTGTGACAGGCAACTTGTGACAGGCAACTTCTCACAAACAGTGAACAATACTGTTAATACCAGACCTTTCTTCTTTGGAGCTTTTATCCTCCATATAATGTAATAATAATGTAGTGAATAATGGAATACACAAGGGTTAATGGGAAAGAATCTCTGACCCTTTTACCAGGAAGCTTTGCTTTTACCCAAATGACCAGAGGGTCTCTGCATTCTCCCTTTGACAAAGGAGATGATCTTGAATATGGCTAGCAATCAGAAAAAAAAATCTTAAGCTCATACTTCCCCCTCCCCCAGTTTTTCAGATGACACTGTTCTAATGAACTTCTTATCTAACCTGTCTATGGCTATTTGGAGCATTACTCTAAATACAGTGCCATTTGTTTCAGCATGCCTGTCTGATTTCTCTCTCACCCTGTTTATTTGCAAACACTTGTTCAGTGCAATCGAATGAACAAAAAATGTATGCCAAAACCTAAAGTTGAAATTTGGGGGATTTGTAGTATGAAACAGTGGGGTGGTTTTTTTTTTTGGAGTGGGGAATAGGAGAGAATAGGAGATGAATGAACTGAGCCTTTCAATCTTTCTTCAGTGTGGCACCTAATCAATCTCACCCCAGAACACATGTATGTGTATTAGAACCTATCACATATGTTCTTGAACTGTGTTCTGGAGACAGGTGAAAACCATACACTGGACCACTGAAATTTCATTTAGGCTGCAGTTTATTTCTTGATTCAACTACAGCTGTTTCTCAGATGATAAAAATAGGCTCCCATGCTGGTGCTATTGCAGCCTATTTTAATTAAAACAAGATGCACAACAAGATCCTGTTCTGATCCATATGATCCAGACTAAGGGAAGGGTAAAAAAGTTTTCTTTTTAGCAAAGTTATGGGGAAATGAAAGGGAAAACAGACAAGCAAGCAACAGACAGCTAATTCCTTTTCAGGTCTTTTTAGGGCCTTTCCTATAGTTTGCAAATTGCACTTCGTAAGAACACAACTGCAGTTTTCTTAGCACCTCAGTTTGTTTGGTACATATTAGTAGAAGAAAGGTACTTGCCATGACAAAACCATTAGCCCGGGTGGAAGGCAACGGTTGATCGCTGCTTGTTCTGTGACAAGGACAAAATAATACTGCACAGTTCTTCAGCACTGTCAGTAGCCAAAGCAGGAGTTAAGGACTGGACTCAAGTATGGGCAGCAGTTACCGAAAAACCAGTGATCATTGTGTTGGGCTTCACATGGACTCGCCAAAGCAGACACTTTCACTGATGCAATTGGTAGTATTCTCAAATTCTCTGCTTTTCTCAAATTATTGTACCAAGAAAGAGCAAATAAACTTCCACACATTCAGATCCAGGTTCATAATGGACAGAATTGGAAAGGAGCAGGATGGAGAGAAGTTCCATAGTTTGGTACTGCACTGTAAAAAGAGTGTCAGGTCTGGAGAGAGGGTGATGAACCCAGTCTGAAGAATACATAACATCATCTACTCTCAGAGTAGAGACAAATACTCTGCACAGGGCCCTTTTAGTTCCAGTACTGATGAATTTTCTTTGCACAGAAAGTATCCTTACAAGACATTTTGTACTGCTTTAGAAACCTTTCATTAATATCTTCAAAAGAAGATATTGAAACTAAGATTTCAGGTGACCTTGAGTTCCACTGGCAATACTGTACTTGATCTCAAATATCTCTAGCTAGTATAGGTGTTAACCCTCTTTAGAGGTCATGGGAGTGGTGCAAAACAACAGCAGCAATCAGAAATTAGGAAAAAACACAAAACCAGCTAGGGAGGCTCAAATAATCTTTGAGTTACATGACTCAAACTTCATTATCAACGTATCAACAGCTTGTGCTGTTTTCATGCATTATTAGGCTCTGATTGTGGAAGCAGCACAAGAAGTTACTGTTTTCAGTCACAGGAGCTAGGATACTCATCAAGAATTAGAAACAGTTGTTTTAATTAATTCAGATAAAATATTACTATTTGCGAAAGTCTGTACTGAACCAGATTCTGAATAACATTTTGTGGAGCTCAGAAAGAGTGTGGGTATTTGGCTTTGTCTCATCCTGTTGCATGCTTGTATACCTTTGCTAAACTGAATTGCAGATGGACCAAAAACAGGCATCCTGAATAGTACAGAAAAAGTTAATATTGATTTATTCCATACAATCAGGGATACTCAAAGTCTTTCATCTAGATATATACAATTCACTTTAGCAGGCCTTGGATGTTTTTGATAGAAATCAAAACCTCGGAAAGTATATCCGAACCTCTGAGACTTCTCCCATTAGCAAATAGCCTTAGAAAAGAGAAATAATGTAGCCTAGATCAAAGTGAAGAATATTAGGTTAACTGCTAGCCTTGAATGGGCTTAACCAAAAGTCTGTAGAATCCTTCCTCTAGAAAAGAAAATATCTTGGACTGTGTGGAAAGGAGTTTTACAAAATGCCCAGAGCTCCGTGATAGGATACAACTGAAAAAAGAAAATCAGAAAAAACCCCACATAACCCCCACCATCCCAGAGTGTTGCTTCTCTATCCTGCATGTCTTTGTAACTGGAGATCTTTGATCATAAAGCACCTGTTGTCTTTCAGAATTGAACATGCAATATTGAAAAGAACGGAACACTTTATTAAATTATTTACTTATGGTCTTTGTGAAAGCAGTTCATACTTCAGCTGCCTGGATTGCTTTCTGCCTTAATCTGGCACAGCTTTATCTCACAGCAAAAGATGCTAAATCATCAAGTGTGTCCAGGCATGTCTGTGATGTCATACCATATGCAGTAACAATATATTTATTATGTGATGTGGTGTGCATCTGTCCTAGTAGGTCATTCCTATTGTCTTCATCAGCAACATGCCTTTTTCTTTTTTTCTTTTTTTTTTTCCTTTTTTTTTTTTTTTTTTTTTTTTTTACTTTCTATGTGCAATGTTTTGTTTTACTTTGAAAGCACGGACAGCTTTGGCAAAGACTCAGATTTAAAAGTTAGCAGTTGCATGGACCTAACTGGACAAGTGAGCTGATCAAAACCAGGAGATAACAGTGTATATTTATAGGGAGATATGTTTATGAAAACCTATGGGAAAGGCCAGCTTCCTTTTCAGAGAAAACAGAGGTTCTGCGTGCTCATTATGGCTTTGGAAAGTTTTCCTTTTACCATTTTTCTTTATATTCTGAGTGAAAGTTAATTGCAGATAAATTCCTGCTATTCCTGTCAGCTCTAATGCTCTATTAAGCTTTACTTTAATACTTTGTTGCTCAAAAATCTTTGGGACAAATTATCGCCTGGCTTAACTCCACCAACTGTGGTGAAGTTATATTAGAACAGATTTGGCCCTACAGTTCATCTTCTTTTTTTTTTCCCAGTGCTGTTTTTGCTTGGCTCTGTACATGACCAGAATATAAAGACAGCAAGCTTACATTAGAAACAAGTCACTAGAGAAACCGAAAAATCTTTCTAAGTGATCAAATGTCTTTTCATGGGGTGTAAATGACTGCACAGTTAATTTCCTTTCTTTTCAATATCTGCTGGCAAGAGGACAGTGCTAACTGTCATGTAAACATCAAGTTTTACAAAAGATTTCTCCAGAGTAAGTAAAATACTAGCTTGGATTGCTTAGTTCACTTTTCCCATTGTTTATACACAAACCTGACATTCCCATTACAAAATTACAAACATGAACAATTACAACCCCCAGAAAGGTTCATTTCAGAGGACATAATCTGGTTCAACATATTCACGGTTCAGCTGGTACAACAGCCTCCTGAGTTTGTTGCAGGTCTGCTGTGCAGCAGACCCCTGGAAATTCTGCCAGAGAATGCCTTCTCAGTCATCTAGGTTAGAAGAGTCTTCTAAAGCAGTTTTCCCCCTCTTGCTGTCCCATTTTATAAGACTCGGTGATGAAGTTTCACACTGAAGTCAATTCCACATTCTAATTAATGGTTTCCTTTTTAATTATTATTTCTTTTCAGGTTAGAAAGAGAACTGCTTTTTTTAGCCTTCAGGCATGTGGCAGGAAGAGATGGAAACATTTCTTTCATAACCTCTTTCTGATTATAGAGCTCTTTGATCCTAGCAGATTTACATTCAAGTGAAACACAAAAACTGAAACAAAACAACCATGTGTAATCACTGGTCACTATTACAACTTGGAGTATCTAATCAGGCAGGCTAGTAACAAAGTGGCATAACCTCACAGACACACATACAGCAGTATCTGTCTACCAAATTATTTTAAGGAAAACATACTGCGGAAGAAATATTTTCAAGGTTTTGCCTGAATTGTGTTTTTGAAAGAGAGTGTTATCCTATTAGCATAGAAGAATCTAAAGACAACGGAGATCGGAGCACCGGGAGAACAGTGCTCTTCCTCATGTAGTGCACTGTGCCAGCAAGCTCTTTGCTGAAGATGGCTCTATGACAAAGTGGTGGCTTAAATTTAGACACTTGCTAAATTGAGAGCTGTTGGAGATCTGTACGGGCACCTAAGAATCTGTGAGTATAGGTATCTGAAATACTATTGGTAGCATTAAAATACTGATCCCTTTTACATTGTCATAGACATAAATCTCATCTAACCTACACATACGTATCTGTGCCAAGATGGTTTGCTCCTCTCTGATGCTGAACCTGCTGATTTGTAAACTGAAGCACAACTGTACAGCTTGTCCAGCTAAGGGCGCAAGAAGGATTGCCATCTTACCTTTGGCAATTCTTTGTCTATTCTGACTAGAAAGTGAGGAAGTCAGATCGTAGAGACACATGAAATTTCACGCTATTTGACTGTAGTAGGTATTTACCCAGTTCTAGCTGCAAGGGGAAGTCTGAGCAGGATGGAGAGGAAGAATAATGTTGGAGGCTTGGAGGATGCAACAATCACAACCCAAAATGGAATAGCCTGTTGAGTTAATGTTGCCATTTTCTCAACTGGTATTGTTGTGTTTCAGGCTCTGTAGTCTCAAGTGTTGTACACAGTCTGACTTCAAACAGCTGAAAGAGTGGCATGTCTGCCATTTCCTAACCTGACAGCCATACCTTACTGTTAGGAATTTTCTTCTTAGACATTTAAACTGAAGCCTCACAGATAATACTAAATATAATACTAAAAGAAGATGAACAACACTTACCACCACTTACTTTATAGTAGCCTGACAATCTTCACTTAAAACTGCCCACAGTAATTGCCTACTCCCTTGGAACTTGTGTTTGCTGTATCTATAGAAGTAACATTCTACTTCTAAAATCTATAGGATATTTATTTATTTATTTATTAGCAAAACATCTAGCCTGGGATTTTGCCACCAAATCTTACTGCAGTTTTATGAAATTGAGTACTTGATACATTACGGCTTCTTTAGAGAAGAATGGTTTTTTTCTTACAGATTATTTTTCCAGACTTTATTTGTTACTTTATAAAAATACCTTTTTCCTTACACAGGCATAAGTCACCTCCTCAAATTAGGATTCTCATGACCTGAAATCCTAATCTTCAACATTTTGGAAACTCAGTGCAGCACTCTTATGCTATCTCATCCAGTCAGGCATTCTACTTTGATGACCCTGGTGAGCTACTGCTTGATTTAAATGTCAGCTACCAAATTACCAAATCAGTCACCAATAGTTCATATTTTTAGCTGCAAAAGCACCTTTTCCCCCCAATACTTGACTGCTAAAGCACTTTTTATCATTTGCTAGATTCTTAGCTTGAAAGAAGAAAACAAAACCTAATTTTTACTGACACTTGTGGAGCTTTCCCACCCTGCTGGGGAAGCCTAAATACAAGCAGATTGGAGCAGAGCAGGAACAAAGAAGCCATGCTGGAGGAACTTGCTCTAAAAACACAGCTGAGCATGCTGAATTCCCAATGCACTGGAGACACAAACAATAATGTAAAGTGAGGATGGAAGCTCTTGCTGTGAAACCTCTTGTTCTCGTGCATCTCTAAGAATATGTCCTGCCCAAAAGTATTTACACAAAGGCTGGTGCAAGGCTGCACAGCTCGGAGGTACAGCCAGAGCGTGCAACTCTGCATAAAGCCTTTTGTGTTTAGAAGGGGCCAGTTTCTTGCTCAGGGAGCCATGTCTTATTGTTTACCCACTGGGGTGCTGCCTGCTGCTCCTTATTAGGGCCCCTGCCTCTACAGGCATTTCTTGGTACAGTCAGTGCAAGCATTTTTTAACTATTACTTACAAAATGGCAGTGGCTTCCCCAAGGCCACATCTTTGTTTCTTTGTACAATGCTGTGATTGTGTAAATTGTCTTGCGTAAGCACATCAGCCCACTCTGGAATTCATTTTTTCCCCCCTTACGGCCTTTCATTGTTGTTCTTTTATGATGGGATTTGTTCTTTTGCCATCTTGTCACAAATCCATTCCTGTGGCTATGTCACTTTTAAGAAACAGCATGGCTAAGTCTGGCCTTTCAATTTGCAGAGGTCTGGGGAGCAGCTACTTTTGCTGAGAGCGCTGTCATCAGCAAACTGCACGGACCCTCTTGCACTGTCACACAGAACTGTGGAGGCCCCAGTACCCTGAAGCCCAAAGTAGCCACTTGCATTCTTATATTGTAATTCTTTACTGCATATAGCTCAACAAACTATCTTCTAAATCTAGTGGTGTGACTTGTAACATCAAAGCAGAGAGTAAGAGAGAGCTTCCTCTCTTAGAATGACCAAAGCAAGTCCTTGAATCATGAATGCAGATGCTGCAAGTGTCAGCATTGCGTACAGATATTTCTTCTTTCATTTGTGTAAAGAACAAACCATAACTGAAAACCAGAGTCTGAGGAACCTGCAGTTTCAGTTTTTAATGATTAGACCATGGCACAGCTTTTTGGAGCATCTTTGTTTCCACCCTTTTCCATGTTAGCTATAGTTCCACTTCAACAGCTGTGTTAGTAGTATATGAGATCCCTCTCTGGATATCATATGGATCTGACCCCTATTTCCTTAGCTGCTGGTATTCATCTGGCAAGTTATAAAAGGGTGACTTGAGAACACCTGTAGAGGTTTCCTCTTTTGCTACAAACAGAAGAGGGCTGGCCAGCCACCGGGCCCATGTGTAAGAGCCCATCAAGAGACGTCTGTATGGGGGCAGGCTGCTGCAAGACATTGTCAGGGCTTGTTAAAGACCATGTCTGCAGAAACCATCCCAGTTGACAGTGACAGCATTGCACAGGTTGCCATCTACACAGTAGCTCCATTTGGGCCTCAGGAATAAAATAGTCACATACTGGGCAGGAAAGAGTTAACTATCAGGCTTTCTTGGAAGAAAAGAAAATGGCACTCAATTAGCATGAGCCACCTAGAAGGACTGAGACTATTTATGGTTTTGGCCAAAGACCCACTCTAAGAGAACACATAAAGCAGGATCAGTATTGTTGATTTGTCAGAAAGGATGTGATCCAGATCCTTGTTATCCTAAATGTGTTGGTTCATCATTGTAAAACAGGACCCATGGAGTTTGCTTCTTACCATGTCTATAAAGGTAGCCACATGCTCTACTAAATGACCAGTAAAGAATAATCTATAGTCTGACTAAGGCCAATGGTAGTTCCATTGTCTTCCAGCAAGCTTTGAAATGAGCCTGAATGGGTCAGACATATTGAATTTCTGCATATATGTTTGTTATAATAAAATCATACTTTAGTGGACAGTATTGCAAGATCTAAAATACTCTAAGCTACATACATAAATTTCTTCTATTCATCATGCTTGCCCTTGCAAACCTATTGTTTTAAGCCACATTAAAAAAGAATGAATATCCTTAAGGCTTGAATGCTATAATGCTTCAGGGTATCACAGCCAAACCACAAAGCTTACTAAAAAAAGTGTGAGAAATTACCTTCCCGTAAATAAAGCACATCATCTTCAACACAGTAAGTTAGAAAGAGTTCACCTCTTCATATTAAGTTATACATTATTTAACAACTGTACTGTCTGAATGATGCTGGATAAATATAGGGTCATGCTGCTGTTGTCAAGAGGAATTAAGGAGCTTGATGTGCGTTAGAAGTATTTTTTTGTCTTTGAACGGCATGATCTTGATATCATCCCTGAGTCTAACATTAGTTTATATTCTAATAAAATCAATCAGCGTAAAACATAATGCTTCAGATAAAGTAGAAGTTGCCTTTAACAGTGCTTTTCCAGATGTGCCTCACTCCTTTTTAGTCCCTTAAATGTATACTAAACTGCTTGTGCGCATTTCCGGTGAGCTGAAAGGGCCACAGTCCACATTTCCTAAAACCATTTAGAGAAGGCTGTGAGTTTCAGTGATCCAGAATGGCAAAATGCTCTTCTGACAGTGAAGAATAACTATACCAGCTCTTTCTCTTTACATGTGCCAGCCTCAGTGTTCATGTATAAATATCAGAACTAAGTGTTTTCAATTCAGAATTGGCTATGCAGTCCCAGCTGAGTGCAGAGATGTTATACTGGCTAAGACATCGTTACTCTACCCTGGCTTACACCTCTGAGGCTGTTTGGCACATGTCCTCAACTAAAACACTTCATGTTTACTGCTATTAATATTAGTCATGTTCATGCTGTTTGTGTGCCCTAACAGACCTGATCACTGAATTTCAAAGGAAACTTGAAGGAGGACTACGGTGTTGGTTGCTAGCTAAAGCTGAAATGCACCTGCCTTTCCACACTGCTGCTGTGCTCCCCCTGCTAGAACCAGAGCACAGTCTCTTCATCCTGGCCAGACTTTTCTGCTAACAGTAACAAGAGAGGAGCATTGGTTTAAAAACCTTTAGGTTAATTTTTCTCTCTCCATTTGTTAGAAGCTTGGCCTAGCAAGCAGGAACAAGATTACTGTTGTGTTAAGGAAGGAACATTCTGAAAAGCAATAAAAATGGGAAATAGACCATTTGAAAATGACCTGATTGGTTACATTGTTTATCCCATTATCTTAGGAAGAACTACAGCAGAAATTACCGGTTGTGCTGTTCATCTTGGTCTAAGCAAGTGATGGTGAGAACAAGTGTAGTTGCAGGACTAAAATACGTGGAGGTAGCAGGACCTACTTTTTTGCTTTTTTCTTTGAGAAAATCCTGAAATACACAGAGTTAGCATGATGATGTCTCAAGAGAAGATGTGCAGATGATCCAGCTGCAGAGATCATGTATATGCAAAGAGATAGAAGGCAAAAATCACTAGAAAGGTTCATTGGCTATATACAGAATATAGCAAGAAGGAGAATTAAACACTTACTGATCCTAACTTTCAACATACTAAAAATCACTTTATAAAAAGATACACAGCTTCATCCTCCAGTAGTAGTTTCCTCCCTGCCTGCCTAGGTCAGTGCTAAACTGACACAGCCAGTGGCTGATGGTGCTCTGCAACATTTGATGTGCAGAGCAGAGAGGGAAGCAGCAGGCTGGCCAGGAGATGGATGGGGACCTAAGGGAAAAGTAAGCATTAATCCAGGGAATGATGCTTTTGGGATGAATCTGGCATATATTTTATATTAATCAAATCAGAGGGGTTCAAATGGCTTGTGTTACATGGAAGAAGATGAGTAGTCTATAAAGGTGAGGAACTAGACTTTTGCTTTCTTCCTGGCAAACAGGTAAAACAGATTTGCGTGTTTTTTGCCAAGAAAAACTAAAACGGAATACAGCTGTAAAGGAAGGCCTCCTTTTCCAGGTGTTTACTGAGGATATTACGCTTGAGATCCCCAAGAAGTAAAATCTTTACATTTTCAAATGGGGTTTCTAACAGTGAGATAGGAGACCTGGACATGGCATGAAAAAGGCCCAAGTATGTAAAGTCTTGAGATAATCACTGTGCTTTTCTATTTCCTTTCATTTCTGTTTTTGATGAGACTGTCCTATAAACAGACATTTCTATCCTCTTCAAACTGAATGCTAAGGACTCCATAGTTAGCAGGAAAAGATAATCACCATGCAGACCAGAATAACAAAAGCTGCTGTTGAGGGTCATTGAACTAGACCAAGAACATTTTCAGCAGCCAGGCTTAAATGCTCCTGAGTTTATGTAGAAATAACATCTCAAAACTGTTTACTTACGCACCCTGTAACTAAGTACTGAAAATTTAAGCTAGGTGCTTAGTTCACTGAAATAACTGTTAAGTGACTGTTGCTATATATTCTCTTCCCAAAATACATGACCTGGAAATCAGTGTTCTACTAGGAATACCAGATGCATGCAAAGAACTGATTCAAATGTCATCAACCCAATCATCTATCCCACAGAGGATGCCTGCAAAGAATTTCTGCTGTGGGACTGCCTGACTTTGGAAGGATGATGAAGGGCAAAAAGTCATTATGTGGATTGCACGCAAACACAGACCTAAGTTTCCAAAAGGAGTTTCTTATTTTGGAAAACAAGGTCCAGACACATCCCTCCAAGTCTTCTCAGGCGCTAAGTTCTTTGAGGTATCGTCCAGAAGAGAGAGGAATTCAGTACACTTGTAAAAAAAAGGTAGTGAAGATCCCATCCTTTAGGTTGCAGTCTTGAAAATAACCATATAATAACTTGATAATAAGAGGGTGGATTTTTATTTTCCAAGAGCTCATATTATACAAATGTGGGCTATTTGGAGGCAGAGATTTTCTGCCCTCCATGTCCCAATTATTCACCCACCTGAACAATATGTGCATGGAGGTATATAGATTCCTGCAGACAGCTCAGGGCTGAGCACAGCTTTTGCAGGCTCTGCTACATCCTATCCCTTTTGCTGGAGAGCAGCTAAGAGAGCAGGGTGCCAGCAGGGAGTGATAAAATAATAACATGTACACACGGTTTTCAAAACTCTTTTTACAGTTCTTAAACACTGATAGGGCCCAGTCATCAAGTATGCATCGCCCATGAGAAAAGAAGAGTTTCTGTTCTTTGAAGTGGTTGAGAGTGAGAAATCAACCTCTACATGTGCCTATAGATGAGAAAAATGAGTATATTGAGCTGACAGTTTTCTCTATGTCCTCAGCATAAAGTGCAGCCAAAGGAGCTACAACTCCTGTTCATACACAGATGAAGATTGCTCATTGTGCCCCGCTACTTTCACAAGGTTCATTCAGTAAACTTCACGCCAGCTTTTCTCCAGCATCTGCGTCAGCAAAACTAACAGAGCAAAGAGGAGTTCAGAGCTGGACTAAAGGAGACGCAATTATCCTGAGAACTTTTCCCAAACACAAATCTTGGCCTGGCAAGAGTGCAGAGAAGGCTATGGGAAAAATATATCCAGCATGCAGGAGGCCAGAAGGGCCTGACATGTAGTAGTGTCCTATCACTACCATGACTTGGAGAGCTGCTCACTTAGAGGGGCTAATGAGGTCACTTTGACATTATGGTCTAAAACCTTTTTCTCCCTCTTTCTCTTCTTCTGAGTCCAGACTTCCTTCCAATAACATTTCATATTCCCAGAGAAACAGTCAAAACCTCTAGCTTTAAAGGAATATATCATACATGAAGGTCTATAACCCAACTGGAAAATGAATAATGATATATTTCATTTAAAGAGATTAACTTTATACCAACAAATCCTTAATTATAAGCCTTAATTGCATGCAAGAGCCCCACTAACCCCAACCAAATCAAGGGCAGGGCTTTCCATTTGCATTAACTTTCATTGCAGCACATGAGGTGGACATTACATCCTCCCTGCCACAGACAGATGCATGCAGAGGAGTAAGGCATGAACTGAGAAAAGCCAGATTCAGTCCCAGGCATCTCCCAGGAAGGCAGCTCTTCCCAACTCCATCCTCAATCACAAAGCTTTTGCCCAAAATTATCTTCCCTACACACACATTTCAGTTTAAAAACCAGCATCTGAAATTAATATCTCAGAAGCTTCTGTTCTTTGAAAATTACATCTGATATCAGCACACTGGCAAAACACATCAAGTGTGGGCAGGGGAGAGGGGGAATACAAAGTGGAGGACATGAACTTCCACAGAGCTCAATAGGAAAACTGTTGTTATCATTGGCCTGAGTATTGTGGCTTTAAATTACAAATTACTTTAAATTGTAAAAACATCCATATTGAACCCTGGAATGAAGAATCCCCAGAATGGCAGTAAATAAAGAGCATCCTGTCCCTCTTTATGCAACAGTTAATGTGGGAGGTTATTTAAAATCCTGTTGTGGCAAGTGCTGCACATCAGAGTTGATGAGTTGAAAGGATGTGCATGTACACAGCCCGAAACAAAGAATTTCTAACATACAGAAAAATTACTCCAGTTAATGGCCTTAGATGTTGAGCAGTGCAAAAATATTTGCTCTTATACTTTGGACTAGTTCTCCTGAATTCTTACACAGGCTCCTGTTACCTTGGAAGTGGCAGATGGCTTCGCAGGGATCCTTGGGGCTGGTGACACAGGGGAAAGTTAAGCTCACAAAGTCTTTCCTTGTCAGACCCCTCACCATCCCAGGAAGAGGACAGATTTCTCTTTCTGTTTTGTCCTGGGTCTGGAGTGTTTGCCTGGGAGTCCCACCTGCTCCTGCAGCTCACATCCCCTGAAACCAGACTCCATCCAGCAGCTGCATAAACCACTGAGACCAGGGCTGCAGCGGGGTGTTGAGCAGCTGGGAGCACGTGGGGGAGTGACTCCCTCCTTCCTTGCATGCCTCCATCTTCCCCTAAAGTAAACAACAGCAGTCCCCACTGTGAACCCAGTTGCGAAACTGCCTGGCTCTGGACTTAAACTCGGTGCCAAGCAGCTCTCGCAGGGGCCGGACAGCCGAGAGCGGCTCTGGTCTGTGTTTTCCTACTGCCTTCCAGGCTGCTGCCAGCCAGGGAATTCTTTCCATAACTCCTGTGGACACCCTAGGAAAGGAAGCTTGCTTGCAAACATGCAGTTGAACGTGGTGGTGTGGGCAGATCAATGCCTCATTTTTGTGAGACCGACACAAGACTGAAAACACATTTAAATAAATTGCTAATACCAACTGACATACAGCTAGATCCGTCAACATTTATCCCATGTCAGGTAGCTTTTATTTCTTCTAGAAGCTCTTAGTGGAAAAAAGCAGGCCAGTCAAGTTGCAAAGTTCAGTCACAGATCAGAGTAGGAACTTCTCTCCGACTCAATAATGCAAATGATTTTTCGTTCAGACATGATTATAACTACATGTTGTAGATGCTGATGTGGGTTTTTCCCAAGATGGGACTTCCAAAACTGGCAAAAGCTACCACATCACAAATGAGGAAACCATTCCCTTGGGAGGGAGTTTGGTACAACATTAAATCAGGGGAAAAGAAAAACCTCAGAAAACCAATAGACACTTTGAAGCTATCCATATGCAGAAGTGGTGGTCCAGGGATCTGAGCAGTAATGCTCTGCCGATGCCTCACAATCCTTAAAGTCTCATCCACACAGGAGATTCTGGCTTGAAGCCAGCTCCAGGAAGCAGTTTTCTGCAATGTTTCTTTCATATAATGAGGACTTTCCTGGATTTTTCTGCATAATGATTATAGCAGTCAGATAAAGAATCAGGACCCAGAGCTCTGCATTGCTGAGGACAGGTTTATCCCTCCCCCTCTAGAGATTTCTCTCCTGTCAACATTTGGTTATATGCATTTATCTTTTGTACCGTGTCAGGAAGGAAAGATACTGCCTCAACATTTTTTTTAAAACTACCTGTAAGCATGTAACCTCCACTCAAGTTGAGGTTTCAGTTGAGTTCTTACAAAATAAGAAGAATGGCTCTGACCTTGATTTAAATTTTCTAACTTAAGGGTCTCATTATAAAAGGCTAAACCACATTTTTGTTGAAATTGAGTTTTCAAGGTGGATTTGGGCTTCATTACTTGGGCCTCTTCTTTCCTGTCTGTCTAAAGATACAGATATCGCTATGTATTCCAAGGCTATAAGAAGTAAAACTTATCAGTGTGTATCAAAGGGGAGAACCTGACAGAAAGAAAAAGAGAGCTCTAGTTGTAATGAGAACTGAAAATGTATTAAAACCAGGAGAGAAAGAATGAGCTCAGGAGAACAGGTTCTTGTACTGGAGTTAAGTCCCGTTCAATGCACAGACTATATCTCACCCTAGCTTACCAAGTCTCAGGTTTCAGAGCCCTGGAAGATCAGCAGGCTGAGTGGTGTGGTGAGATGTACCGCTCACACCCTGTTCAGTGGGCCCTCAGGAGAGGAGTCTCAGTTTAGTTCTGTGTTTGTAGTAGGATTTTAGCCTTTTTCCATAACTATAGATGTGGAAACATGTAAATTTATTACAAAGGTAATTTGAATTGGGCTTTTCTTTTGTAGCAGAGGGGAAAGTGGGAGACAGCAAGCAATGTCCCATGGGTACACAGACACATGAAATGTCCAAGTGAAATTTGAAGTGACTCACCATTTTAGTGTGTTTTGTAGACCATGTTCCAAGTTGTCAGCTGTTATAATGTGTGTAAACATCCTCTAACTTCATTCAAACTAGTTGTTGCTCAGTATTTGAAATTACTATCACTACCGTCATGCCACTGTTGTTCTGCCAGTACACAGCTTTGCTCAAAGTTTTTATTTAATGTTTTTATTATCAGAGCGATGAGGAGGCATTAGATGCTTCACCACTCTCTTCCCTAAAATGCAGGAACATCTGCTCCTGCCTGTGCTTTCCTACCAATTTCAGAGAGACCTGTTTTATCCTAAGCGCATCATCTAGAGAGAGAAAAGAAAAAAAAAAAGAAGAGAGATTTCCTCTCTCTCTTCCTTCCTGTCCACAGCATGGAAAAAACTACCTGGGATGGGTAACTTTTCAGAGCTCCCCTGTGCAAAGATAACTAAGCAAACCATCCTTAGAGCAGCTGCATAGCCCTAACTTGTATCACCAGGGTGGCTGGCATCTTTGGCTAAAATGCATCTTCACAGGAGTATTTTTTTTTTTTTTACTGTCTGCATTATACATCTTCTTTCACTTAGATATACTCCAAATGACTGCAGATATGCTGGATGTATTCCAACAGAAGAACACTCTACTCCTGCAGTCGAGCTGAAACCCTAGTTAGCACAGAGCTATGTACTTTCAACCACAGCTTTCTCTAGCTTCTAGTGTATCATAAAAAAAATAAAAAAAAAGCCAAAACCACAAACCCTCAGCTCTTTCTGGAACACAATCTGGTGCTGGAGGTTATAGCAAATTCTAGCAAGTGGAAAAGAAGGAAAGAAATTTTCCTCCCAAATTTTGTTTTCCTCAGGGAGTTGTGGTTTCCACGTAAACAGTTCTTTGACCAGGTCCTTTGAGACATACTTGGAAGAATATATATTCTGCCTAACACATATCCACCATATCTTAGCAGCTAAGAAAATAATTCTGCGGTCTTACTACACTTCACCACTATCACCTCAGCCTGGCTAAGCTAAAAATTAGAATAAGGACCAAAGTAAAGACCAAGTAACGCTGAGAGAAAGCTGTAGCTGATGATGGCTGGTATGTTGTTTCTGGATTTTGTCCCACCTATTCTAGCTTCAGGAAATAGTTTTTGAAACCCATGAGTTATGGTAAATAATGATAGGGATAAACATAACATGATAGTCACTTATTTCTCATTTTAGCGTGGAGCAGTAAGCAGCACCAGCCTGTGACATCCAGAGAAATTCCTCTAAAATTTAGATCATTATTTCAAAACATACAAAGGATGTTTTTCTCCTCTGTTTTTTTTGTGTAAGGTTGGATATACATTGCCTTCCTATAGAAGATCCCCTTTGATGTCCATTCACATTTCATAAGCCAAGAGCAATATAGTTAGGGCCTTGAAGGACAAGGGGAAAAAATGTAAGTGAAAGTTATTCTTGGAAATTATTTGGATCCCGGCTCCAGACCAGAGAATCTTTGAACCTGCCTGAGCAAACTGTTCGGTGTCTGAGCCCAGCCCAACTCTGAAGTTGCAGTTATAAAAAGGACAGAATTTAAACCATGAACCTGGATGCTCATAAACTCCAAGACATTCTGGATTAATTTTTTTTAATCCTGAATTCACTTCTAATTATGTATACAAAACATCTCAATCTTTTGTTTTGTTGTTTATTTTCTCACATGCCCTCACTTATAATGTTGGGATGTTAATTATTTGTAATGCTTACTAAGCAAAGCCCTGAGCAGCGTCTGGATCAGAGTACCCAGGGATTCCTTCCACAAATTCCAAGTGCAGATTCAAGAAAAAAAGGCAGTTCTAGGATTTATAATTACAGGATGTTTATCTTTAAAGTGTGCACCTCCACTAAGCAGGTTCTGAATTCATCTTGTGCATAATCATTGACAATTCTTCCCTCTCAGCAAAATAACAGTTCTTTATGCCAGTGGAACAAAGGGGGAGGCAAACAGAGCAGAAGCATATGTAAGTATGTGTGGAGAAGCTTGCAGTCTGGTCACCTGGTTGACTCAAGGACTGCAAAACAGAAACTCAAGCTTAGGAGGACAGAAGCAGAAAAGTTTCGTGTCCAGGGGGTGAGATTGATTCCAAGAAAGTTGTGGGGGTTTTTTTTCCCTTCAAACAAAGGCTTTCTTCTCTGGTAAAGTCCAATTCCCTAGTAGAAACCCAAGCTTTAAAGTAGCTAAAATAGCATTTTCTCTTTCCAGTCAGTCTCTGCTTTATGCCTTCTTGAAAAGAAGAATTTTTGAGCAGGAAGTCATTTTGGTTATAGAGCACAGGGCAGAGCTTCCAGAGGAAAATTCACCTACAGCCATTCATAAAGTTGGTAATGATGTAGTTTGTGGCCCTTTCTTTTTTCCCTAGAGAGCAAGACTGAAAACCAGATCCTGATCCAAATCCCATAGTCCTTGGTTTTTAGACACCTGAGCACTCCTTATTCCCCACAAAGCCTCCAAGAGATGCTGAGTCTCAGAATGAGTCTGTGAGTGCAATAAGCTTTCTATTCTTTGCTAGAATTCAAAGGAGCCTTAGGGAACAGGATACTGAATCCCACTGTTTCTGCCAACTGTTGTCTTGCTTTCAAGCTTGCAGTTTTTCTGGTTTACAGGCACACCACATCTGTATCTTATGCTTTGTGTTCACCAATCCTTCTCCATTTTCTTGTACTGCCCTAATACTTACTAGTAAGCAAAACAGTACGTGTGGTTTTGCAGTTGCTGCTGATTTTATACCAGTACCTTGTAGTTCCAGATAGCATTGCAACAATCCGCATAACTGTAAATAAGTAGATTGGGATGTCAACACAGCAGTTGGCCCCTTATCTGGAATCTAGGTCTTTCCTCTAGATGTGTATCAGTACGAGCCAGCTCAATAGCCATAAGCTTCTATTTTCAAGCAGTGCACGTAACCTGCTGTGTAACAACACTTTTGATATTAAGGATATCTCCTGCCATGTTTTCTTCACTGCCAAGCACTGATTGTTGACATAAGTGTTTCATTTAAGAAATATTAGCAGTGTGTGTGAGCATGAGGGGATGATTCAGCAGCGTCAGAGGCCCCATGGCAGCAGTCCTAACAGGAAGACAAAAGTGATTGCTTCATAGCAAATGAATCAGGCCCCAAACCAAGGAAACTGGAGAAACATCCCTTTTGCACTAAATTGGCGTGCCTCAGGGTTGCATTAATAATGACAACATATGCATAAGCAGCAATTTGTCAGGACAAGCATTTGCATGTCTGTTTGATAAAAAGGATATGTACAATGCCTGAAATCAGGAACTAAGCCCAGAGCCAAGACACCTGGGCTCTCCTCCCAGCCCTGCTTCTTCCCCGCACATCTTTTGCATCCATGTCTGAGTTTCTCATCTGTAAAACGGGGATCATGACATTCACCTCTCTAAAGCAGCCTGTGGGTCTCCGTAAGCTCATTATAATAACACTAATCAAAAAACCTTTTTCATGCACTGTCCTCTCAGCCATACCTTTTTTAAGCCTTACATTAGAATCAAAATTTACTAACTACTACCTACAGCTGACTTGCCTTGGCAACCAGTTTAACACATTATGCTTGTGACCAAAAACCCATAGCTAGTCTTGAGGAATTGACTGTGATCCTAGTCTTTATTTTTTGTTTAGAAAATTGATAACAGACTTCCACAGTTAAATTCATAAAATCTGCTCATCTCTGAACTGCCATGCCAAAAAAATCAGCCTTTTATAGCAAGAATTCTGCATGTGTAAATACCAAGTTACACAAATAGACGTGTGTACTACTGTTCCTTTGGTAGCCAAGAATTTTAATTCAACTGCTAGGCTGTCAAAGCATTTTGTCTAACACAGAGTTTCTGTGACGTGTAAAAAAAATAAAATGGAGAGACAGTTATCTAGGTGTCCACACATGAAGATAAATGATGAGACGTTTATTCATTCTGGAGGACCACATGCTCAAAAAATAATTGCATTTGCATCCAAGTGGTTATTCATGAATGAAAAAGCATTCAGTGAGAGGAATGAATGTTCACAAAATTTCCCTGAAGAAATCCAAATGTTCAAAAATTTAGTTGTCCGTAACAACGTGTTACTGCAATTTGTGGTAAGAGTCTCAAATTCAGGAAAGGTAAGTTTGCCACATTTACTATTGGATGAATTCCAGTGAACCTTAATTTGAGACTGGTTGAACAATTAAACAGTATTTTAATACTTAAAAATCAGTATGAATCTAGTGTAAATTATAAATTCTGTCTGTTCCACATAATTTTTTAATAAACTTGGGTTATAGTTTTCATAATGTGTGTTGAATAGGTGTAGTACTGTTAAGTACTGTGAAAAGTGCCCTTTCTGTTACTGGACACAGGCAGGACTGACTCCACTGCAGACCCCATGACTGTGAACATTGAAGTCTGTCCTGTCCGGGAATACAGCGGGAGCAAATAGCAGAGCCAAGTTAGACCTGCAGGATTACTGTGTGCTCTCGCTGGATGAAAATCCTATTTTGAAATTGACTTCGAAATAAATATTTAGCTATAGGCCTTTGAAAGTCATGGTTTGTTTGGGTTTATGTTCTACACCATCATGTCACAGTATTTGGTAATTTGCATCCCTTGGGGTGGCTTCCTACTTAGAGCATTACACAAAGAATGCATTTTCAGGCTGGATTTCCAGTAAATAACCCTGCAGTTCCAGGAGGCTGACTAAAATAGCAGCATGCCTGCAGCACAATGCCACTGTAGTTAAATTCAGATCTCTCTTATTCTGATTACATCCTCTTCTGTCTCTCCCCAAACAATAGTATAATTGTCAGTGTCCTCTTCCTATGAGCATCTTGGTTTTCACTAAGTTCTTCACAACCTCATCTTTGCCTGAAACTATGTTCTTATAGAATCCCGCACTCTGTGTTGCTTGATTCATGTTTCCAGTCCTTTCCATAGAGTTATCATCTTCCACCATCAGAGTAACAATGGCTGAGTAAGTTCTGCCAATACTGCCAAAAGTCTCGAGATACCCAGCACCTTTTCTCAGAGTATTAGGCAGAAACAGCCTCAAAAGAGAGATCACTCTTACTAAAGAAAAATGACTAAACAGATACTTCCAGGAATTTAAAAAAATTCTCTAGTGGATGTAAAATCTTAAAGTGTATCTTTGTCATACTATTTTATGAGTTGCAGCTACCACATGTCCTGCTGAATACTGTTTTTTATTAACTGCAGAGGAGTTTTTACCATGCCTAATTCATTGTTCTCACTCTTTATAAATACTTGATTCTGGTTTTGAATCCAGTTTGGTTCTCAGTTTCTGTGAGTGCCGAAGATTGGCACATTATACAACTATGCATTGTATAATGCATATTTCCTTTAAAACTTTTTGGAGTGTTTTTTCTAATTCACTTTAACATCTTCTTTTGCAAAAGAGCTAGGAGAACTTCCAGTTTATCCACTCTGCACTTCTGTTATATACCTGTTCACTGACTGTGTATAAACAGTCTCAGTGTTTATTTGGCCTTTCTAATAGCCTTCTGAATCTCTACACTTTATTGCTACCTGCCTGCAGGTTGCTTCAAGTCAAGCTATTGACACCTACTGCTCTCCCCACATCCACAAATCTTGTTATTGTATCATAGGAGGCCATCCTGTATGATCATGTGAACTGTTACTGGTGATTTTCGTGGACCCAGACATAGCTTCCAAGAGGATATGCCCCATGGTTTCGCCAGAAACTGAAGGCAGACTGACCAACTTTTATTTTCACAGATCACTCTTTTGGCCTCCTCACAGCCCAAATCAGAAGAGGTAGCAGGGTCTTTTCAGATCTAATCTTCAGTAAGCGGAATAATGAATGCTGATTTTAGCCTTCTCAAAAGGAATTGGCCAGAAATATATTGCCAGATTAGAGGGAAATCTGTGTTGGACAACTCAAACAGTCATAAATCTGAAGAAACATCAGTTACATTTCTTTAACTTGTAGACTAAATGAGCTCTTGGAGGTGACCTTATAGTTTTGCATACAGATACTGTGCTTGGTTGAGCCATTCCTAAAATGTGTTGTTCTCCATCTTTTGTCAGCTAGCTTACTTCAGGACAGGGTGCCAGCTGGCTGGCTGACATATCAGAGTGAGTTAGTAATGTGTTGTAAGTAGAAACGTATGAAAAAACCCTGAATGCTGAAGAAACATTTTTTGCCTTGTTTTCATAGTGTTTTCTAAAAGTCCCTCACTTGCCACTTGATTTTCTTCTCTCTCCTCCTTATTTTCCTTTCAGCCCCAAGCATGTGTTCTCCTTTCCTGTCTTTTGCTGGCCTACATTGGCAGGAGGTATCACTGAGAAGAAGAGAAAACTCTCTCTCACATCTGTATAGCTTTACTACTGCGCGCTTTTCCGGGACAGTACTTTCACTTACCCCATATTTCACTCTGCAGAGACAGCTTGGCTAGAGCGTAGCACATTTTCCAGTCACAGATATCTCTATCAGATTCATGCCTGGTTGTCGGTAGAAGGAATTTTTTTTAGTTGTTATACTTCAACTGATATAAATGAACCCAAGCCAACACACAGCAAATTTCCTTATCATCTTTGCCTTGTCATTCTGACCCTGTGTATTTGCTTCAGTACTTACATGAGGAAAGACTGGTGTTTAATTCTAATGAAAACGAATAACAGATATTCCATTAAAAACAAATGACTAAATTTTTAATGCATTTCTTTTCAAAGAGCAAGACAGTTGACTACAGCTCTGGTCTTACAGTAAGTGACAAAACATGTACAAGGTCATGAATTTTCAGTCAGATACTTGTTTGTATGAAGATTTTCCCTGAACTTCAGGGGAATTTCCAAGTGTGCTACAGGTCATCCTGCCTGAGTCCAATTGTAAGACTGGAAACTGAGATTATTATTTTTTCCCACACAAAAACTCTAGCTGACTGATTTTGACTTCTGAAAGAGAGTACAGTTCCATCGTAGAATCTAAGTAGTCTTTAACAAAAATATGTGGAGATCTGTTGCCAAGGAAAGGCCAAAGTATGAAGAGAAGCACAAAGTATTAATAAGGTGCTATTTAGAACACGGTTTTCTCATAACTGGTTGCTGAACTAGTCCCTGCTAGTGATGGTGACATACTGGCAGCAGGTCACAACAGAGCAGCTCAGTTCATGTCAGTGCAGCCAGCCAGTATGTTTGCACATCAACACTGTCAAAATTGTTAAAAGCACAGATTTTAAATACAATGGGAAAAATCAGTTGCTTAATCTGATCGTATCAACTTCCTTGACCTTCTATTTTTATTCCTGTCTTTCACTTTCCTTCTTTCCACCATTGCCATACAATAGAAAGAGGTGCAGGGAGAGGAGGGGGAGAAGGAAAGAGAAAGGAGCAGCATGTTTCCTTGGCTAGTCCAACTCAGGCGCATTTAAAGAGTTCTTCTGGTTAATCTTGCGTATCAGGTTTTATCTCTAGTCAGGATCCAGAAAGCAATGTCCTAGTGCTCTCCAGTAAAAGGGTAAATGTCACTTGGAAACAGACTTTCTATACTTGCTGGGGTTTTTTTCCCCAGCTGAAGAACTGAGATAAAGTGGAAAAGTAAACTGGTCGGTTTTTGCCCAGGCACTGTTTCCAGAGAGCAGAGCTCCCAAGCAGGAGCAGTGGCTGCAGCAGAGGACAACCCACAGTTGGCATCAGCATTCTGTGCAGGACAAAAATGGGATGTCTGCCAGTTCTCAAACTGAACGGGAGCAAAGCCATAGGTATACAGCCTCTAACTTCCACAGCTGCCAGAAAAGCCTGTGTTACATCAGTAACTCCATAGGTCTCCTACGACCATTCATCCCAGTCTGTATCACGGCTCTGGTTTTAATTGCATCTGAAGTGAACTCAGCAGAAAAACATCTTTGTCCTGAGTGATAGGCAAACTTTTCACTTCCAGTTTTATGTAACCCTCTATCATCACCAGAAGAAAAAGACAACACCCACCCTCACCCATCAGTCTTTTCTCATGGTGTTTCTGGTACAATTGAGCAAGCATTTAAAGCACTACAGCAGAAACTGTCACAAAATCTTTGTATCAATGAAGCAATCAGAGCCTAGGAATTACCTGTTTCATGTTTGTTTACCCTAGCATCTATTTGACTTCAACAGATAACCTAACAGGGATTTTTTTTTTTACAAATTTATTTTTTATGTATAAATAAAAGGCAAGATTATCCCTTCCTAGCATAGTTTGCCTCAGAAAAAATTACACAATGTGGTATCCTGCAATCCTGACAGCTGTACAGTTGTCTTACATGGGAATATAGATGCATGTTTGTCTTGAGAGCTCCCAAATCCCTGCATTCTCCATAGGAAAGAAAGGGGAAGGAAATTTCTGGGTTACTGGGCTCTTTGGCACAGATGTCTCTTTTGCTTTCACACGTATTTCTATGGCAAGATGAGAGCCATCTTAAGCAATAGACACAGAGTCTCATTCAGCGCTGGTGCTTTTCTTTTTTGTCTGCTCCAAAATAGTCTGAGTGTTATGAAGAGTAACTGAACTTTCCCCCACATACATTACTCACACAGAGGAATGAAACTGGGTTGAGATAAGAATAATTTTTTTTTTCCTCTCTAAGAAAAAAAAAACAAACAGATAAAATTCAGGTTCCTTCAAATTACTTTTACTATTGGAATCATAAGATCACAGCAAAATTTACCTGTTTTCAGTATAATTTTTCATGCACTTTTGAAGTTAAATATGTATTGCATGATTAGGGTTCAGACAGAAGATACATGCAAACACCTGGATCTGGGGGATTCTGTGATCCCAGCTCTCACAACTTTAGGTACCAAGTGCCAGAGACACAAGCTTTACATTCTCAAACATTTTACTATATTCTGCGGTCCTTAATCCTTAAGTTCAAAGAGAGCTTTTCTTGATCAGTAATAGAATTTAATCCAATTTTCCTCATACTTGTGTTCTTACACTCATTCTGTTTGACCCACATTGCTATAATAAGAAGAGTCTAAAAATTATTAACTTTCCCTTACCACATTCCTTTTAAGGCAAGAGTAACTAGTAATCCATGGGGAAGTGTGAGGAATAAGAAGGGCATCAACATGTTCTATGTGATATACTGGAATTAAACTTCTTTCCCTTGAGGTTCTGTTCTAGATCTGGAAAGGTTTTTTCCCTGAACACAGGTTCTCCTTCAGCCCTGTTTTGAGTTTCATATAAAAAAACCTATAGTTGGGCAGACACCTACCATGAGAAGCAGAAAATTATGCCTACTCAGTACTTTGCGTAAATATTTTCTTAGTAGAAGTTTGGAATGGAATACATAAAAACCAAAGAAAGAAAAAGGCTACCGAAGTGCTCAAAATGTAACAAGACCACAGGCACAACTTTTCTGGAGGGTCTAAAAGGCTTGAACGCCTCTGTGGGTTTCCATCCAAGCATCTGTGGTGCAGCTGCACATGATGAAGAAGCTGTGTACTCTCCCTCCTGGAAGCAGCCAGCGTCTTAAAATGTACAGGGACCAAAATTTCCCACACAGTATTCCTTCTCTCTGAGGTGACCTGCTTATACATATTTAAGATGGCCTGGAGGAGGATGCTCAGTGATTTCCAGAAAAGAAAAATAAAATCAGTCTTTTTGGAGGGGCTGAAAACAGAGTGCCTAGGAGGTAAGACTTATGCAGGCTTATTCCAGAGGAGAATTGAAAATGCAAAGTGATACCTGTATAGCACTTCAAGGAAAGCACAATAACAAGAAATGGGAAATATTTCTAGTTGTCATAAGTTCCACATCAGTTATGAGGCTCTCACTAAAAGAAATTTTAAAACTCATAATCTCTTAACACTTTATGTTCAATTCTCCTCAAATCAGACACCAATTGAAAGTGAGAAAGTGTTTCTGCCCCTCTATTTACGTTCATTCCAGTGGCAGCTGTATCTTATTCCCAGTGACTTCTACAGCACAATTTCTGCTGCAGTTGGTTAAGCCCAGTTTGAAACACACAGGTTCATTTAGTGCTCTGCTATCTGATTTCCCTGTGGATTATGAGAAGCAGGTTTTGCCTGTACCATAATCTGTTCATACGTTCTGACAAGAAAATGCACAGTTCAAAATGCCTATAACATAAAGCACTATTTTGGCCTAAACATAAAAAAAACCCCAATCCAAAACATTAAACAGTTGCAGCAGAAACAGCCAATGTCCATATTTTGTACAGGAACAAGATAGTATCAATGTGGAATATTTTAGAGCAGTATAACTAGCTTAAAACTGCTCACATTTTAACTGATGACATTTTGACCACAGCATACAATCCCCAGACATGCAATTTACTGAGTATAAACAAGCCAGAAAAAGAGGGGAGAAAACTCCATGGAGTCTGCTACATGTGATACACACAAGCGCTGCAAAAATCTGCTGATAATCCCCTTTTCAGTTTGTGTTCGCAGCTAAATCTACTTCACTTCCTACGATACTGAACATTATGCAGTCCTTTGAGGTCCACCCCTAGCCATAAATCCCTGGCAGGAAACAGAGCAGGAAAAGACAGCATTTCATTTTCTAAAACCAGCTCGGAGTAACCAGGTCAAACAAAGTTTGGAATTGAAGCTCTTGAAATCCAGGATATAATTGTGTATGTTTTTCTGTTTGTTTTGTTACCGGTTAACCGGATGCAACAAATAAAACCATTTTTCTTTCTTATTTTCCCTCTCTCTGACTGCCTCATTGGGAGCTCCTCTTTGGGACCCAGCCTCTCCATGAGCCAGTGCTTGAGGTCATAGCTCCCTAACTTTGAGACATCTGCTGGGTCAGATGTACTTGAAGAGAATCGGCTGCTTGCAACCAGCACATTACTAGCACACTGGAGTCACAGACAAATGTTGAGGGTCTCTCTTTTTTCCATCTCTAACAAAAACAGAATCATATGTATCCACTTAAAATTTCTTGTTTTGATCAGAGCTCTATCTCCAATGATGATACAGAGCATTAAATCAAGAGTTGAAGCTCTTAAATGTTTGAATCATCAGCTAGAGTAATTACAGAAAAAAATTACAAAACAAAATACTACCTTTACTGTACCACTTCTAATTTTCTGAAAAAGCATAGAAGATACCAAAAAAAGCCCCTAATTTACTGTGTTGAACATCTAAAACCAGATTGATGATCTATACATTGTGAAAACAAAACCCCTTCTTGGTGTCTGAAACTCAGCATCCAGATCCAAGAGTCTCTAATGGACTAGCTGCTTATGAAGCATCTGGGACCTCTTCTTATATTCATTATTTAAAATATTTCAGTTATTTCAGTAGGAGATGTAAGAAAAAAGCAAACAAATACCCAGTAATTGTGTTCATCTCTCCAATTTAAAAAGATGAAGAGAAAAAATGCATTTAGTAAGAAATTATTTATTCTTTTTAAGTCACCCAAGGCTTGTCCTAGAGCTCCTTCAAGTCACCTTTTAAGCCATAAATGAAGTGCTATTCGGAAATAGAGCAGTCAGTTTTTACAGTAAGGAAAAAAATCTGCCTGGAAAAAAATACACCAGGCTTGATTCAAAACTTGCACACTGGAGTGCCAGGTTGGCAGCAGTTGAAAGTGCAGTGGAATTGAAAGGTTTCCATCTTGCCGCTAAGCTTTAGCACAGCATGTTAGATATTCGTACTGCTTTGGCACAGCCCTGTAGCCCCAAGTGTACTGATTTCTGTCTTTGAAACTCTCAATCATGTGCCTGAAAAATAAGAAGGTACAAAGAAATTGGTTACATACCCCTCAGGGAGTACCTAAAAGCCAGTCAAAATTGCAGTACCCGCATTTAGGGAATTGCAGTAAAAATCCTTCTGTGCAATTCATCTCTGTAACAGAGTTTAAGGGGGAAATGCTAGGGGCTGGATTCACAGCCACTATAAAGCCATCAGGTAGCATTTACCCATATATTTATATCTGTTTAGACTAGCTAAGCATCAGTCCTCTCCCATCGCAGCCAAATCTAGTGTTATGCAAATAAATAGGAAAACCATCATATATTAAAGGCCCTTTTAAGCCCTGTCCACTTTATCTTCTGTCATTCCATACATTTTAATCTTTCCATGTATACTAAGAACCAGTTTCAGTTTTGCACCTATCCTTTTCAAGTCTGCTGACAGAAAATATTGAAGAGGCAAGGTATGCTAAGAGATTGAAGCAGGCTTTCTACAGGACTCTTAAGTCTGTATCTTTTGCAGTAAACAAAGTCTTGGAAGAAAAGTAAGAATAAGGGAATAAACAAATGTAGTGCAATAACAGTTGTATTTTCCATCTCATAGCATTTGCTTATTATATTCTGTAGTAACAAGATCAAAAATTGATTGAGGTTCAAATTTTCATTGGACAGCGCCTAGGGAAGGCTCTTCTGTTTGTCGAGGCCATACAAGCCCACGATGAGCCCAGGTGCAGGGAGGCAGTGCAAGCTGTCAGCCTTGCCTCCAGTCCCCTCTCTGCCCTTGCAGGATCAGCACACAGGAAGAGCGTGAGGTAACAGCTTTGGTCTGCAGGAGTGTGTCTTTCAGGAACTAGACTGAAAAACATGTCTTGATAAGTCCAACAAAAGCAGCATGTTTGAACCAAGACACCTCAACATGGAAAACAGAGCCTTTTATAAAAACATTCTTACTAATCTACTTGATACCATTTGAGCCTCCAAAAAGTACCAGTCTAAAAACAAATGTATCTTTCTTGTGCTGACTGTAAGTAATTTTGATTCTATCTGCATCTTTCAAGTTAGAAGGCAAAGTATGGGGAACACAAAGCTTTTCACTTAACATTGGACAGTTGCATTTATCATCTCAGAATAAGAAATATAGTACTTTCAGTCACTTGTGATTTTTTCAGTGGAGGTGAATTATGGCCCAATGCTGTCATTTGGTTAGTACATTCATGACATAGTTATTAACTCATTCTTTTATCAGCTGTGCTCTATCAGATAGAGTACTTTCAGATTACATTTCTGAGCAGCAAAATAAGGGAGCTTATGGATGAAGGTACCACCACTGGCTCAGGGCACCCCTCAGTTGCAAATTGGTGGAGTCTGCAGGAGCATACTGGGGTAGAACTGTTTTATGCTTAGCGTGGTTTTGTACTTTCCACTGACATCCTTGGCTGGACCTACCAAGGAATGGAGCAGCACTTTGTGTAGCCAGGCACAGCAATTCTCACATGCACATGCCTATACAAAATGATACTGCTCAATGAAGAAAATAACCACCTTTACTTACAATAAAAAAGGTCCAGCTCCAGGGATGACAATGCAGTTACCATAGCTGCTATTAGATCCACATTATCAAAAAGTTAAGGTATTAAGCATACTATACAATAGAACAAAACCTTGACATGGAACCACCTGACTGGTTGCTGATGTCAGGCACCATTCAAGATGTGATTCAAATACTATGTAGTAACAACCTTAGAAATTCTTTACAGTTTGTGGAGAGGGAAATAGGGTTTCAGCTCATTTATTACATATTATTTGGGAACAAGGAAAGAGTTTCATTACAAAAGCACAGGGAATCTTTTATTTTCAAATACAGTTTAGATTTTATTGTTTTTTAAATATGTAAGAAATTAAGTTTGAGACTCTTTTGTAGATTTCCACAGTCTCTACTCAACCCCAAGTACATACATATATGTAGGTGCAATGTAGAAACTTTCTCTAACTCAGAGTGCTGGCAGCCAGACTTGACTAGAATGCAGGTCTCCAAACACTGAAGTCCTGCTGTTGGACCTCATCCCTCTGGAAGTTAAGAATTAATTAGTGGGAGGGATTTGGGTTTTTTTCCTTATTTTACATCCCCTTGCTTTTCTCTGCTTTCTGGCTTTGCTGCTTAAAGTGCTTACTGCTTTCCTATTCTTGTTCCTCTTCCCTCATTTCCACGGTTCAGATGTTTGAAAACACTTTGTAGATTTCTGCAAGCTTCTTCCAGCTGTGCCAAAGCAAACTTGAACTCACAGCTTTCTGAGGCTTTCCCATCACTGCTGACACTCTCTTGGTGATCTGCCTGCTATGGAGTTTTGCTGGGGTTTTCTGACCATTTTTGCATATCCACTGTGTAACAGCTAAATGAGCTATGGATGCCAAGGGAAAAAAAACCCTACATTGTTTTCCCTTGGTTGGTTGCATTACAGAGCTGTTTAAACAAAACAAAAAAAAAAAGACAGAAACAGATGGTGGAGAAGGGGCAGAAGAAGAAGAGAAAATCAGCGTGGGCATGTGTGTGTTCGAGAGAGCAAGGGAACTGTAAATGAAGGTGGTCTTAGTGAAAAGTAGTACTGTCTCTTTAAAAATAAAATTTAAAAAATACCCTCAGTGTTTTCTTTAGTCTTTTTCATTCTTTGGCAGTGTCCCAAAGATTTCACTGTCCTTGTCTCCAGCATCTGGAAACCATCAGGGTAAACAATAGAGTGCTAGGAACTGGAACCCCTGCCTCAGCTCCCGTGGGACTTTGCTCTGGAGAACATGAGAACACAAACCATTGGACACCATGTGGTCAATTACTTCAAACTAACAAATCTGTGTGCCTTCCTATTTTCTGTTTTCCTTGGCACCACATGACCCTTTCACAATGGAACCCAGCTGTTGAAAAAGCCAGACATTTTCTTTTTTAACCTCTTGCTTACTTTTGTGCTTGGTTTCCACAGCAAGCTTAGGGTTGGCACATACCCTTGGTAAAAGTGTCCTGCTTATTAAAATCCTGCCTGGCTGTAAAGTTTGCCTGTATTAGTCAGCAGAGAGGCTCGAGAGTATTAACTTAACAGGATCATACCGCAGTGAGGACTCCACAGGTGGTCCTGTGCTTTCTGGGTTTCCTGACATTGCTTGCCAGCACTTAAAGCAGATACACCAGGACACTTTTATAGCCTGCCTCTTTTGTGCAATCAGTAATTGTATGTGCAGTTATGACCTACTTTTAAAAAGTTGTTCCTAGTGCAGGTGCTATATTGGCAATTGCAAAGAGCTAAAGTCATCTCAAAGCCAAAGGCTGTTGAGGGGGCTGCCCCTTTAAGTGCTGTGACATAAATTTTGCTCTGGATTAGCCGTGTTAGCTCCAGGAGTAAAGCTGGTGGTCACAGAATTAGGGTGACAGGTTCTGTTCTTTCCAGCCTTCTATTTGAAAAGAAAATCTTTGAACTGTGTGAAACAGGCCAGTGTTACTGACCAAACACAACCCAAGACTTCTATACTACATTTAGATGCATCAGCTTACAGGTGTGGTTTACTTTTATTAACTTTCTTTGATGAGTGGGGATGCTGAATAGAATTGTGCAAGAGGTTTAGGGCTTCACTTTTAAGTCCCCTTTAAAGTTGCTGAACCTTCCTAGCACACACTGAAGAACAGCAGCTGACATTTCATGTGTAAATAATCAGTCATGCATGCTCCCAGACTCAGTTTTATTTCTGGCAGAAAGACAGCTATGTATGTAATGCTACACCTAGAAGACAGAATAAAACAAGGAGATGCCATGCAGTTGAATCGTTGCAGCTGGCGGTGCGCCCAGAGATGTGGCTTTACCTGCACTCTGGCACTCGGCTTCACCAGCCTTGACCTCAAATAGGTGATTGCTTTTCTGCTGTGCAAAGACAGTTACATCATTTGGCAAAGGTCAGGGAGTTGGCACTAGTGTCATCAGGACACTCGTGCAGGGTAACTGGATTCACAGTGCCAGCTGCTCTAATCAGATCTGTATCCCAGTAGGAAAGGGCTGTTGACCTGACTGCGTCCGGCCTTTCTCCACGGATCACTGAGGCTGGTCTTGCCTCTGGATACAGGAGGGCCTTTCTAGGGCTTCACTGTTCAAGTCCTGCCATCTTGGTTAAACACTGAGCACTATGTGTTATTCATTTTTGGGGTGCTACATGGAACTATTCTGCCTAATTTCTATTAAGATGACAGAAATCTGTAGAAACTTAGGACCCTGCCAGTTTATTTCCATTTCCAGCAACCAGTGGAGTTATTTTTTCTTTTTTTTTTTCACCTTCTTTAGATTTATATATAAAACTTTCACTGTAATGACCTCACATTAAAACACAAGCCAACTAATACAAACAAATTGAAACAAAATAATAATATACACAGATCTGCTGTGAGCCACAGACACCAACCACAATCTTGAAAGCTGACAAGTTTAAATTTTTGAGGCAGACAAACCAGGAGACCACTTGGGTAGGCTGAATAAGCAGGGAATGCTTTCAAACATTACCTTCAAGCTTGTTAAAGATATGCTGCTGAGCCTAAAACTGAAATGGATGCCTGGAATTGGTGGAACCTTGTTTCTCCCCTGTCAGTAAAGTGCAATGTGTATTTTGTATACACTTTCACAGTTATATTTCTTTTAAAAGAGATGAAGGTGAACCATTAAATGGGTTTGCTGGAGGAATTCCTACTTCAGGATCTAGGCATTAAGCCATTTTGTAGCCAGTAGCATAAATACTTCTGTTTTTAATCCCAGATCCAGCCTATAGCTCAGCAGTAATATTAGGGCAGCTTTTGCCCCCTTCCTGCCAACACTTTTTCATTCCAAATGTCTGCAGAATTGATTAACATGATACTGAAAGGGCAAAGGTGGTAGGGGGAAGGGGAAGGTTAGGACTACACAGTAGCAATTTAAAGAGCACAGTACGCACTTAATCTTTCAATGTTTATGGAAGGGGTGGTTAAATGTATGGCAAAAGTTCAAATCAATCAGTAGATTCCCTATGTGAACATTCCCTACTTCCCTATGTGAACATCTTAGACAGCCTCTTGTCTGGCTGAGATACTCACAAAAGTATAAAGGTACAGTTCTTTGAAGGAATGTTCTGCCTGTAGCAAGAAATATAAGCCATACAAGAGTTAAGGGAGCCTGCTTTAGCTAACTGAAGCAGTCCCAGTACAGCTTGAATGCAAGCCAGGACACAAATGAAATCATTATAACGGTACTGATGGATGACTTCGTTCTGGTAATGAGGAGAAAACAAATCCATTTTCTTCATCCTGCACCTCTTTAGCATTTGATACTACTGGCCATAAGCTACAGCTGTTCCTTCAGGAAGAGGTGGCAGACAACCAGAGTGATATGTTAAGATGGTTTTTCAACAGGAACAGCACTTTCAATAGTTGTCCCCCTTCCCTGACTCAGTTTGGTGACATTCCACAAGAATCAGTTTCCCCTATGTCTCTTAGTCTGCATGGTTGCATTTCCTAAGTAGGAAAGTTGCTTTTAAATGCCAGCAATGTGTCTCTGTGTGACACATGCAGGACTGGCTGGTTTTTACTGCCTGCAACCATATCACTTCTACATAATGAGCCCATGTTCAGTGGGGCAAATTGAATTCATGGATAAAAAACAGCTGCTTGAAACTGAACAAGAGGTGACTGGTGGCCAGAGGACAGAGCTTTCAAAAATGCTTTAGGTAGGACTACTGCAATCTGAAGACTGGTCAAATTTAGTCACTGTTTTAGGGCTATTGTGGTATTACTCCCCAAGACTAACTTGTCATAATTCTCAAGCAGCGGTTTTCTTCCCATCTCCAAATACTTGGTTATCCACTCTCTGCAGGAAGTGATCCTGGCTGCTTTACTGCTTCCTCACCTCTTTGCTCGAGTGCAATACTGTGTACCTGAATATGATGCCTACACCTCTGAGGAAGCTAAAAATATTCAAGAACAATACAACTTGTTCCTCCAGCAATTCAAGAGTAAGCTTGTCTTCTACAGCTTTCCACAAAACAGAAGTGCAGGCTGGATCACATGCTGAGATCCTACAGACACTTTCACTGAGTTCATGGGATATTCTAAACATCTTTGATTGTTTGGTCCATAAAATCCTCATCTTTGAGTTTTGTGAACTGGGTCATATTACCCGAGGGTACCTGCCTATTAGTATCACCAACAATTTCACTATCACTTGTCACCGAAGGCAAAAACCTTTTCAGTGGAAAGTTTCCTTTAACTTGAAGAATAAGGGCCCTCAGGAATTAAGGACTGCCACAAGCCTGCCCAAAGTGTGCACATTCTGAACTTGTCTTCAAGTAAACATGTACTGAAATGTGTATGTTTACCATATATTTAAAGATAAAAAGTCCTGTCTAGAGCAAGATTTTTACTGCACTAAAGGAGGGTGTGAGGGATTGCCGAATGATGTACTGTGTGGAAGTGCTTTGGATTTAACAGTGATTATACTGGAATAACAAACTTTGTAGGATACTCTCTTCCATTTTTCTGTGCATCTTATTGCCAGTTTTGAATCAGCATGGCATGCAGAACACTCGCAGCTCCTGTGGTCTCTCTTTACGTGCATTAGTAACATGTTTAATAGGAGCTAATGTTTGCCTAAGGTTGTTCTCTCCTTGAAGAAACCTCGTTTTCCATCAGTAAAGAGCATTTTTATTTCCAGTTAAGTCTAGGAAAGTGATTGCAATTCTGATGTTGTACAAGAGATAAATAGGCAAATTTTCAAGTTCCTAGCAAGTTGTTAGTATTAAAACAAAAAACATCATCTGTGCTCATTTTTGGCTTGAAATTCAGAAGAACCCAAAGCCAACGTGCAATATTGTCCCATCTATTGCAGTTTCTACACTCAGCTGGGATTTTCTGCTCATTTTTAAGTGGAACTGGTAAATCATTAATTGAAAACAGTTTACTTGTGCAAGATCATGTTTAAAAATAATTTGCAAGTTGCACACAGTCAGATTTCTGTGACTTTTTTTTCCTTAATTGCTACAGCTTATGTTTCTTTTTCTACAACAGATTTTAATATATAGGTCTGTAAGCGGCATTTCCTGTAACTACTTACAGTGGAGTCCTACATATCACCACTTCTGACAGATCACATAGACTATAAAGTTACATTTCTGCCTCATGGGGCTGAGTTATTACTAACCACTGAGCCCCACAGAGAGAAATCTGTTAATCATAATGTGACTAAAAGGAGCAAGTAATCAGGGTGGAGAACAGTGCTGAGGAAGGGGAGGTGTAACTGGAAAGAAGGCTTCATTTGTAGATGACAGAGCACAACTTTTCTGCAGAGTGAATGAATTGGAAGAGATTTTAAACATACATTTTTTCCTCACTGTTTTAAACGTGAAGAATAGTGATGGTAAGATAAGGAAAAAATAAAATAATAAGGAAGAGCATGAAAGTTATAGCTAGAAAGAAAGAACATGAAAAAGGAGAACTCTGTTAATTAACTACCTGTAAGTACACTCTATTTGATGACCATTTCACCTCAATTACTCCTCTTTTTTGTGGAAGAGAACAGGCTTCAGGCAGCTGATCAACAAGAAGGACATACACATCTGCAAGCATGAAGGAACTAATTGTATTGCTCCCACTGTTTCTGCTGAGAGGAGATGGGTACAAAAATCATACCTGCCTTCAGCGCTAGTCAGCATTTTGGACAGCTGATTCTCACTCAGATGTAATGCACAAACCTTTTTACTTAGATTTAACTCTCCAAATTTCCCACCATCTACAAATGTACATGTTGTGTCTATTTTATCACATCTGGTCTGCAATGCAGGAGGGCTTCAGAGCATTCCCTTCAAAATCTGGTGCTGCATGCTGCAATTTCTTCTAAGAAAGGACCAAAGGAACACATTGTATGTATACAATGTGGGAGAACATGGCATTCAGTTTGCTCCTTATTTTGGTACCAGAACATACTGGGACTTAGGCAGTTGGTTTAGACAGTGCCCCCCAATAACTCTGGTTCATCTACCATCTAGCCTTGTTTGTTTCCAGATACCTGTTCACATGATTAAGCACTTGGCTTAGGGAAAGCAAAGGTGCAAACAGTACAGATGCTGCAAAGGGAAGTTCGCACTGGCCAGAATGATCACAGGCCCTTTGCTCCTGTGCTGTATCTTGCTATGGTGCTACAGTACTAGTCTGGGAATTTCAAAGCAGCCATAGGAAGTCAGTATGCCTTGGGTGCTTAATTTCTTTTGCAGACTCTACCTTGTCTTCAGCGTAAGGGGCTGTTTGGCTCTCTCCATCTAAGGGAATGAAAATACCCTTTGCTTATCTCTATCTAAATGGCCTGAAAATAATCACCCTATTGAAATGAGTGCAAAACTCATTGCTCTAAGGCTTTTGTTTATTGTAGCAAACAGGTTTGTGAATAGTTAGTCTTCCTGGACAGAAATGAAATTCTCCATTCTTTATCTATACGCCCTTTTACTGGCAAGGTCCAACTCTTTCCTTTTGTCCTTGCTATTTACCAGTGCAAATACTAAAATGACCTGCTCCCCGCTGCTGCAAGCCCCACACTGTCCCTTTGCCCTTGCCAGGAGCCAACAGCTGTTACTGTGCACAACACAGGCACTGCAGGCTCAAATCCAGGCAATTTTGATCACTGCTTTTCTAGGGAAAAGTTTTAAACTGTAGTTTGAAAAACTCTCATGGTCAATCAGGAGCTTCATGTGCAATTCTACTTCTGTTCTTCGTTAATCCATAATGCTTGTTAGCAAAAGAGGCATTATTCTTTTGGTTAAACACTTGTAGCATAACCTACTTTTAGCTGAGCCAAGTGTTCAGGAAAGAGAGGGGAATGCAAGTCCTAAATTGGCCCCACACACTTCAACTGACGCTTGCTAAGTTGTGGTTGAAAGCAATTTCTTCTGCAAGTTTACAAAACTGACTTCGCTTTAACAGAGCTGCCTTAAATTTTCAGCACAGCTCTCTGTACACAGTGTTAAATGTGTGCTTGACTAAGTCCCAAAACAGTTCCCAGTGAATATGGACAAAGCAACATCCTATGCAAAAAGGGGCAAAGTTGTGTACATGTTGGCTGGGATAGACCACACAGCTTTTATGACAGCAGTTGTGGGCTGCCATGTCCCACCCTAGTCACCTGAGCAGAGGCTGCAGGTGTGCATCACAAGCAGTGTGCACGCCCGGGCTGCCTGCAGGACAACAGCACCAAACAAAGCAGGTGGTCTGTTTGCTCCCGCAGGCATGATGGGTGCATATGCAGTGACAGAACAAGATCTGCAGTCTAAGCAGACAGGTATCTTCAAGTTACTCCAGTAACAGATGTGTATGGACACCTAAGAGCAGCACTCCTAATCTTGTGTCCTCCACATTACCTTAGGCACCCTGGTGAGGCCTTCTGCCACCTGCCTGCAGAGGAGTGCTGCCCACTGACAGTGGCTGTGCAGCCTGCAGTCAGTAAAATCTGAACTAATAATTTTAAATATCTCTCCTCCTTTGTTGAAAAAATCCTGTTAAATGCAGATCCATCTACACTCTGAGATGGCTGCAAATACCTCCAACTTTTCTACTAACAGGTATGAATACTGCCATTCGAAGTGCTCCAGCTGTTTACAGGCACTGTGAAACAAAGCAGTTCAGTTTAATATCAGAGTTCAAAAGCAGAAGAGATTTTTGCAGCTGTTGTTCTGCCCTGGAATTTGTTGTGCATATCTCCTTTTTGGGAGCACTTCTGTGTTTCACAGTGCCTTCAAAAATATACTGTCATCACAACCTTCTTGCCAACTACCACTCCAAGCTGATTATTCACTGCTGCCCCTTTCCCAAGTCAAACTGCATTTCTAAAACATTTGTCACATTGATGGGGAGCAACATGTTCAGTCTCTCAGGCCAACCTGTGAGGTAATTAGCTGACCTTCATTTCCTCTATATGAAGCAATGAAACAACTGTCTCAGAAGAGAACTGAAGGATAGTTCTTGTGTGGTTACAGTCTTCTGGCATCAGGATCTCTTCCCCCCACCCCACCCCCCTTTTGTTACTCATAACAGATCACTCAACTGGCACAAACTGCAAGGTGTCATAGATATAAATTAACTGGGGGACAATCCCAACTTAGAGACTCTATTTTTAGAGACTCTATTTTTTTATTAGAAAGTTTGGGTAAGTTCTTTTGTATTTCCCTACCTACTCCTACTTACAGAAAATACTTACATGTTTTAAGCTTTACAAGTTTTATATAAAATAACTATTGTTAAATACCTGGATAAAGCCTGAAGAAAACAGCACAAGGACAGCATAGGCATAGTAAAATATTAGCTCCATCCCAGTTCACACACCTCTACCCTAATATTCTGAATCAGCTGTTAGATCAAAAACCTAAACTGATTAACACTGTGTTTAATGGCTTTGGGATGTTTTCAGACATCCATAGGAAGGAAAAACTGATGGCTATATTATCACTGATGGCAAATTAAGTAAACTCTGAAGGCTGTTCTTAAAATTTTTCAGAAGTTTTAATGTGTTTCAATTTACTAATAATGATACAACAGTGAACTTTTTTGCCATTTCATGAGTCAAACAGAAGTACAGAAAAAGCCAAGAACACACATAGACATCACAAATACTATCTGTACTTTAAAACACTGGACAGTCATTGCCCCATTCCCCCTTCTAGAGAAGAGGACTATTTTAATATGTAATATTTTAGGAACGCTGCCTGCTGGTGGGGGGGGGTGGGAAATTAGTGAAAGAGCAGAAAACAATGCTGACTGTTGAAGAAGCTGCAGAGATAACACAGATATGAACTTTTGACTGGTGGACACATCTCTGTCTGTGCAAGCTTGGTACTAACACTACTCTTCCTTGCTATGCTGCAGACTACAGTGAATGTGTAGTTCCACACTTTCTTACATCTTTTTCATAACACAGTTATGTTTCTTTTTTAGTTCACTGTGTCTGTATACTACAGATTACATTTATAGTCCTTAAATTGTCTGTCCATGCACTCTGACGAGTTCTCTTTACTCATTCTTCACATATTTCTAAGCAGAAAAACACCTATACCACTGTTCTGCATCTAGTGGAGAACACATGACAGGCAAGGCAAGGGATTTTTAAATACTCCTTTGGCTGTTGTTAAGGATATGACTTCAGTTCATGATGTTTAAACTCAAGTCCTGAGTGATGGTTTAGGAATAAGACACTTATCCATGGATGCTTTAGAGAAGTGAAAACAATGTGGATTCCCTTTGTACTGCTTATGCAGATAAGAAGATGAATGAGGAGGCCTTTCCTGTTTATATCCCAATTTCATGTGCAGAACCAGATCCTTAAAAAGAAGTGGATGGTGGGCAGTCTCTAAAATGACTTCTTGCACATGTTTCCCTGATTGCATCCTGGCAGCACAGGGCATGCTGCCCACAGACCAGTCTAACAGCTGTAGCATCTTGTTGTACAACAAAGACACCCCCTACAACCATCAGAATAGATTAACAGTGGCACGCTTGACACACATTTCTTCATTTTCAAGAAGGAACTGAAACGGCTTAGAATACAATTCCTCCTCCAAAGCTGGCTTGGCTACTCCAGCATGTAGGAAGAGGTCACCTGATGCAGTATCCCACTGTCCCAGTCTTCTCTGTTAATTTTGTTTAGATCTCAATATTTGGTATGGAGCTTCACAAATGATCTAACAACTAAAAACATCTAACAATATTATACAGTGCAGTATATATTACTGCACTGTAATACTCACCAGTGTAAAGAAAACTCCCTTTATTTGCTGAGTGAGAGTATACTGATGCTAAATGTACATAACACATACTCTTCTTTTGTTTCTGTTTACCCATGGAAGTTAAACGCTTAATAAATATTCTTATCTTTCCACATCCTTTTCTTATTGCTGCTGTTACTTCCCTCACATTTAGAGTAATTATATATTATGATCAAATTGTTTCAGCTTCTCAAAATTGATTCAAATCCCATTGTCATGAACACAACCTTGCATTTTTAAAGATATTTGGTAGCTTGCCTTCCTGTAGAACTACTGAGTGTACCCCAGTACTTTCACACAGAAGTTTTATTACTGCAAAGAGTTAGCAAAATGCAAAGCACAGACTGGTACAGCTGTCCACCCCAAAGGCAGCTGTGTTTCTATACCAGCAGATATACTTTATCATTTGGGAACACTCTTTAATGGGAGCAAGTGGGGAAATAGACCAGGGCATATTATTAATGGCCCACAAAATTAGTTTAACTGTTCACTAAAACACAGAGACTTCTTTAGTGTTGTATTGTAATGTTTTAACAGTCTCATTAGAGGATTAAAATAGAAAAATAAATTTATCTGAAATTATTAAGCCTTCCCAGATCTCCATTTCAGCAGCATTCATCAATAATACACAAATACCCCAGAGTTAAACCACCTCTGTGCATCACCCCAAGTAGAGAGTTTTAAGCAAGGTCAGTACTTGTGTTCATCTAGTAGGTAGAAGGACATTTACAAAATCACTGGATCTGTTTTCGGTGGAGTGGAATATTCTTGGTTATGTGGTGCTATCTTGAGCTATCTACTTTAATTCAACAGCAAGGGCAAGAGGAACCAATGCTGTTTGCGACGAGTCTGCTGACTCATTGGGTGAGCTGTGAAAAGGGCTCTATCCCTTCCATCAGTTGATGTTGACATAGTTATCTCCAGTGGCAATATCTGCTGCCCCTCAGCATTCTGCAGGACTTCCTAGGATGTCCAACAAAGAACAGGGTTCCCATCCTCCATGTCGCTGCCTCTCACTGGTACCTTTTAGAGAGCCCAAGCTGTCCTCTGGGGCTGGCAAGGACCTTGTATTGCTAAGTGTTGCACAGGAGATACAAGTCTCTGATATTAGCATAACTGCATCTGTGAGTAAAGTAAGCATGAAAATGAATCCATTTCTCACAGGTTTAATTTTGTCAAGCAAGAACAAACACAGCTGAGCAAGAGACTGTACAATTGTTAAAGACAGGACAGCCCCAGAAGAAAGGCCATTTGTTGCGAGTCAGCTGTCTTAAAAAATAAACCTGAACTTGCCCCATGACCCAAGCTGAAGATGTAGTCAACACAAGACAGCCCTCTTCCTGCAGTCCTGCCAGACCTGCAGAGAAATGGCAGCTCCTCAGTAGAGTTCAAAGTTTGACAGAAGAACCTTTTCTGTCCCCTCAAAGGGCTTTTCCTGAGGCCCTCTGCCTGTCTCCCACTCAGTGAATGCTGTCTTTGTACCCACCAAGTTGACAAATGCCAGCATTGCAGAATAAGGATGACATTTCTGTTGTGGCATTAGGGCTGAGAAAGGGGATTATTCTGGGCAGTGCCGGTCGGGATGCAGCGCACAAGGGAGGCTGCGCTATGCCCTTGTTTGTGCCGCGACAAGGAGCCCCTTGAGGGCCGTGGCCAAGACCGAACACAAGACCTGTGTGTGGGGAGACGTGCGCGCGCACCCGAGGCAGCATCCCCAGCCAAGTCCGTGGCCTCGTGGCACACCTGTGTCAGCTTCCTCCCCAGCCCTCCTCATTATGCCCAGGCACACAAAGAGCCAGCTGCACTAGAAAGGAGCCCACCATGCTGGCTTGGCCGGGGGTGCCGGAAACCAGGACCAGCCACCTCTTTTGTCGCCTTTTAAAAATCAAGGGTTTGTGTTGAGCCTGCAGAGGATAATGAGCCTCTCACCAGGCACACACTGAACTGCACATCCCCCTGAAACGCAGAGCGGATAAAGTTAACTTGTCCTTGGAAAGACTGAAAAAAATAAGAGGCTAGAAGACTTTTGCTGCTGTGCCAATCTCCTCACAAGAGTCTGAATCCATGGCTTACCAGAACAGCACAGCCTTGACAATACTCCTAGATTTGGGAAAATAACACTCTTAGATTCAGAGACTTTATTATATGTCAGGTGTTTGTGAGTTGTTTCTGTTCTGCCCTACTTTATCATTCCACATTGACTTTTTTTCTTAAATCAGTAACACTGCTGCAATAGTCCTATGTAACAGGGATTATTAATAAGAAAAGAAAATCAAGGACTCCTTGATTAGGTTTTCTCAAAGGTTTAAAATTTTTTTCCCCTCCAAGATCAAGGCAAAGTCACTTGTACTACAACTCTATGGGCAGGGCAGGCATGAATCTCTATCCTTAGACTAAACTAGATGGGAAGAGTATCAGTGTGAAACAGGAAAGGAGAAACAATAGCAAAAGGGATACAGAACTGCAGCCCTCCCCAAATATTCATCTGACCTCTCCAATCATCTTCTGCAGCAAACACTATGGCAAACATTTTATGCCAGATGCTTCTTGCACAATACCTTTTTAAAAATGAATAGTTTCTTAGCCTTGACCAAACAGCAGAGAAACAACATCTAGTAAAGATATTTTGCTGTGGCCTGTTCACTGTCTGTGTCAGGAAGACTGCCTTAGATTTTAGAAACACTGAAGATAGCCTTGGTCACAGATGTGTTCCCATATCAAGCACTGAACACAGCACAAAGCCTTGTCATGGCTTTTATGCCCTACAGCCCCTTGGTGGATCCTCTGCTCCCATGACATTTCAACTAGGACATGTATTCTCCCTGTTTAATAATGTGCTTTTCACTTCACTGATCTCTGGATATTGAAGCTGTCTGCTAGGACAAAAATGGAATCAAGTCATGAACAGTCATAAATTTCTAAAAAAGAACTAGAACCTGAAGAAAAAACTGTTCTCAGTGATGTGCAGTAGCTGAACACCACAGCTGTCCTTCACGTGTGCACTCTAGTGCAGCATGTTCCTCGCTAGTAAAAGAGATACCTAACTTGGTGGTGAGGTTTGGTGCTGTCTTATTACTGTCTAAGGTCTGTTCATGTCCAAGACCATCTCAATGTTGCTTGGGAGCAAAGAACCAGTTGTCTTCAGGCCACTCCCCCACTTTGATTCAGCTGCTAGCAACAGATCTGGGGTACTGCCAGTATCATGTGCTTAGAGCAGCCCAGTGTGAGACTCTGGGGAAATATGTCCTATGGTGACAGCTACTGCTGTGTACACAGGCAGGAAAGTGTTGACTTTCAGGAAGTGAGATTTTAGGTATCCATGATAAGGAAATACTGTGTGTGAATATCTTTGACAATAAATTCTTAAATATAGGAAATGCCACTGGGGCCACTGTACAAACATGCTGTGAAGGTTGCAAATGGTTGATTAGTTTTGCTTTTTAGAGAAGGAGCAAGCAAAGAGGTAATGAAAAAAACATGGAATAAAAATGCCATCTATTTGCATGAAAGGAAATTATAATTACAGCTCACTTGTTTAGACAAGTTAGCATTTTGTTTCACTTTTCTGACTATATTATGGTCAAAACAGTTTTCTTTCAAAATTTTTAATAGCAATGATTATCTTAAACTCAAAGCTCCTGCTACACAGCTGTACAGAACAAGGCTAAAACATAGGTGTCCAAAAGTCTTGATTTCTTACAGTACAGCCAGTCAGTCTGATGAGTCAGACATGAGTTTCCTATTTAAACATAGAAGAGATTTTATTTCTCTCAAAAACACACACAACATCCATGGCCTGATTCAACCTATGACCTTTTTGTCTCCCAAGAAGTTTCAGATAAATGTCCTCCTGGCTTATTTTGTGACAGATTAGAAAAACAAAATAATTAGTAGTGAAAAGATAGTAAGTTAACTAACAGAAAGCAGAATCTGAATAGTTGAAACGGCTAAAGACTTTATTCTTTCATTTGTGCAGCAGTCATCTCCTGGTTGCCACTTGTCTCCTTTCATTCTAGCCAGAACTCTGATGTGAGAAGTCCTGTTCACCCAACACTGCTCATGTTGTCCTCTTACCCTTCAGATACCTATTAGTATTCCCTCTCTGTACTTATTGATTGCAGTCCATCCTTCCTCACCTTCAAGGCACTACATATTTCTGCATATGATCAAGAAATATATTACAGAGGGAAAGAGTTTGCCTCAGCTTGTTTTCACAAGAATTTCAGTCAAAAGTTCTTCTAACACTACAGACATCAACTGTGAAAGTCACAGAATGGTTGACAAAGTTTGGCAGCTGCTGATGTTGTTCTGGTAGCATGACACAAGTGGTTTTTCAGATGATCCAAGTTAGCTTTGCACAGAGACGAAAAAAACAACAGTGAAGGAGACTGGTGGAAAATGCAAATACAACTGCAAGAACACGATAGACTCTGAAGGGAGGGAAGGATGGAAGAGACAAGAAGTGCAGATTCCTACTGTATGATCACAAACTTCATATCAAAGGATGGTTGCCTTTGGGTCATCTAGAAGTATGGGTGTATATGCCTATAAGCTTTCACTGCAACCCAGTGAGATTTTTCTGATGCTCTGCAACTAAGATGTTAAAAACTTGCTCTTTCATCATGGAGACACCAAGCCTACTGTAGAAGAAAATTCTAGCAAGGAGTTCCTCCCAGGCAGCTCTAGATGCAGAGGTGTCCAAAGCAAGCGAGGAGCTTTCAAGCAGTGTCATGTACATGAACTGTGTCAGCTAGCTGGTACCTGGGGCCTCTTGAGGTAGATGAATGAACACATGGCTGCTCTGGGTAGAAAGGGTGGGTTTCTAAGACTTTCTTCTGCTCATTACTCTCATGTATAACCTGTCACAATATTTCTAGAGGAAAGAATACTGGGACTAGAAAACAAAAAAGCCCCTTTCACATTATTAAACATAATAAACATTTATGCAGTTTACGTATCAGCAGCTGAAGTCATGTTTCATTTTTGGGCTATGCATAGCATGTCTTTTTCCAGGCTCAAAAAGAATGCTGTAATTTAAAGCAGGCTGACTCAATTGGTGTTTTTGTATGTCATCTTGTAGACAGCATGGTGTGGGGGGAAGGAGGCTGAGGTGGAGAAAGGGAGGGTGGTTGCTCATCTGGTCTTTATTTCCTTTCCCTGTTTCTTAATAGTTCAAGTGAAGGGCCTATTCCAGCTAGAAGCAATGACACTCTTACTGTGGTATTTCATCTTGGAGGAGATCAGGCCACAGCCTGCCCCATGTCCTGGGGGCATGCATCACTGTGCTGCTCTAGGGTGGGGAGGTTGGAGGGGCCAGGTAGTCCTTATGCTGCGTTTGTTATAGATGGAAAATTTTCAGAGGGCCCAAGCACAAAGAATGTCCTAGCTAGGAATCCTTGTAACAACTGTGCGTGTACTTGCCTTATCTTCTGCCATATTCTTTTTGTTTACTTTTTTAAATGATGTATCAGTCATTTTCAATTAACTGCTTGTGACACTTCTGTCTACTTTAACCAATATGCTTGTAGGGAAAACAAACTATGGACAAAAGCATCTCTAAGTAAAGTCTTTGAAAAAAATGGCTAAATGGCTCAAATAGCTGATGTCTGACTGGTGACAGGCCTACAGCAGTCCTGGTTCAAAACCCTTGTCAGACAATTGGGTAACTCAAGATTTGTGCATAGTGCTCACTTTTGTGGTAACAAACATTGATTATACACACCACAGTGTGAGGCACACTAGTACTGCTCGTACTCCAGATGACAAATCAAAACACTGATAGATCCAGTAACTTGTCCACAAACCCACTGAAACAGGCTGTAGTCAAGCCAGGAACAAAACCCTGGGCTTGCAGAGGTACTGTCCTGCACCTTAACCACAAGTTCACATTCTCATGATCCTACACTCTCCTGTTGGAATTTTCTTACTGTAGTTCTACCTATTCTTATGCAGTGTGCAGGATATGCCATGAACCAGGTCTTGAATCCTTAAGAATTTAGCTGGTAGTTGAAAGAGATCCTGTCCCTTTCAGAGCAGAAGGAAGGAAGAAGGCCGAGTTCTTCCAGAGACATCCTTTCCCCTCAAACTTGCCCTTATCATCTTAACAATATTTCTTTTGCTTTCTAAGAGTTGTTTTGAACAGACAAAACCTTTACATGACCAAAAGTATTTCTAATTCAGGCTAAGAGTAATCCACCATTATGGTAATTCATACACATATGAATGGAACAAGAAAAAGGTGTTAGTCCAGAGGGTGCAACAAGTGATATAAAATCAAATCAGAGCAAAACAAGTCATTTCCTGAGCGGAACACTGCTAAAGTTGCACTTCATATTGCACTGAATTAAAACACACTGCTTTGCCACCTCCTTCTCCCCACCTCCCAGCGCAATACCTTCCCCTGCAAGCCTGCTTGCCCAGCCTACAGAGCAGAAAGTACTTATCCTGTGCCCACTGTCACATCCCAGGACTGACTGTTCAGGAAACTGCCAATTAACTGAATATATTAAAATTTTTTTATTAATTAAGGATAATAAAGCATCTGTTGTACAAGGTTAAACATGCTGTGGGCTACAAAGTGTTAGTGGGAAAAGCAGATAAACATATAAGTTTTTGGGATGATGCAGCTCCATTTAAAAATCAGACAAGAAAATCATGTTTTATTTAGGTATATGAATGTAAAAGATTCTAATTGGAATAAAATCATTATTTATTGTAATGGCCTTGTTAATGTCATCCAAGTCCTACAAACCACTCTACCTCAAATGAAAAAGTGTCTTAACATAAAAAACTACCTTACATAAAAAGTACCTTAACAGTGGTCTCCCCTGACATCCTTGGACATCACTAAACTGTTTCTAATGAACGAGTGAAAGTGGCAGATTCCCAAGCTGACATTTCTTAAGATACTGATGTATTAAAGTCCTTCCCAAAGTACTTTCAGCACATGTAGCACAGCAGATATTTGGCTTGGAGGAAAGCCACAACAGGTCCAGATTGACTGCCATTCGAGCAGCAGAGAAATCCATCTCCCATCAGCACCTACAGACCTCTTTATATATTTAACACAGGCCTTTTCTCTACTCCCCTCTGTAAATTGACACCAAAGTTATATCAAGCTGCATCCAATATAAGATTAAGCTAAAGTTCATGAAGAGCAAGTACTAAATGCTTTGCTAACTGTCTTTCTGCAGTTAAAGTTCCAATGCAGCTTTCGAACAGTTTAAATAGTAAGAACAACACTATTATTCTCCATGTAGTTTGAAGAAAGAGAAGGCTCAGATTCTCAGATGAAACATAAACCAAAAAACAATGCAAGCTCTGTAGTCACTGCATAAACTGGAAAATTCTCTGATCCAAACCCTCTTGAAAATTTGCTTTGACCAAATAATGGTGCACTCAGTCTAGCCTGGACAGGGTCTTCTCATACAGTTTCTTTACCTGGACATTTAATAAGGAAATAAATACCATCACAGGATCAACTGGAGATGTGCAGCTGCATATCAGCATCATAACTTAATCCACATCTTTTCTTCACGTAGAGACTTCACATAAGCACACCTCAGAACAGCAATGAAGCATGAAGCAGCATCCCACATTGAATTTGGCTTCAAAAGCACCTGTCACTCATTTAGATTTGGAATAAAATTACCTTCAGTGACATCTGTGTGCCTTCCTGTCTGCTTTGAAGGATCTCATGAGCCATGGAAAGCAAAGGGTCTACCAGAACTACACCACTGAAGATCATAATCCTTAGACCTGTCAGCTTGTCACGAGTGCCCCAGCTGTGCCACCTTAGCCCTAGGGGAATTGTGAAATCCACATGAAGGCATCTGAGGTGGATCAATTAAACAGGTCCAAAAGTATGAGTCTTGACCTCAGCTTGGAAGAGGTAATGCTAGATTATAGCAAGAATTTGACCATCCCTTCTCCAAACCCCTGGTTCCAAGTACTAAATAAATACCAACATATTTAATGTAGTGTGCTACCAGAGGGGGAGGGAGAGGAGGAAAGTATTGCCATTGTATGTTTTCAGGCAATGGATGAAGAGGAACAAAAGAGTCCAAACATCAGGAAACTATTAAAATGAATACATTCCTAGTTTCTTCATAATTAATTCAGCATGTCCAATTTTGTATCAGAGAAGGGGAAAGAAAGATTTTGACCACTTCCTTTTATCTCAAGCTGTTTGGAAGACTGTGATCTTGTAACACTGAAAAGAAGTGCCTCACTGCATCCCAGCAGGCGAGCGTAATTTGAACTCTTCCACATGCCCAATTTGATATGCAAATCTCTATTCTCTGTATGACATACAATTCTTAAATTATACAGCAAAGACCCAGGTTCACTTAGGCACTGTCCATCCCTACTTTCTATCCCCACCCCCTTTTTTACTTTGTACTGCATTAAACAATACCTTGAAAACAGTTTTCACAATGCAATTCCCTAAGATAATTTTTTCAGTATGCTTCCTTTGTTGCACAAGTTAACATTTGGTTCAAATTTTAATCGTTATCTTCACATGCATAAGGATCAGAGATCTATTCTTTCCCTGTTCTTGAAATTTTAGGTTCTGGGTTAGGGTGAGTTATGCAATACTTTCAAAGAAGATTCATTAGGCAGCTATTTATATGCTCAAATAATTCCATTGTTTTCAAGGTCCTAGGAGAGCAAACGTATTAAAGCTGTGATTGGCCACAAGTATAGACAAGTCCATTTGGGGACTCTTCCATAGTCATTCAACAAGCAAAGAGTAGCATGTGGAGGTAAAATAAGTCCTTGAAGTACAGTTAACCAAGATAATTATTTGCAGTTTTCCTTAACAGAAGATTCAGACAGGATTAGTTGAGTTCTGTGGCTCCGAAAGTCTATCAAACACACGATCATTGCCCTGTTTAATGACGTGATACATGAAATATTTGAGCACACCTAGAAAACTCATGTGAACATTCAGCAAAAACAGAAGTATATCTGAGGTTTGTTAGAACTGTGAAGGCAAGGGGAGTTTCACCTTCTACTGAGACTCCACTAACAAGCTACATCTAGGGAGAACATGTTTCTGTGCAGTACAGTATCTACACTCATTTTTTTTTTTCTATGAAAACGATTGACTGGAAGTTTTGAGTGTTATTCGCTTGGGTCTTTTACTATAGCCTTTTAGATAACTCAGATGAAGTTCAGGGTTCCATTATGCTACACAAGATGAATTATCGTACGTAGCCCAAAGTTATTTATACAATACCTAAAGAACCGCAGAAGTGGCAGGGAGCAGCAAAAGGACCTCTCCTCACTACAAATGAAGAGCTTAGGTACAATCTGATATTATGACCTGAACAAGATCAGTGAGGAAATCTCTTAGGGCTATATATTCAATCCAGCTGTTGGAAGTCCAACATCAGTGCTATCACCATGCGACCATTCTACCCAGTATTTTGCATTATACTGCTTGCTTGTGTCAATATGACCAAGTCCCTTTTCATTTGGACAGAGGCCTGTGAAACCAGCCTGCTATTCCTGAATATAGTTTGCTCAGACTGTATGGTGCTGAGCTTTTACATGTTTTCTATCTCTATACTAGCTGTGGAATGATAACTAGGATTGGCAAAGAAGAAAACCCACACTATCAACTTCTCAGAGCATTCAGCGTTGAGTAATTGGCACATCAGATATTAGTGGAATTGCCAAATATTAGCTACTATTATGCTTCAAACTAAGCATAATAAAGAGTATTATATACCTTTGACCCAAGGATGATTCTAATGATCAGCTCAACTAGGCGTTTTGTAGCAGAAGAAAACCCTTTGTTCCTAAAAGCACGGCTAGGACTCTGAAAAATCCACAAAACCAGATTTTGATTTAAATGTTAGAATGTTTCCCAAGCCATCTTCTTGGATTTCTAGACTTTGATCAATGTGTCCATGACAACTATGCCTATTGCTTTCATCATTATCAGAAACCATATGTGTATTATTAGTAACAAATACTGCCTAATCTTACTCTTAGTTTGCCGCTGCGGAAACAAGATCAAAATCACAGCTAACATGCAGTATGTTTACAACACTGACTTTTTTCAAAGCAACCAAGAGGTACATACACAAAATGGTAAACAAAATTGGGCTACTGCCATTTCAACATTTACCTGTAAAATTTCATTGACACAGCTTAATCAATATGCCTTTAAGTGTTTCCCAAAGATTAAGACTTGTAACAGCAGAAACAGGATATTTGTTCAAGCAAAATAAAACAACTAATGCTGTTTGGATTGGACACTATACAAAATGTTTTGTTTAATGCTCTGCTCCTGGAAAGTTGTGTGCGTTCCTGCTAGAAAGGTAAAATAAAAAAAGGGGAAATGTGCATAGGAGCAAATGTGACTTGAAATTTCACTTGACTGTGAAATTGCCTGTATAAGATGACAGAATATACTAAATTGCAAGAGCACAGTATATGACAACCACAGAGCAACAAGCAGACACAGAGAGAGCCTAAGCAGTCTCACCCACTTCTAATTTTACCTTTGTTTGGGAGGCCAGGAATCAGCTCTAGTAATTCATTGTCTCCTTTCCCCCAGCTGAACACACGGATAGCAAGCAGGAAGGCTACAATACACATACTGTCCTAGAGATGTGCTGAGAAATCCAACGAACTTTATCACAAGCCTGACTGTAATAGCTTCATTATTTAGGACCTCAGTACAAAGCCACCTCCTACCTTGATAAGTTTTTTTTGCATCGGTACAAGTGTGATAAAAGGCTTCAGATAAACAATAACAACTGATGAGTTTTAACTGCAGTGAAAAACACATCTGTTGCTGTGAATGCAGAGGTGTAAAAACCATATAGTAGATTCCCGAGGTAGAGTCTGAAGTAGCCCTAAGCCATGTGACAGACAAGACACCTAAGAGTCCTAAGACTCCTCTGTTAAGCTACACAAACAAGTTTCAAAGTTTTCTTTATATTTCAGCCACGACCCCCAGTACACCAAATCAGTTCTAATACTTTCTTTTTGACTTTTTAGTTGGACATTTTGGGTATGCATTATCATGTCACCTTTATTAAAACTATGCACTTACATAGCACAAAATAAGAGTGCTAGGGCTTTAATGCCATCTCCTAGTTGTGCTGACTTTCAGTTGAGTGTGTCTTAAGGGTTCACATTTCAAAATACAGCTCTGACCCTCCCACTCGTGCAAACCCCTGGGGAGCTGGTCAGAGCATCAAGCTGTTGTTTGCTGTTATTGCTTTTCTGCTTCATTTGATGAAACATGCTTACAAGCAGACCCTCACAGAGTTTTTCTGTGAAGGGGATCCACCTACCAGTGTCGTGCTGATTTCATCTTTCCGCATGCTGTACACAGCCTTTCTTTCAACCATGCAAAACAAACTTGGGGGGAAGATAAGCATTACCAACATTGTTCCTCTGCATTTTGCTTTGAGGAAATTCTCAGTTGTGTGTTGTGTATAATGAATCTAGTTTTAAGCAGGGTGTGTGTGTGTGGGGGGGGTGATTTGGTTTTGCTGACTCTGCAAACTGATACTTAGGGAATTGTTTAGGAAAGCAGAGTCCTTTATTATGTCCGTCACTGCCAAGTGATTTGGCAGATTCCTTCATGAGATGCACATCTGATAGGGTGAGAGAGCTTGACTGGCCAGTTACCAGCAGAAAAGCTCAACTTAAATACTTTTAAAATCTTATTATGGCCAATTTGTGGTTTTGGCAGAAGAAAGAGGATGAAAAACAGAGGCAGCTGGGTGTCAGTGAGGGATGGAACATTGAGGTAACTTTCATTCCTGTGCCACACAAAATCCACTAGCTTTGTATGTTCATTGGCTCCAGCTAAGGCCAACACACACACTGGCTAGGTACACCTGCAAAGGTCATTTTGTTTGTCTCAAAACAGCACAAGGGGATCTGTTGCCTATGCCTGGATCTTGACATTGAGGCATACTTAAGTAATAGCTAGTTTCTCATCCTTCTAGAAAAATCTGTTTCATTTTGATACTTTGCAAAGGCTTACCTGTCCTGGATGCAGTAAATCCTTGAAATATCTGAGCAAAGACAGACACAGGTTTTTGCAGACAAGGATAGAAACCGGGCCAAAGGCCACCTGGGCTTAGAGGCAACGGGGACAGTATGTTGACATGGTAACAACAAAATATTGTGCCATTATGAATAGGGGCATAACTCTGCCAGGCTAACTCCGAACATAAATAAATCCCCATCTGCACAAAGAGTAAGAAGAGATAATGCTCAGTACAGGAATTGCAAGCCCTAAACACCAACCAAGGCTTATTATTAACCACCGTTCAAATGGAGCTGGGGTGGGGAGGGAATAGGAGACTAAGAGTTTGGACAAGGTAAATTGCACATTTTGTAAAAGAAGGGTCTTTAATACCAAATGTCAGAATCTGTCTTCTTGCTCTTTTTCAGCACTTAGTTAAGAAAAAACCTCTCATGAAGAAAGTTCTTGCCCTCCAGCTGGATGAGCAGAGATACCTCTGCTGCAGAGTGACTGGGTGCTGGAGCACCCCGCAGGCAGGGCTGGCTGCTTCTGTGCCAAGGAGCAGGCTGTTTCTTGGAAATGTTTATGCAATTCAGCTGTGCTGCTGCTGGTGCCAGACACTTTAAATAATAAAAGAAAAAAAGAAAACACCCAGCCTCAGATCTCTCAGGCCCTTAGTGTATCACACTCAGGTTTTGCCTTCCACCAAATGCTGTCAAATATCTGTTTTGTTTGGATCTGAAGGGTGAAGGGAGTTGGAGGATTGCCTTTGCTGCTGTCAGTGCTTCCTAATGATGTTTCTCACTAAAGAAAATGAGCTTGCTTGTTTGAGAATCCAAATTCCCTGTGGGGCACAGTTTGGGAAACTGAAGATATGGGAAGGACAATAATATGTTAGGGCAACATTTAAACATCCATAAAGCAGAATAGCAAAACACTACAGAGAATGTTGTAGCTTTGCCAGCAAACTAATTAAAGTCACTGACTAAGGAGGGAGCTGTGACAGTCAAAAAGTTAAAATAAAAATAAAGCAGAAGTTTAGTCTAGCAATTATAACAGGAAATTACCGACAGAGTCAGGGCTCCTACATTCTTTTCCTGGTTCTGTTTCCGATTTACTGAGAAAGTTGGATAAGCCAGATTTTAATACTAGCTTCTAATTTGGAAAGCCTTCATTTCTGATGCCCAGCTGTACATACAGACTAGCATCTTCAGTGCCCCCCTGTGCATTTGTGAGGACAGAGCTTTTCAGGGCACTGGTGCCTCTGAAGTCAGCTCCCAGACCTGGAGAAACCTACAGTTACTGGCCCACCCAGAGCAGCAATCCCTGAAAGCTTCCCATCTATGAATTGTGGCTGGCGCAACATATTGCAGTGGGAGTCTGAAGTTTAAATGCTCTTTATGGTTGACATAACATATTGCTGTGGGAGTGTTATGTTTAAAAACTTTGTAAACATTTACAAGACTTCTAAGACACACTCTGTTTCCAAAGTCAGTGCTATTAGTTTTGGAAATAATGAACTCTGTGACCTGCACATTTTCTGAAAGATCTGCTGCTTGGTAGGGGCAACCCAGGTCTGACTGCAGGAAGAGTTTAAGTAGAGTGTGACTTAGAGAATCAGAAATAGCCTGTCTTCTGTTCAATAACATAGCCCCAATTGAAACTGCAAATAAAGAAATCTGTGATGCCTCAGGAGGAGGGGGAAGATCTCTCAATCATGAGAGCTCTCTGTAGACAGGGTTCCTATTCAATTCCATGAGAATTTCTAAATGAAGGGAACATGTGGCTCCTTCTTACACTGACTTGAGTTGTGCTATGAACTCCTCAGAGGCAGAACCAAATTAAGTGTCCAGAATAAGGATGTCTCCATAAATTGACATTTTCCTGCCCTAACTTCAATTGCGATCTCTCATTCTTATCAAGGGACACCATGGACCAGAGGCTTACACGCTGGATGCCTGCCAACACTCATTTAATTGTGGAAGTCTGAATGTTTCTCATTACAGCAATGCACTTTTATTTTCTTCTGTGCAATACCACTGCATCCTGGTGTCAGCTTCATCTTTGCAATGAGCCAGAATGTTTACAGTGCCTTGTCGGGTTGAATCTCATGGAGCAAATTATTATAGATATTTGCCTATTTGTAATGGAGGTCACTGTTGACCTGATCTTTTAAAGAATATTGCTGTGCTAAGAAAATAAGCATTAAAAAACCCAGAGAATGCTGTTTATTGACAGTACAGGAGAAAAAAAAAAAGGCCAGAGTAGTTTGGGGGTCCCCCGCTCTTCCATCCACCAGCATGTGGGGGAGAGCGCACATAATGTCCCTTTGCCTCCTGTTCCCACTCTGACCCTGGAGATAACAGAGTGTACACCATCTCCATCAGCCACTGGAGCTTGAGCCTCAGAGCTTCTGCCAACCACCTGCTTTTGCTGACCATGTTTTCACATGGAAAGCAATTTGGACCTACACACGGAGAAATTGTACAAGCTCCCAAAACAAAAACAAATCACTTCCCAGCATGATAGGTCATTTAACCTTCATAAACTTCATCTTGGAACCCTAAAAAAGAAAAGCTGCCTAGGCATGACATATAAATAAGTGACAAAGAATCCTTTGATAAGTGATCATATTATTCTGCCACGATACAGGCAAAATATCTCCCATTAGGCAACAACAGACTAAACATAGTGAACAGATGAACAGTATTTCAACACTTGCTGTAGACTCTGGGAAATGGCTTCATCTTTACAGCTACCTTAGGACAGCTGTATGCAATACACTCATCTTCACACTAACATATTAATTTATCATGTCCCTTACTGTATTTTGGTAAGTACAACACATGGTTTTAGTGAGTAAATATATTTACAAAAAAATAAACCTGGTATTTGCATAAGACCATTGTCAACCTTCCTGTCTGCCTCCAGTACCTTTTGCCCTAAGTTTCGTAATTAAAAAACTCTTTACTTTTCTACTACCCACACCCCACCCGTTTTCAGTTTTCATTGCTACTTCCCTTTGTTTTGTAGGCTCGTCCAAAAGGAGAAGGCCTGACACCATACCAGGGCAAGAAACGCTGCTTTGGTGAATATAAATGTCCCAAATGCAAGAGAAAATGGATGAGTGGAAACTCCTGGGCTAACATGGGACAAGAATGTATCAAGTGCCACATCAATGTTTATCCTCACAAACAGGTAGGAGAAGTGCAGACCTGCTGGCAACAGGCTTGGAATGCTCTTGATTTTGTAAAGTGTGGGTAAGACTTAAACAGAACTTGATATGGACTACAACATACCAGTAAAAGTAATTTCCCAGAGGAGATGCTCGTCTCAGTAACAGAAATGTGCAGAGGTGTCAGAGTCGCAAAATTTGAATGTTCTTTTTTTCAGTAAAAATACCTCAAACCCAAAATCTTTACCTGCCTTTCTTACAGAAACAGACTGTGGGGCCTTTTAATCTGAAATAGAGTAAAACAAGTTCAGCAATAGTAAGGGGCTTCCTAGTTCTTTGGATTCTCTTCATATTTACACCAATTTATTGTTTCATTCCACTGGTGTCAGCAGTTATTTCCTATGTGTGCTACCTTTTTTTTCACCTGTTGGATTTCATCAAGGGGCTAGGCTTACTTCCAAAGAGTAGTGATAAAAGAATACTGAGTCCTGTCTACAATGTTCCTTGGTTAATAACACTAGCTTATTGTGAGACAATCTCAAAGCTTCCAAGGTCTCTTGTTCCTTGCCTGTTTAGACAGCTTGTCTTAAAAATCCAAAATCCAGGCTGAGCAATGAAGTAATTATGTGCATGGAACAACAGTCTTGAAGGTGAGAGTAATTACAAGATCATTGATTTACAACACAAATTTACAAATATTTACTTTGTTCTTCTAAATCTTTCCATCATTTATGCTAATGTTCAAAGGTCAATAAATTATTCAAAAGGTATCTCATCAACACTGTACAAGAGGCATTATAGATTTGGACATGTGCATTTGTAGTAAAGAAGTTTCGCAAGTCATCCATTGTGCAGAGTTGCCCCTAATGGCAGGGCTAGAGGAGTCTAATCTGCTTAATAGTACTAAAGCCAGAGACATACTGTGGAAAGGTTGCAGTCTACAGTGCTTCCATAACCTGTGCTTGTCACGGAGCCACAAACATGGTGTTTTTGGGGCATAGTCACAGCATGTGCAGTGCAGGTTTCCACAGCTGAGCCTCATCGCTGTTTCCATGCCATTCCCTAAGGACACATAACAAGGATGTGGAAGAGCTTTGCTCTTCTTGCCTATCCATGTGTTCATGTCCCACTAGTAGGTACTGCAGTTATTTGAGATCTTCAAGATGAGTGTATTTCCACTAGGCTTCCTCATATAAATAACTTGCAGCCAGTCACTACTGCTCTTTCCCAAAACACAAACTTAAAGTCCTGAGCTGAAAGATTTTACATCCTGCTGTCACTGCCTCACCTCCATCGACCTCTATTTCTCGATGTTACCACAGTCATCCTTTGTAGTCTTTTTCATTCTTCCAGAGGTGCCCTGTGTTGCTTCTGATTAAACATAACAGCAATAGTCTGGCAGTAAAGAGAACAGCATCAGTTCATGCACAGAGCCAGCAGCAGAGAGCCAACAGGCTGCAGGAGGTCTGTGCTGCTTCTTGACAGAGCCTCCTGTTTGCTAGCCCATATATGGTTTTTATCCAAGCATCCAGTTCCACGACAGACTCTCTAAATATTTATCAACATTTGCGTGTGTTATTCTGCACCATTCTGGAAAATATGCTCTACCCAGCCAGTACTCTTATACTAACAACTGTATTTTGTAAAAGCACAGTGAAAGGTTTAACTAAAAGTCCAATTTTTCTAGTTTGAGAGTTATAGCATAAAAAAAGTCTTGTTGTGCACACAAGATTGTTTTAGTGATTTTTTTAAATACCACTGCTACTCCACCTTAACATTTTCTGCATGTATTTCCTATTTATTCTTTAGATTTTGATTATTTTGTTGGTACTTACCATAGAAGAGTCCTCATTCCTGTTTGAGTTCCTATGCACTTATAGAAGTTTCTAGTCATCACTTCCCTTTCAGCAAATGTCCTCAGCTAATTATGTGCTCCTTCTGCCTTTGTTATGTGGGATCAGATTAGTTTCACTCTCATCTGAAGTGTCCATTGGACACCTAATAAAAACTCACTAAGAGATGTTGCCTCTCTCTAGACACCATGCTTCTTTGAGCCATTTTCACTCCATTAAAAAAAAAAAAAGTGTTGCAGTAAAAGAAGAGACACTACAAAACAAAGAAGTCCCCACACTATGTGGTGTGGTCATAGAGAAAATAATCCATAAATTATGGATTTATGGATTAAAAATGGATTATGGATTAAATCCTTAACAAAACCCAGATGAACTGGAGAAGTCTGACCTCCATTCAAGATCAGACAGTATTTACTTATAGTACAATAAATTATTTCTATTTTCAAATCATCTTGCCAATATTTCTCTTTGGCGATGTGTTGGAATTCATTATCTCCTTTTCTTACTCCTTGCCCTACCATTTGGTAAACATATAATTGTAACCTAATAGAAAAAGGGTACTTTGATTATTAAAATTTAAAAAATGGTCATTTTATCAGCAGATGAAAATCACTGCTGGCCCCTCAACATGAATTATCCTTTTTTTCAAGTTACAAGAGCTTCCAAAACTATAAAAACTGTAAAAATCTCAGCCCATGTCTAAAACAGTCGGGGCCACATTTCCCTGGTGAGAGCATATTATAGAAAGTCTCCACTCACCATAGTATGTACAGCATAAAAACTCATACTAGGTCAAAACAACCTCCCCAGTTCCATACCTGACCCTAAACAAGAGAACACTTTTACAGGAAGGTGTGGATATAGAGCAGACACAACAACTTCCAAGGGTACTGCATCTCTGCATTCCCCCAGTTTGTCACCAAGGAGATCAACCTTTGTAGAGTCTATTCCATAGCTGAAATCTAACCACACGGGCTCCCAAGCCTTGCTGTATTAACCTCAGTATTGTAGAGTAGGATGCTTGTGCCAAATTTAGGAGAAAAAAAGCACCTGAAATCCTTATTTCAGGATTGCTCAGCATTCATTGCAGTGAATTAGGAGTTTGTTTGCAATTACCAGGCTTGCCCTTTTCTCCCATCCTCATTTCCATAGCTGTATTTCATCTTCCCCAGTTGCTTTTCCAAATCTGTGGTCTTCTCAGTACTGTGGGGTTTGTCCATGTCTCACGAGGTTTGGTGCCCAAGTACTCCCATGTAACTGGCTCAAACAATGACATCAGAGCACTGAAGATAATAACCTCCACTCTGGATAGCCCACATGCCAACTCTGTGGATGGCTTGTGCAGCACTGCACAAATCTTGATTTCCTATGCATACCTTTTGTTAGTGGACTCCTAGAGATGAGAGCAGCCACACTTCCCTGCCACCTGCTCCTTCTTCCTGAAGACTCATTTCACTTCAGGAAACTATCCTGTGCCAATTCCCCACAAGGAGTGTCTCAATTCAGCCCTATGCTCTTAGTCCGTGTAGCCTATCTGTGAGAATGATCTTTTAATCCCTCTGGGGCAGGAAAAATCTTCTCAGCAGTTTCACAGCTGTGTATATACTTTAAAGTGCTTTACAAATACGGTTCTAAATCTCAGCATTTAAGAGAGGTGGTGGAGCATGTATTACAAGAAGTAACACAAGGGTCTGGTAGCTGAGCTGCCACTATTCATCCCCCAACTCATCCACAGAGCAGCGAGTTGGGTGGCTCTCACACCTGAGCTGCAAAACTGCTCCACATAGTAATCAAGCTTTGCATGCATTTTTGCTTTCATGACTAAGTTGTCCCACTGTGTTCCTCCTTTTGCATTTTCACCATGTCCCTCAAGAGGCAACCTCCCCATGGAAGTGCTTACAGGAACACAGAGGACATGTGGCAAAAACTGCAGGCCCGTTGAGCTCAAGCCTTAATGAAGACCAAAGAACTACCCTGACAAAGCTGCTCTATGGAAATTTCAAAATTTTTCAAAAAATAGTTTGCTGGGTAGTTACTTTAGCTACCCTATATATAAACAGGCATCTCAGATGGGACTTAAACCCATCTCTTATTCTTCCAAGGAATTTGGATTTTATGGTTGTTTGTGCTCCTTCTTACCCTGCTCTAGCAACAGAGCCAATTCTTACAGTCATTCTCTGGCATTCTTGGCACTGAAATAGCCCAGATGCCAAGCTCTGAATTCTCATTTTCTTCCCCTGCCTACTATAGCAGCAACATCTGCGCCTGTGGTTACTTCCTGGCTGGCTTCTTATCAAGGCTTCTTCTCCGGCTCTGTGGCTGACTCCAGTGCTGTTTGTGATGACAGCTGTTGCACTGGTGCAGAACCAGCCATCTGGTGACCGATTTGTCCTCTTGGACACTATTTTCTTCCAGCTCTCAGGAATTTACTGTTGGACTGGAAATAATTTGGTATGTAAATACATACTTCATGATATCCAAGTTACTACTTTCATGGGCAATTCAGTGGTCCCATCACAATTCCCATATCCGAATGCAACCACAGCCACCTCTCTTCCCTCAGTATGGGGAAGGGTGGGTATGATCACTCAAGCCCAATAAACTTTTCAACAGTTTCAGGCCCACAAGTATGCTCTTTTGACTCTTTAGGTTTAATAAACCCTCCCTAGCATGTCAATACTTGTGTACTCCAGCAATGGGAATACAGTTCGCCCCAGACTGCTGCTTTTCAAAACCCTAAAGAGAGATTTTCACCATTTACCTCATGCTGTTATCATTCATTCCTAGCTGGCCTGTCCAAGAGGCATGCTGCTCACAGAGGCTGCCTGCTCTCTCTGATCTGCAGCCTTCTTACCACTGTCCCTTGGATCCACAGTGACAGGCCAAGGGCCTCGTTAATGTCCCTCTTTGCCCAGGCAGGCAGAAAAGCAGATGGTCTGCTGCTCAAGAATGCATGTTACATTTAATCTTTTTTCCCCAGTGCATAATTTCTTTTATTGGGCTAAAAATTTACAAATTCATGATAGCACGCTTCTTGAGGGGAGCATAGCTAGCTATGGCTCCTTAAGACTGTTAAGCTAATTATCCTGCCAGCTATAGTTGTAGAATCTTTTTCTATTCACATCTCTCATCTGACATTTAATCATCTCACTTGATCTATTAAGACTTGGTGTAAATAAGTCCAGAAAATTATTTTTAAGTGTTTTCTCACATTGGGATTCTGGTGTCATCTTCTGTCCCTCAGTGATGCAATCAAACTATTTCATTCTACAGCAGAAAAAAAATTCAATCTTCTAAATACAAACATAAAAAGGCACATTATTCCATTCTGCTTCTTAGTGGAAGCAATTTTCCTCAAGACACCCTGGTGATGTTTTCTCTGATACCTAACACTTTGTAAAGGTGAGCTTGTTATTTTGAGCGGTTTGGATTTTTAACTGACTTTTGGGGAATGTGGAGTTCATTCAGTGCATGCAGATTGGGACAGCAATAATTCACAATCAAAAGTTAATTTGCAGGTCAGGAATTGCTATATAAATTTAAATTTATTTCAACTTTATTCCCCTGAGGCAATAGCTTTATTCACCACCACCAAATGCTTTCCTGGTGGAGCTGCACAAGATTATTTCCCCCCTGCAACTACTAGGAGAAAATTAAAGAAAGATGCACAAAAGTGAAGAACGCAAGAGTGCCATTGTGGATGTTTGCATTTAAAGTTAAAAAAAAAAAAAAAAAAGGGCAAAAATTGACCTATTAAACTCTTCATTTAATGGAAAAGAGCATACCTTTCCCCAGAGGAACACAGCAGGATTTACTGTGGTTTTACAAGCTCCATTTCACCTCTTTCTAAGGAGAGGAATTAACTTTTCAGCCAAAAAGCCTGTCCCCTTCTCCACACCCTCTCCCAAGGCACGACTGAGTTCTCAGCAGCAGCACAGAGCTCTTGCAGCCTGCCCAGTCATTGGTACAGTTCAGGCAATCCCCAAAGCCGATCCAGAGCGCGCTGCAGCCCAACCCTACCACACCCCTCTTGTGCCAGTGTCCTCTCCGTCCACCACACCAAAGCTGATGAGAATTGTCCAGCCTGTGCCAAGGAGGTTCAGCCTTGATGGACACAGTTCTGACTAATGTCCTGCACTTTCAGCATGTTGTAGGAAAGGTTCCAAAGGTGTAAGATTTTTACTTTTAAGTTCTCCACAATTAGTAACAGAGATAGCACAGGACAAGAGCACTTGCTACTCAGGGTGATTAAGGGGTTTTTTTTTGCCTTACAAGAAACCCATGAAGAGAAAACTGCAAATGGAGATAAGCTGGGAATTTATGCAGAAGTTGGGTTGAAGTGTTTTTGAGGCACATACCATGCAAGCACACTACCAGTTTCGAAGCCTCAGCCCTCCATCAGCTCACCAGAAACACAGTCTGGGCTCTGCACGGCTCCATTCCTTCCAGCTGGCCCTTGGCAACCTGCTTTCCTGCCTTTGTAACCCCTCTCTCCCCAGCCTCTGTGTCGTAACACACTGGTAACAATAACATTTCTGAAATCAAAATGTTTTGCAGGCCAAAAAGCTGAGCTCAATCAACGCAGGGGGAAAGCAAACCACGGAGAGCTATTGTTTCTGAAAACCATCCAAAAACTCTTGGCGCTTCAAGGCATTCCCAATGTCCTTTGCACTATTTCCAGGAAAAATGATTCCCAAGGCCTTGCATATTAAAAAAAAAAATCTGGCTTATATCAATAAACATGATAACTGCTGTATTTTTTCTCTTTAATCAGAGCACAAGCTAGCATGTAGAAGCAATCAGAGCCGAGTCAAATAGCCTGTTTTAAGTGTAGCATTTCAAAACTCTCACTCTCTGTTGATGAGTGTAAGCTCCTGGGACTCCTGAACCTGGGCTTTGACTACATTTATGTAATGCAAATTCTTGAAGAAAATTTGTGGGCTGATGTTGGTGGCATAAGTGGTAGATAAGACAGAAAGGCAGTTTTTCTGACCAAATAAACTTACTCAACTTGCCTGTGTTGCAGCAGAAGCAGTACCTGCACCAGTGCTTGGTCTGCAAGCCTAGAAACAGGATTGCTGGTTCTGATCTCACATCCTAACATATGACATTGAACAAGTCATTCAAAGCTCAGTGGGGTTGCAAGAGGAGGTTAAAGGATTTGGAGGAGATGAGAAGTCCATCTACCTTCCTGACACAGGAAATCCAATTTGCAATTCAAAGGTAAATGAAGTTAGACTCAAGACATACGTGGTCCAGAACACTCTCATGGTTAACAACATTGACTCAGAAACAAACCATTAGCAATCACCATAGAATCACTGCTATATATTGTTTTTACTAGCTGTGCAATATAATCCAAGTGTTGCACTTACAATTCAATTCAATCAAGCACAAATTTACAGACATCCCTTGCTCAGGGTAATAAAATATATTTTGTCTCATTTTAGCTATTCAGAGAGCTGCAAAACCCTACCATTTCTCTGGTATATGAGTTGTTCTTGCATTGTGGCATAACAACAACAACAAAAAAAACCAAAACAAACAAAAAAAAAAAGCCCCAAAAAAAAGCTTTAGATGTCTCTGTTCATATCCACAGGGTCTCAGCCAGGTTGCTTTTTGAATGAAAAAATAAATGAAATAAAATTTAAAAATAAATTTATAAATGAAATCTTAGATGATCAAGTGTACTTTAAGATCATACAGGTAAAAGAAAGTCTGTAGGATTAGCAGAGGTGTTAAGAGATAAATGGCCAAAATTATGTAAAGTTATATTTACCTACCCCTTGCTACAAGAATCCTAGTGTGAAGATATAAGCAAGAGTCTGATACCCCTGTAAAAACAGTGAGAAGCTTACGGCTAGTTTTCAGATTTCACACCACATGTTGGCTCTACCATAGTCCCATAGAACAGCCACTGTCTTTTGGGAAGGCACTGTGCGATGGAACAATCTTTTGGGTACATTTCTTGAAAACAGATAAGTTATGGGTTAGGAAATTTTGCTTTGGGTTTGGGTTTTTTTTTTCCAAGCAAATAGTGCACTTTATGAAATTCTATCTCACATATCTATCACCTCTCTACCTATCAGACTTTCCAAACATTTAACTTTATTGCAATATTTAACATGGGTATTTTATTTTCAGAATGACTGTGAAACCTTTTATATGCCATGGAAAATGAAAGAACAAAGATCTACTAACAGCAAAACAGTTCAATTTCCTCCAACTCTGTGATTTCACAAATATTATTAAAAACACATAATCAATCTATTTAGTCAGGTGCAGGGCAAAAGATTGTGTCATGAGGTTGGATTTTGTTTTGGTTTACTTTATTTTTTTTATTAATAGCTTTGCAGCTGCTCTACTTCAAAAATTTCAGCCTCAAAAATATGTCACTATTGGGAAAACCCCATTTAGCTATGTAGTATCTGTGCATGGATAAGACAGTTTTCTTGGTGTAGCAGCTAATCCTAACATTTGCAATCCCTGTTGGTATTGCTGAGCAATGGGGTTCCCATGCTTCGGGTGTTAAAGCATTTAGTTACTGGAGCTAAGAGAATGAACTCTTTTCTGTTACTGCTTTTATAAATCAAGTCCCCAAGTCAGTATTTTCATAATTTGCCTACAACAAAGTTAACACCACCTTTAGGAAGAATGACATTACGTTGTGAAGCCACTCTGAACCTATGTAGAGATGAAGGACTGAAAGAAACACTCTATCCCTTCAAGAAAGAAATATGGTACCTTTTTATGACTAGGGGAAAGCTCAGTTAAGCATAAAAGTAGACTTAACACGCATAATAAAGATTAAGTAACAAAATCTTGGATCTAATCTCATTTCCCTCCTTCCACTGCAGAGACCCCTGGAAAAGCCAGACGGGCTGGATGTTTCAGATCAGAGCAAAGAACATCCTCAGCATCTGTGTGAGAAGTGCAAAGTTTTGGGCTACTACTGCCGCCGTGTGCAATAAACCTTCAAAGTGGCCTCCTCCCATCCCCGTCATCCTTAAAGATTCTCTGGCAGCATGCGATCAACAGCAACACAACAAATCAAGATAAAAGCTAAAATAATTGCCAATATTGCCTATCTAATAATATGCCTTACTATTAATAGAATGTAACATTTCTCCTGTGCATGTGCACGCATGCAACAGGTATTTACAGGACTATGATTTGTATACATATATATGTAAATGTATATATATGTACACACATATACAGTGTTACTGACAGTGTTCACAACAGAACTATGGTTACAGGTTCTGCTGATTGTTTACACAGACCCTCTATCACAGCCAGGTGAAATGAAGTACTATTCAAAAGGCAAGGTATTATGTTCACAAGGTATATATGTTATATGTATGGCTTTTGCAGAAGTTCAGTAGCTATGGGGCCACTAATTGCAAGCACTCACCCCCAACACGAACATTGTTCTTAAATATGACAAGACAAAGGAAGGTGAAACAAGCCACAACATAAAAGGAGAATTACTGTTTTCCCAGTTTTAGAAAGGCTTAGAGTTTTGTGCTGCTGATTTCTTGGACTTTTTCTATTTGTTACCATCTCTTGGGCAGCACTTAGGCAAAATCATTTTTTCAGGATGTGGCAAAAAAAGTGGATAATTGTTCGAGGCTGTGGGTTTGGTAGAAAGGGAATACCATAATGGGACCTAGAGCATCAGGAAGGATTCCAAGAGGTTTTTGAAGGAGACAAAATTGGCTTGCTTTTGCAACAGATCCTTCTCTTGTCATATAATCCCACTGAAATGGTCCCTGTGTGTGCATGGCTTGTTCAGTAGGCCACAGACACACTAAATTCTCTATGAACAAGGGGATAAGAATACTTAACACTGTCCCTAAAACCCTTAATTGAAAGATCAGCCAAGCTTACTATTTATAGTAGTTTTAAAGCCACTTTGTGGAAATATTTTTATGTCCTGTTTACTACTATAGAAATTTGTTATAATATGAAACTCGTTAGCTATAGGGGTGTTTTGAGGCATAGAGAACACTATATAACCTTCCCTCTTTCTGTCTTCCTGAAGCACCTACATTGCTGAAGAGAAATGTAGGAGTTATATTTTTTTGACGCATTTCGGGCAGAATTTTGTGCAGGGACATCCTGCTGCAAAGAAGCATCTCATCAGGGATTGGCAAATATGAAAGTACCTCGAGACAGTGTCCTGTTTGTATGTCTACATAAGAGTACATTGGCAAAAGGTCACAACAAGCAGTTCACTTGGAGCATTCACTAAAACAATTACAGGGATAATGTTTGAGATTGGGGTTCTTTTACATTAACAATTTCTATTTTTATGAAGTTACCTTTAGAGAGAAAATATTTTAAATCCTAAATAACTTGACGTGACCTAAATTTGTTTTGAGGACTAATTTCATAATGCAAAGACAGAGGAGGGTTTATGCCAAGTGATGGCAGGATGTTACCAGTATGTCCAGTCAAGCTCTTAAAAGCAAGCTGGAAATTTAGCATGAGCATTCATGTAGAAAATGTGAAGCTCTTTACAAATTTGCTCTAGCATGAAACTTGCCATTTCCCTGCTTTGCTATAAGTAGGGCAAAATTGCATCTGCTTATTCCGATGGGAGTGACAAATACATATCTTGCAAATTCATTATTTATGGGTAGGCCGTGTGACCCAGGTTACTGTTCATAACATGGAACAATGGATAAGCATTCTGACTCCTGGCTTCTGACCGTGGCTCTTCCATTAGCTCTCTGATTTTGGGAAAGTCGTAAGATCATTCTGGACCTCAGTTTCCCCAACTGCAAAATGGGGATAATAATACTTTAGTATACCTACCTCACAGGAGAGTTGTGAGGTTTACTTAATATGTCTAAGTGTTTTGGCATCACTGAATGAAAAGTGCTATGTAATGCTAAAATAGTATTAACTAAATTAATTACTTGGAAACTACTTTTGCCCAGTTAGCAATTCCATCAACTAAAATAGCTGCAAATAATATTATTGAAAGTAACACTAATAAACTGGTCAGTTGCCTCAGTGAAAATATGCAGTTTTAGCATTTTCAAATGCAAACGCATTCTTTTGCACAGATTCACAGATTACCTTAGAGACAAATTCTCTCAACAAAGATACTAATCTGTCTATACAAGTAAGAATAAGAAAATACACAAGCAGATCTAGGGGTGGATTTTCTAAGCTTGACCTCTAGGATTAATCTCAATAGTTGTTTCAAGCATGAGTAATTTTAAAAGAGCAGCATTCTAAACCAGATCTATTTTTTCCTCTTGAGCACTTAGTAGTACAAGAAGAAAAAAAAAATCACCTTGATTCATATCCAGCTAAAGGATGTGTAGAGAAACCCCCTTATATAAAGATAAGGAAAAAATGTTATTTTCTCACTGAAACTAGGACATTGCTATTAAACATTTTGTTCTGTATTGAAGTCATTTCCATGTTAGGATAACCACTAGATCAGTTAAAAGCACAACCCTTGATATAGCTGTACCAATGTATTGCACACCACCAGGTTTGACAAAAGGTGACTAAAAGATACCATTATAAGCAAGATTTGGTATTTTCATGACAGTGCCCTGTTAAAAGTTGTTTATCCAGATTCAGCAATGCAAGGCAATGCCTTTAGCTTATGGATTTTTAGATTTTACTAAAATACATACGATCTACTTTAACACAATTAACATCTATAGGTGTAGCATAATAATTCTTGAGAGCATACTTAGGAGAGTTCAGTATTTAGATCATTGATATGTTTCTAGTCAGAAGACATGTAAGTATTTAAGTAATACTTAGCATACGTGTAATAAAGAGGAGAAGAGATTTTCCCCTGCACTCATGTTGGGGAAAAGCAGGTAAAGAACACAGTGTGTGGAAAAGCAGAAGCAGCACTGCCACAGTTTGTACTGCCTAAGTGGGAGATCGCAGATCCATCCCGGTGCTGGATGCGGATGCGGTCAGGCCCTGGGCACCTCCCTGCAGAGGGCTGGAACCTCGTCTCCCTAACAAGCTGGTGCCTGGGAAAAGCAGGAGCACCAGGCTCATGCGAGGGGAGCATTCCTCTGTCCCTCCTTGCTGGAGGTTTGCTCGTAGGATTGCAGCACTGAGCCCGGGGCATCTGCTCCACACTTGAATTTACGCAGTTTGTGAGTTGCTGGAAAAACACATCTGCATAAGTAAAGTATAACAGCTTATGCCCATTGGCTGTTAGTTACTGGCACAGAAGGGATGTTTTTGAATTTTTATTTCAAAGGGAAAAAAAAATGGATTACAAAAGGTAGATTTCTTCTATTCCCTCCCTCAAAGGTAATTCACCTATAAATGTAACTAACTCTTTGCAAAACTTAAAAATTCAGATTTTTGATACAACAAATGAGGAGTCGATGTCTCAAATTTTTGTGAATGTTTTCTGATGTTCTCTTTAGCTCTGCATTTAGAACATCAGCTACCAATGCTTGAAGGCATTTGCAGATATTCTTAGCAGAAGTGAAGCAAGCATCAATAAAAAGAGTTTTAAATCAAAACAGGCCTCCCTAAACTGAGTATTCTTTAGCAATGTACCTGAGAGCAATCTGGCTCTGTGCGTTTATTTGGCAAACTGGATTTTTAACCTCAGATGCTTGCTGTTGATAGCCTACCAATCCATCCAGCACACACTGTAAAAAAAAATAATTCCCCCCTTTAAGGGATTTTTTTTTTAAAAAAACTTCCATTTATTTCTTAAAACAAGCAAAATAACAAATTGACAGTTAGTTTCATGAGTTGGTCAGAACATTTCACATCAAGTTTGTCCTTGGCATTGGCACTGCTCTGGAGAAAACTACTAGTAATTTGAAATGTGTGCTGTAGGTTTTTAGCTGCTTTAACTTGATGAGGCTCCAGTGAAGTTTTTACAAAAACTTCACTTAATGGTGACGAAGAAAAATCCCTGTAGTTTAAAGGATGGCCCCATTTTAGCCGGTTTCTACTGCTGCTACCACGGACATAAAATGATGCCACACTAGCAAAGTTTGAGGCCTTTTTGTCTCAAAGTTGCATTTTAACTTCAGATAAATACACAAGAGTATATATTATTTCTGAAAAATAGGTGTATTTTGAAGTTCCCCATTATATGGGACTTAGTTTTTAAACTAAAAATGTGAAGTTACATTGTGTCTGAGAGAAGCCTTATACCTAGAAGTATTATCTACATTTTACCTTTTTGTATAACGTGAAATTTAGATTATACATGGGTTGCATACCTGTGACACTCTAGTTTGTTGGGTTTTTTTTAAATAAAACTACATAAAAGATTAAAAGTTAAGAGCTTTTGGAAATGTCAGACTTCATGGATTAATGCTCTTTGTCCTGCAGTCACGCAGAAAACTTTTTTTCCCTAGTATGGATCCTGAGAGTTGTCCACTGAACAGTATGCAATAAATCATCAACATGTGTTTTTCAAGTTAAGTAGATTGACATATATTTTCCAATTGCCTTTGCCAACATATTTTAAAGTGTGATGGAACTATCCCCATACAAAAATCATTATTTTGGATATCACTCTGCTCCCGACTCAGCTTCAACCCATATCTCTTTCCTATCTGCAAAACCAGTGCTGCCCATTCAGTTTGTTGTATCACTCAAGTGCTCAGAGGGCTGTTTGAGAACTTAGATGTAGGGACGATGGATTGTGTTTCTAGGATGAATTTCAAAGGGACAATCGTGTGCAGTTACTAGCTATAGATGATTGATATAAATGTTTACCCCATATGAAGTATTTTACAGTTTTACTTGCAGATGTGTATTTATCTTGAGTTATACTTGACATAGAGTTTCTTTCAATTTTTTTTTTTAATACTATGTGTGTATTTTGGAAACCTTTTTAGATGTTAAAATTTTTGAATGGTTACAAATATTTCTTATAATACTGAATTGTTATCTTACCTGGAAACTCTTTGCAGTAACTTTTTTGTATATATTTGAGGGCCTTTTTAAAAAAGTATTGTTTGTTTTTTGGGCAAAGTTTTTAAAATTTGGAAGCTTTCAGAAGGGCCTTCCTCTCAACTAGGATACTAACAGAGGTAAGAGTTTTCTTAAATATTTTGCAGTATTTTGCAGAACTAAGGATGTATCCTCAAGAAAATATTTATGGAAATAATTTACTTTTTTTTTTTTTTACAATGCTTTTGTCTGTATAAAGTATGCAACAGAACTACATTAAGAAGGAAATATTGTCTACATAAAATATTATATGAAAGTTGGTACATAATTCTGACAAAAAAACCTTGCAATTCTTTAAGCCATATTGTTTTTGTTATCCTTGGATGAAAATATCAGTATTAAGTGACCAGTATATTATTCAAGTGCTTAGACTTATATGAAAATGCTTATACAGTTTATTTATGTGTATTTGGGGAAGGATTGCTAGAAGAGCTATCACTAGACATGTAGCAAGTGAGGAGCAAATAACAGTATACTGTCACTTTATGGCCTTGTGAGAGACACAAAAAATGCTGAAAGCACTGTAGAGACATGGCTTTCAGAAACTGCGAAGCACAAGTGTTGGGTTTCAAATGGTGGTTCTTTCCTTTTCCTTTACCAGAGGGGAAGAAAGTTGGTTGGGACACTGTTTAACTTGACTTTCACAACTCTTTGCAAACTGTGAGCTCAGCTATGCAGTATCAGCTACAGCAATAATATCAATCAAAGGGTATAAGAGAAAAGGATTGAAGTAGATTATTGTAGGGGGTTATGTTTATTTTAATTAGAACTCATAGCAATATAGAATATGCATGTGCACGTATTCAAAGCATTTTACACTCTACATTTCATGTAGTTTGATTATATTATGAAGGATTGAGTTTTTAGTTTGATATTTTACCATGCTAAAATGGGAGTTCTGCCCAACCCTGTTCTGAATTCTTGTTTTCTTTAAAAGGTTATTTAGTACAGCACTCACTGCATTGTCTAATAGTGCTAAAACTAACAGTATCTTAAGAATTTCTTCAGCTTTAAAAAAATTAACCGAATGATTATTACATTTGTTTAGCTGTACCCACTGACCTTGTCAGATTCAGTTGGCAATTTGTATAATTTCCTTTTCTGTAATTGTTAATAAACTTGTACAGCTAAAACAAACAAACAAAACAATGGACAAAGGCCTCAGAGGTACCAGTTCTGCTTCAGCAATCAAGATGACAGCTTGCTCATCTGGTGACTGTGTTGCTAAAGAGACTGTAAAACCTCTGTTGTGGATTGTCCATAAAATGGCATTCCGACATGTGCCTTATTTGCTGGATAGTATACAGCTTTCCTCTAGTATTCTAGCATTTTAATGCTGTATTAAAGTACTGCAAAAAACAAGTGTGGTATGGTTTTCTTGAACATTCCTCTTTCTTTGCCATTTTACTACCAGCTGCACTGGGTTCCTGGTTAAGGGCTGGCAGCTGCAGTCAGGTGCTTGCAGTGCAAACCTGCTCCGGCATAACCGTGACCCAGGAACAAGAGTTTCTCCTCTGCAATGAGTCCCTGTGCTTCAATGAGCCCGGTCACGCCCACGGCGAGGGCTCTTCACTGCTGGAGGAGAGCTTGGGGCAATGCTGCCAGCTCTTAGTTTTTAACAGCATGATGGTGTCTAGCATTATTCTCAAGGAAAAACCTTCTATAATCAAAGTACACTTGCAGCCTTAAGTTGGATAGGAAAGTTTAACTGCCAGAGAGTTGCTATAATGAAAAATAACATTCATCATTCTTTGTCAACACCAGAAGTTAGCAAGAACTAGACCTATTAAATACTTGCTGCTTATTATCAATGCTCTTCTCACATCCCCAGTCAAAGTTCAGTGGCAAGCAATTTTTCTACTGAGACTGCGAATACTGTTGCAATTGGAAGTTAAAATAAGGGTGTAATGAAATTAAATTTGGACTTTAGATATCCTGCTTCTAACATAAGAAAACCCCTTCACTTAAAACAAGCAGAAAATTTTTATTAGACACACCAGCACACAGTTCTTCTATGCCTGATCATCCCTACAAACGCTGCATATGTGTTACTTGGAGATCATTTACAAGATCATTTACTACACCATCTGCATCACATAGCAAGCATGATTTCTGAGACGATCTGAGTCCTCATTCAGTCCACATGAGAGAGACCAAAACCACAACCACACATTTGTGCATGGGTGTGTGATGATGGGGAATAGGTTGTACAAGGAGTTGTACAGTTCTGAAGCCTTGAAAAGAGTGACTATTTCATCAAACGTTGAAAGACATCCACCAGCTGAGACCCATGGAAAGGGAAAGAACATATTCAGAGCTAGTTGATAAATTTTTGTTTGAAAAGCAAAACAAAACATACTGCTCTTCACTATGAAGTTTGCTTATAGCACTGTTCCCATAACAAACCCAAGCCACAAAGCCAGGCTGAGAACTGAAATCCATCTTTCCATCAGAAGACTTGGGGGCTTCCCAAACATTGGCACCTCAGATTTAGCACTCAACTGAGACAAGAAAAATGCTGACTAGAACAACTGTAAAGTCCTGGTTCTCTATTACCACATTTTCTGTGATTCCTCAAATAAATAACTTTTTCATATTTAAAACAAAAGTAGATTAACACAAACAATACTGCTTAACAAAAATGGTCAAACTACTCTTCCCTCATTTGTCATTGCCAAGTGCTTTGCCTGCCTGCTCTGTGTGAATGAGGTCAGGAGACAATGCAACTACCCACTTGTAATAGAAGGGCCAAATAATTCCCACTTTAAGAAAAATAATAGGGCTTTCATAACAGGGATTTCACATAACGCTGCTACTTTGAAATAAAAAGCTATTTCATTATTCTTCACAGAAAACAATTTAAACAGCACACCAAGGTTACCATTTTTCAAGTCCATCACATCACACCAAACTCCCACTCTCAGATCACTATATCAACTGGCATACAAACTGGACCTTACATCCCCAGTGAGGAAGGACAAACAGTGTCCATGTTACACTTGCGTAATCTCGCTCGGGGCCCCCATGCACAGATTATTCACTGCTCTGTAACACAGGCTCCTCCTTTCTCCATACCCCTCTGAAAAAGTCTGTACACAAGAGACACTAGCAAGGAAGGAAGGAACCTAAAGCACCAAGGATTGAATGCTCACAGTTGGGGCTTTAAACAAGAAACGAGAACTAAATAAACCTTTTAACTGGAACATTAAACCCCTTACTTCTGAGAAGCACCTAATATGTAGCTTGTGATCCTGAAAAAACAATGCATCATTCAGCTTTGCTTTTCTCTAGTACTCAGCTTCTGAACTTAGAGAAACAGATAATTTGCCAGCTCCTGTGTGGGTAACACCAGCTATCGTACCCATACCTACTCACTGAGCACTTTTATTTTACTGATAAGAAGGCAGTTGCTCTTCCTCACCATCTGCATCTCAAATACACTTCAGATAGCACCCAGAAAACTGGTCACGATACAGCGTACCAAAACTGCAAAACCTCATTCAAACAACACAGATCACACAGACTGTGCCTCTCACAAAACTTTGGCAAACTTCATGAGACATTTTTAGTAACTGAACATGCTGAGAAACACCTACCTCTGTCAGCATTTATTGGTTCGTCTTCCAAAGGGAAGTGTTAGAGCATCCCTGATGTGCAGCCCAGGGTGGCAGAGACATCCAACACTGCTCTGCAAGAGAAAGGAGAACCATCAGCCAGTTCTGTTTAAAGCACTGCCCAGGCACACAGCTCTGTGGCCCAGGAGACCAGAAGCAGCAGTAACTGGGCATTCTTTGGAGACTTAGCTTCTATGCCATGAACTTAGCTAAATAAAAATACAATAATCCCTGACTTTTTTTTTTTTTTATTTAAGAGGTAAAAATGGAGTCTGCATGCCCAGCTAACCCAACCAGACCCCATGCCTACAGGGAAAGCAAACCACAGCCAAAAACTTTGTCTATTTTAAGTGCAGTAGGGTGTAAGCCAAAGATTTTCTTTTAACTTCCACTCTAGCCTCCTATTCACCAGCTGAGTACAGAGAACATCAAAATACCATAAGAAAATTTTCTCTTACACAATTTCTGAACACATCTAAGTAGCAGCTATGGGTAATCTAATTCCAGCCAGCTTTCCATGCAGTTTCCTCACAGTTTTGCAACATAGGAAGGCACAGCTCAAAGGACTTCCAAGGAGTCAGACATATTATGCCTCTCTAGATTTCAGGCAGCAAAACTTGAAGGAATAATGCAGAAAAATACTGCAGAAGTAATGGGAAACAAGACCTCAAAACCCACTGCTTGCAAATAAAACAGTGATAAACTGACAAACGCCACTGGCATAGGGGAAAAAACCACCTTTTTTGAGTACCTTCAGGTAGAAATTCAGAAGGCTGACACAGCCCCTAAAAAGGGCCTCTCTTCCCTCTGCCTCACTTATATTGGCTACTGGCCCTGGTTGCTGAGGGCTCCATCTGTGCTGGCCAGCTGTGTCTGTGTGTGGGGAGGGAATTGGGGGTGGGCACCAGCTCCTCCCCAGGTGCAGGGGCTTCCTGCCTGGCTGTGCCTGCTGCAGCACAAACCCAAGCAGCCCTCTCCAACAGGGCTACAAGAAAAGAGAGCAAAGACATCAGTGCCACCAACAGGAATTCACATCTTGGAGACACATAAATCTCATTTAATGTTCACAGTAATTGAAATAGCAACACAGTTAAGTATTAAGCAGCTGTAGAAATTTCATCAAGGAATATAGTAAGCTTCTCTGGACTGAAACTTGGAATAACACACATTGTCATGAACCAATTAAAACTGGTTTCCAACATTCCTTACTAAAGTTTCTGAACGTCTTGGACAATTCTTCAATACACAGGAGTTGCACAGAGCAACTACTACCTTGCCTGACTACTAAGGTGTGGTTACTTCTTTGGATATTTGGCTACCCCACGTGTTTGCATTACATTAATTAAACTGAAATGAAAGTGACTGAGTTAAATAAAGACAACCAGTACCCAGTCACACCAACATCTTTCAGGATATGAAGGAATGAAACCATTCTTTATTAAGTTAGTCGTCTGTAGGGAGGTGAACAACAATTCACTGATTCAGAGTAGCAAAACCAAACACAAGTAATGGCTGACAGAGTCCCTGATGTTCAGTGAAAGGCACCACAAATGGTGCATACTAAATAACAGATTTTTAATTAGCTGGTAGTAGTCAGGAATAAGTGCATGATGTTATTTTGGATTGTTCAACTTAATGTCATAATAGTTTAAAAAAAGGGAAACAAACAGTGGATTTGGAAATTGGGACAAGAAACTAAAGAGAAAGCATCATTATATGATCCTTATCACATTAAAAGGACAAAACAGAAGTCAAAAAATTCCAGAATGATGAAAGAAAATAAATTTTTGTCCTGTGAAAAGAGACTGTGCACTGGGCCTCCATCACCTGGAAAAGAGATCACTGAGGGCAGATGTGGTAGTGTCCTATAACAAAAATGACACAAATAAGGGAAGAAATATTAATTGCTGGTCCAATGCCTTCCTTCTAGAAGAAGAGAATTTTGGATAAAATTATTTGAGGTAACATAATCAAAACAAAAATGTCACCAAGCAGACTGAAATACGTAGTCATGGGATATTCTAGCTGTCAAAAGAATAAATGAGATCAAAACCAATTACAAAACCACAAATAAAATAAAATTAAAAATGCTGCAAGGGTTATTAACCAGGAAGCTGCGACCCTGGCTCAGGAAGTCCCAAAGCACAGAAGCAGCCAGCAGCAAGAGATGACGCTAACAGAAGGCTGACTGCCTGTGTTTTTTGTCTTTTCCCTCACTAAACTGTTGTAAGACAGAAGATACCAGGGTAGATGCTGGTCTGATTGTTGTCCTGGCCCAAGGACTACTTTTTGTATGACAGTAGGAGCTGCAATATGTGAATGTAAGCTACTTCTAGCTCTTTATGTAAGGCAGCATGTCTGTGGCATCCAACAGGTAACTGATGGCTTCCAGGACAGACTCAAACAGACATGCCCAGGGAAATACCCATGACTTCCCCAGCATTCACGCTTTGGAAGAAGATCTTGTGACTCACCTATGCTCACACTTGGTTGGGCTAACTGGAAACAACTACAACTGAATATTGCACTACGGTAACTGTTTTTTATTTGGTTTTTTTTTGGTTTTTTTTGTTTTTTAAATTCATTGCAGAGACTTCTGTTTGAAAAGCTGATCCTAATCAGTTGTATTTAAAGTTATTTTAAATGCATCTATACCCTGAATTCCTGTTCAGTGGGCCACACCACGCTCCCTTCTCTCCAAGTGGCAGAACGGGGTTTATCCCTCGCTTAGCCTTATCATATGGTTTTCTGAGGTCACAGAGGAATTTACTGAGTTGAGTAAAATTTCTAAGAGGTGTTTAAGCAGTTCCTGGCATCCATAAGGTCCAGTAAATGGAGTCATAAGAATGAGGTTGTAGGCTCCGGCTGAGCCACACGCCATGCCACGGTGGTAGACAGACAAATTGTGTTGGGCTTCTGTAACAGGCAATGCCCTTCTGGCCAGCACCAAGCTACAGCCAAGGCCATCCTGAATGAACATGGAGGTTGCTTAGGCTGCACCCATGTTTCTCCATCTACTGGTCTTAAATCATGTCTTTTATTCCAGGGATACAGCTTCACACCCAGGCAGCCCCTCATGTTGTTCAGAGTCCTGGGGTGCTCTAGTATGAGTGAAAACACACAGGAGCTGCAGAGAAAGCATGAGATGTGCAGATCTGGACTGAGAAACACTTTACAATTTATCTTTTTTGCCATAAATATCTCTGCCCATCTCTCTGTGAGGGGAGGAAATGTCAGTCTGAGGCAGAAAGAAATATTCAGACCCAAGAAGTTACATCTGGAGGCTTTTGTGAAATAAATGTAGCCAAGAGAAGACAGTGAACTTTTTCTCCCCCTATTTCCTTCCTACTCTGAGCCCTCTTCACCTCTTCACAAGAATTTAGCACAATGGGAGAAGAAATAGAGTCTCAAATAAGGCTTTACAGTCCCAGGAAAGGTGAAGTTCAATCTAAGGTACGTGTGATTTGCTCCCTCAAGGACTGCATGTGTGAAGTATAGCTTAGATTCCACTTTTTTTTTTTTTCAAATAAGAATTTAATACACTTCATAAAGCTGATCTTGCCTTCAACACCTTACCAGCAAACCTGTCTGATTTCAAACAGCTTTCAAAATATGAAAAGTAGGGGAAATTTGTCACGAGTTCTTTTTGTAAAGACAGACAATACAGCTGCTAATGTTTAACTTGTACAGTAATGGGCATATAAACCTTATTTTCACCATTGGCATGTATTCTGGTTTTCTGAAGAGTTAAAAACTGCTTTTCTTTTAGCACAGAAGCTGTCTGGTCTCCAGCATGTCAGCAATCCCTTTCAGGGATACCTAAGAGAAAAAAACAGACAAAGAAATCTGCTACTAATTCACTCCAAGGCTGTGCCCTGTTCCTCAGGCCAAGTGAAAAAAACAAACAAAAAAAATCCCAAACCCTAATCTTCTAAAAAGCCCAGCTGGTTAAAATCTCTTCAGTAACTGGAATGAGACATGTATGTTTAGATTACAAAGTTGATGAACTTCAGCAGAGGCTCCTTCACCTATAGATTTAGTTTGTAAGTGATTGTGAAAGAAATAACTGGAACTTTAAATTTCATATCCCTTGATGCCTCCTACCTTCCCATGTTCTCTTGCCTCTCTCAACTCTCCCAAACTGCCTGTATTTGACAGTTGTTGGTCATTTCAAGCCTGAAGTTATAATACATGATTTGCACCACCTCTGGTTTTTCAAAAGCAATATTTGGTATTACAATAACATGCTGTCCCCTCCCCACGTCCTGAATAGCATTCTCACACATGTGCCCCCAGCCCCTGCCCCGTGCCACTGGGGCACAGGCAAACACCCTGCTCTTCGTACTTTTAAAAAATATTTGTTCTGCAGAAGGATGCAGGTAGGTGACCATGGCCATCTCTCTGCCCTCACTGGAAGTAAATCCAGCCACAATTGTGGTTTCTGGTCTTTCGCACACAATCCTGTTCAGTGGCTCAACTGAGAACCAAAAAAGCTTGAGAGGAGGCAAACCATTTCTTTGCAAGGGGCATGAGCTGAGTTCTTGGTTGTTCCATTAGTCCCCAAGTATGGCCAACTGCAGCTGGGTTACAGCCAAATAGTCCCAGTCTTTTCTTCTTCCCAGAGCTCCTACTGTCAATTCTAAAATAGTGCAAGAACTGCAGGAGGATTTTCCATCAGGTATGAATCTGATTTTTCTAACCTGGTTGAAGCCTCTTCAGCTGCTTAAGTGGAGCCACCAAATGGATCCTCAGAGCAGAATGACACTGTTGGAGGGGCACTTTGCCCCCTTATCTTTAGAGGAGACAAGTGACAGTGCAATGGTTTTGCAGCACAGCAAAAAAATCATCCCAACCAGAGTAAGCTGGGTACAAAAATGATCTTCTTGATTTCTCCTTTTAGCACATTTTGTTGCCTAGTGAGAAGGAGCCCAAGATGGAATGAGCAGACGGGTCTGCAGGATCGGTGCTGGCAAATGTGGAAACTTTTACAGCCTCTGGCTCCAGCCCCAGCTTGTCCCCACTTTCCATGAATGCCTAATTGAGACTGTCTGGCTTTTTCCACAGAGGTGGGAGCCAGTTTCCAGGCAGGGCATATGGGTGTATTCTGTAAGTCTTAGCCTTGTAAAGTTTTAGCACCCAAAAAAGCCTCCCGTCTCCAAGATGATTCAGTTGGCTGGCGAGGGAGTGGCTGCCGGGCAGGGGTGAGTGGTGCTGCTGCTGAAAGCAGAAACCAGGGGGTAGAAGTGGGGAGAGAGCAGCTGTCTTCTAAAGAAATGATGCCACAGCAATCACTTCATCTTGTGTGAGACATGGAACTCAGGATACTACACTGAAGTCCCTTCATGACAGAAAACTCATGTGCAGCTGCAGCACAGGTGTGTCAGACAGCAGCATGAGGCTGGAGCCGTTGTGGCTGTTCATCCCCTGATGGCACCTGTGGTCCTTCTGGTGTGATCCCTGAGCAGGGCACTGTCAGCTGTCCCATCTCCCAGCTTAGCATGTGCCAGAGACCACTGCAGCAGTCATGGGACTTACCTGGTGCTACACCTTCACCTCAGCCTCAAGACCACAGCAACACTTTCAGCAGTCTTTGGCCATCAATGGTGTGGCTGCAGCGCTACACTGTGGGTTCCGAGGGGCAGGTCCCAAGAGAGGAGGCATGTCTATGTACTGCTGTGAATTGCAGCGGCTCCCACACCAGCCCAAGCTGCTGTTTCCATATGCAGAGCAGCAAAGAGCCATGCAACGCCACGGCTCAGCATTCAGAACAGGATGGGGCTGTCTGCACCATGAGCTTTGCCCCTCACTAGTTTTCCATGTGTGCCTGAGTCTATTCTAACTTACGCCCAGCCTAGAAAGGGAACAATCAGGTAACGCCCAGCTAAGAAGCTGTCTGGGCTCCCCAGTGTGCCATGTTCACACTATTCCTTTCTCAGTGGGAACAGACCTTGCACCTGCCAAACATAACGTGCATGATGGAGTGTCCTGGCCTATCATGGATGTTGGGGTTTTTATACTAATTACATGGAAATCATTTTTGACAATTAAGCACAGAGATGAAAGGCCAACTGGCTGCACATGTTCTGTGGGGCATGACCTAAAAGCAGTCCCAGTGATTGAGATGATGTAGTGTGAAAGCTGGATTAAACAGGTCAAGTAAATTTGGAGCAGCTAAAATAAACTGAACTCTCTTCCAAAACATATGTTGTGCTTGCTACATAATATTGCTATACTGTGGTAGCATGTCCCACACATGCCAAAACTGTGATACGCTTGTTCCAGGATCACAGTGCCAGAGGGAGAGAGCGAGGATAGTTACTTTGGAAAAAAAAAAAAAACCAGTTGAAAAGTAGTTTTGAGACAGTTACAAGTACTCTTGAATGAGCTGCCTGATAAGGCTTTGCACATCTTCCCTGCAGTCAACCTGCCCAAATAGCCCGAGCCCAAGGAAGGAATCCAGTCTCACACTGAGCAATCAAACATGAATGAATGTTCTGGGCTTTTGGTTCCCTCTATAAACATTTTCCAGCTAGTGGTAGGCTGTTTTGAAAGCCCCCAGCAGCTTGGCTGGGAGCTGGAGACATTTTACAACATCTGGGAACGATTCCTGAATCACTTCCCTGCGTACACCTGTGTTGAACTCCATTTGCAACCAGTTTGCTGGGGAAAGCCAGCCTGTGCTGTTTATGCAGGGCCAGGCTGGGGAGGGCATCCCCACTTGCCAGGATAGCCAACTCCCAGCCCAGTGGGGTTGGTGGGGGGCTGCAGGGGTGGCTAATGATGTGAACTGCTCCCCATTCCCCTGCACTGACCTCACTTTGAGTTTTCACCAGTAACACGTGGAGTGCAAAATGCTTTATCGGAGTGATATGGTCATGTAGGAAAATAAAACAGTCCTCAACCATTCACAGGCAGATTAACTAAGCTGGACGTTAATGATACTGGGAACACAAGGAGTCCAAAGTGAGTTACAAAAGGGCTTGGATGAGATGCAGCCCTTTTCCGTCACATGGCCCTCCATGTCAACCCCTACCCAGTTCAGTGCTACCCCGTCTTCCACACTGCTCTTATTTTATTTTCTTACCATTTAATTGCCATATGCTTTGTATTATCTTTGTTTTTACTTTGTCTTGGTCATCACAATCCTTCACTACACCAGATAACCAAGAGTTGACAGCAGTAAGCCATTAGGTAGTAAAACACACCACTTGAAAGATAGGAAATGTTAAGGGTCGACTCTTCAAATTCTTCCTTGTTGGAGCCCTGCAGCATGTAAAGGTTTTTATCCATCTTGAACTCATCACTGCAAAAGTGTTTTTAGACTATATGTGTGGTTTCAGTGCTGTTCTTCTGAATGGCTGTATTTTAGTATCATTACTACTTGCCAAAGCCCTGCCTCATTCACAGGGCCCTGATGGAGAGTGCACGTGGCATGAAGTTCCCAGAGCATGAGAAAGTGGTAAGGGCATGCTGCCCCAGAGACAGCTGTACAACATGCTCCTTTTTTTTTTTCATTTCTCCATGAGAAATAAAATAAAAATGTACCAAGGTTCATGACTTTGCAATTAATATTCTATATATGAAATGTATAAATCCATGGAAAGCTTTGTGAAGGAAGAGCAAACTACTCAGAGAAGGTAAAAAAGCTGACTAGAAACTTGGGGTTTCCAACTAGCCATGGGTGGTTTCAAGAAGGTGTTTGCCACACTGGTTGGTTGTGTGCAGAATTCCTGGGCACCCCAGCTGCCTGCTCACAGGCAGAGGGAAGGAAAGTCAAAAGATGGAGAACTTCTGAACCCCCAATTTGTGTGATTGTTGCTGGAATTCAGAAATACCCTCTGGGAATAGATTACCTATATGAAGCTGATACTCAAACTTTTGTGTTCTGTGTTTTATTTTCTGTACCTCTCTTTCTATATCTGTTTTCTGGCAAATCTTGGTCTGCAGGCTTAATAAATAGCCATTTGCTTTGTTTCAGTGCCAGCCCCACTTACCTGACAGCGTAGTATAGAGAGAAGCACAACCTGCAGGCAACCTGGTGCCTGCCTGGGCGGATGTCCCGACAGTCTGCAGAATGCCAGAGCAGGTTTTTGTCAGCCTTTAAAGAAGTGCTCCTTGGCTGACACAGGCACCCTGGCCATAAGGAGTGGTGACAGTAAACACAGCAGATAAAATCCAAAGCCTTGCAGGGTCTGTCATGCATTTATTAGTGATTAGAAAGTACGTTTGGAGCTGACTGTGGCAAAATCACCCACTTGCCTTCTAAAGTTAAACACGTATTTGAAATTTGAACGTTTTAGCTTCAGTGCAGCTAAAACCTCAGCACATCGAGCTTCTTGGCTATCAGCTATTTTCTCCAGGTGAAGGGCAGGTACAGCCCCTATTCCTGAGCCCTGTGGACTGGTCCTACACTGGAAGGAGGCTGTGCAGATTTCACCCATCAGTGTGAGCCCAGCCAGGCTGACTGCTCCCTGGGTTCACCATCGTGCACCCAGGATGAGATGGAAAGGACACAGTAAAATGCTGATGATTTCTGAGAAACTGCCTGCTGTCTCCAAGGCCAGCCCAGGGGTTCGCCTTCTGGCCGAGGCGCCACTCACTGTCATGGACCCAGCATGATTCCCACTGGTCCCAAACACCCTGAACCCCAGGACTGTCAGCAGCATGTGCTGGTGCTGGGGGGCTGCAGTGCTCCCTGCACAGCTGCATTTCCAGCCTTTCCATTGTCTGTCGGTATCATGGGACATCCTGCACCACTGACTGCAGCTGTTATTCACTGCAGTGCTGGCAGTGAGCCAGTTATGTGAGTGCGTGTGTTTCTCTGTGTGTGTGTGTGTGTGTGTGTGTGTGTTCACCAAGGCCTATTTCATATATGGCCAGAAGGTTCTTTTATAAAATCAAACATCTGAACTATGTCAGTGCTGTGTGGTTATTTCTGAAGGCTGTGGCAGCGTGTTTCTGTGCTGTCTGTCATATTTCTCCAGAAGACTTTTGCCAGACGGCTATATGGGGCTGTGGTGTTACTGAGAGCTAAATGGAGACCTGGTGCAGAAGCCCCTTAAAGAAGTTCATGTGTTTAGTTTGCCAGAAAAACAATGATTTTCAAGCTGAACCAAAGTTTTTAAGACAAATCTGGACTTTTCTAAACATGTTAGAGCTTTTCTCCTTCTGAAAAACGAATAGGGGCTGGTGATTGAGTACTGCAACTAGACTGAGAGGCTGACTGGCTTATGCCGGGGTAAGATCCATCATTTTGATATGGCTAACAACCTGAAAAATAATGGTGCAGCGTGAGGTCAGGCCAAGGCTGAGCATGCTGGTTTCTTCATCCCATCAGCTGTCTGCTGGCCAAGGAAAGAGCTCCAGTAGGGAAGTTATGTTCAAGCCCTCCTGTGCTGTAGAAAGGAAGAGAGGGAAACCTGTATGCTATAGACTGACAGAGCACCAAGATTTACCTTTGATCAGTGCCTTGCTGTCTGGTCATGTTCAAGGTGGTGGAGGCAGCAGCAAGGGTGGCAGGAAGCACAGCATCCTTGGCAGCATGCAAGGGCTTTCCCAGCCCCCCTGCAGCAGGGGACTGGGATCCCTGCAGGTCAGAACCCCACACAACAAGGTGCCAGGTCCCCAGGGTGGTCCCTCTTTGCTAGTAATGAGGTGAGGCTCACAAGGCGGGGACTCTATTCTGGGCAGTTGGCCAAGGCAAAATCCCTTCCCATTCTGCTTCTGCTTCACACTTCCTTTGGTAGATGATTCCCACTCCCGACAGGCCTTATGGTATAAATAAGGGACCGCTGCTTTGTGGCTGAGTATCTACAGCTCTGACAAAGACCAGATTGCCACTGCAGTTATTTCCTCTTGTATGTAAAAAGGGAAACTGTGTTATCTCACACACCTCTGGGCAGAAATAGCTGACAAATATCAACTTCTTCATGGCAAAGACTGCTGCTAATGGCATCTGGGCCCCACTTTAACATGTTAAACTACTAATTTCAAATGCTGCACTGTGATGTGAAACATATTTGTAATTGGAGGAATCGGGGTATTTTGGGGAACCTTGCCTTCATAAATAAGCCCCTGTCATAGACCTTAACTTCGGTTTTACAGCTGCCACCCAACTCCCAAAGCCTGAGAACAAGATCAAACCACAGTTCTACTCACTGGCTGGCTACTTGGGCAATACAGACATGCACAAATTAACATCTCTGGACATTTCCAGGAGCAATGGAAACTAATAATTCTTTTGGACAGGATGGATTTCCTGCTGAATTTAATAACAACAGTTGGAGACAACCGTCTGGATACTTGCTGCTTTGAGATAAAGAGCCAGTTAAATAGCTGTAGTGATTTTCCTTGCAGAAAATTGCTGTGTGACAGCCAGACATGTACTCTCTTATTTCTGGTCATCAGTGTATAATATTTATAGAACCCCCACCAGAAAAATGCTTAAGATGAAGGAATAAAACTCAAGACAGCCCACTATCAGCAAGCTTGCTTTTTATGAGGATTTCAAAGCTACACCAAATTTTAGGGCTCTGGGTTGAGGCTTTCACAAGGTCTGTATTTGGCTCCCTTTGAATTCAGATGAAGCTGCAAGACTAACTCCCTTCAGGGCCTTCTAAACTGCCAGTTTTTTGTCTGAAGTGGTATAATAAAAACAGAGGCAGAGAAAGAAAGAGAGAGAGAGAAACTCCTCCAGGAACACACTGAGAACAAGAGTAGAAAGAAATGATAAGGAGGGCTGGGAAGCCAAGATTCACATCAGGAAAGAGGGGTTTAAATGCAGTCAGAGGCCAAAAGGGAGCATTAAAGCATTTATTCTGACAGCCCATATGCTACAAGTCATTACATCTCAGCCAGTGATTCTTATATTTAGCCTAATAACTCTTCTGGCACATCTATCCTCAAAGAGAGAGCACTTATCCTCATTTCCTAAAGTAATTTGCACACCTCAGATTCCAGGTGTGTCTTTTTTGCTTTCATACAGTAAATTAAGTACTTGGTATTTTTTCCCACATTCCACCTATGTAGTGTCACTCAGACCTTTCTTTCCCTCCCTCCCTCCCTCCCTCCCTCCCATTTTATTTTCCTTTAAGCTAAAAAGTCTCTTTTTATAAGTGATTTTCTTCTACTCCAAGTAATTTCTGTTGCTCTTTTCTATGATCTGCCTAATTTTCCAATGTCTTTTCAAAGCAGTCTCTGAATCACACAGAGCACACCTTTGTTTGCCTCTCCTATTTAAACTTCCCCGTCTTTCTGCTTCCTACCCCTGGCAATCACAGTGGCCCTTTTGCCACAGCAGCATAATGGAAGCTCGTGCTGAGTTTTGGCTCCACGGCAGCCCTTACCTCTTTCAAACATGCAGGTTTTAGGATGCCATGCTCACTCTATACATGCTGCCTCCATGCTTTCAGAAGTACAGCTTTGCAGCTGGCTATATAAAAACCACTTTTGTACACATGAACCCATCAAGTCATTCTCATTACTGTCCCTAATTTTCCATCATTACCTGTTTATCATCATTCTGTTGATAAGTTTTATTAGCAGTGATTTTATACTGGTACTGATGAAATAGATTGGGAATCTGTTTAGATGTACCAATCCTTGTAAAATGCCTCTGACAACACCCCCCCAGTACATCACAGCAGTCCCTTGGCAGGGATGCCTCAGCCTGTGCATACCTCAGCATCGCCTAGTCCTTGAGGGGCCCAGGGTGGAGGTCATTTCCCTGGGACACAGCTATATTTTGGCTGGGTGTGAGGGGCAGGCAAGCCCATCTAGCCCTGGATATGTGACAAGTATGAGTTCATTAGAAGAGACTGCAGTTACAGCCCAGCTTTCCTTCTTCATGGAGACAAAGTCCAGCAGCATGATGTGCTCTAAGACAAATGAACTGGCTTCCCCTAGGAAAGTTTCTAAAAACTAATAGTGTTTGAGGGAAAGCATAGCTTGAAGAAATTAAGCCTGACCAAAATATGAAGTGAAAAATAATTCCATTTTAAATACTAGATTTCTTATTTCTTTTTGGTTACTGAAGCAGGTCCTGAGCTGGATCTTCATCTCTTTTACTGGGCTCTCACTCACTAGTATCAGAAAGATTGCTTTTACAGTTTTATGGGGTTTTTTCTGACAAGGGTTACTTTACTTCCCCCTTGAACTTCCCTATGCTGCTCCTCTTCTAGAACAGATTATGGGGAAGGAAAGAAAAAAAAAGAAATATCTAGCACAAGCTGGCAGGGAACCCCAATAACAGACCATCACATTTTTCTCAAAATCAAATACTTCTGCCAGGTCATTTTGAGGTGCCTTTGCCAAATTACAAGCCCTCCAGGAAACCTCTGAGTCCATGAATGCTCTTTGGTCCATCTTTGGTACAAGAGAATCTCACAAAATGAGGTCAAGAGTAAACATCAATATGGGAAATGAATGCCTATAGGTGTCATTTCAATCACCTCAAACCCTTCTCTGTTCTTTACAAAACTCTTGCAGTAATTCATTTCTATCTGTCGTTGGCTGGTTTTAGTTGAAGCCATTCAATTACCACTAGAGATTCCTATCCCATTCATTTATTACTAGAGAATTCTCTCTCTTCCTTTTCATTTATCACTAAAGATTCCTATCTCTCCCCAAACCACCACGACATCAGTAGCCAGCCTAGAGATGAAGCCAGCACAGCATATCTGCATATCTGCTGGCCAGTCCTCACTCACTCAGGGGCCACGTCCTCCAAGACTGAGACTTAGCCCAGCGTCTTAACATGGGAAAAAAATAACATATGAACAGTGGGGAGCTGCCTTACCCATTTTGAAACAGACTTTCTGCGGGAGTTGCAAACATAAAAAACAGCCATCATCATGTGCTGCCCCAGATAACCATACCTAACTGAATGGTGAGGGTATGAGCTGTGCTCAGGTGGAGTAAGGGCTGTCACAGACCCCCCTCCCACGTCTTGATGGAGGTGCCACCAAAAATAGGATCCTGGGGACAGCAACCTGATGGCCCAAAGCAGTCCAGCAGCTCGTGGACACAGCCCAACACCCACCAGTGTGGCATTACCATCAGCAGGGAGCCCAGTGGCACAGAGCTCCTGGTTTGGCCACATTGCAGTCTGGAGCTTGGCTAACTCCTGGCAGCTACAGCAGGAACACAAAGCACAAAAAACAGCTCCCCAAAATGCCAAGCCAGCAGTTTTCTTATCGGAGGAGACTGCTAAACAGGGCTCTGAAATACACTGGGAGAGTTTCCCACTAAACATCAACTACCAGGCCTTTATTTATAACTTACAAAAGTAATCATATTTCAAATCTGTCCAAAGGAAAGAGGAACTGCTTTGTGTTTCTTAAGCTATGAATTTTGTTACCAAAAAAAACCTGATGTATTAAGCATGAATGCTGATTATTAAAAATCAAAACAAATAAAAATGATCCAGAGGACAAGATTCCTTAATAGAGACCATAAACTACAACGACAAGGGAAGGACAATTTGGAAAAAAGTGATAGGAAATTTATACCTTTCACTGCCAATTAGTGTTACAAATAGAACAAATCACATCAGTAGACTTAAAATAAATATATATATACTTACAAACTCAACACTGATCATATATGCTTGGGAAGAGTTTCAAGTGGGATTGAGTTTTAATACTGAGACATTGCTAACCACAGTGGGCGTTTTGCTTTTAGCAGTAGTGGGCAAGGAGTTACCCCATGAATCTAACAGCCTTGTACATCCAGGTGTGAGGATTTTTGTTCAGGTAGGGACCTAAGGGAGGAGAAATGAGAAGTTCTTTGTGGTTATGTTGGGCTTGGTTGACCAGTTTTCAAAAGATGCAGGGATTGGATGCAGCCATTCAGACATACTCAGGCAGAGGTTTAGTCTAGGTCCATTTCCAGTTTTAATAAACCAGTGGCTGTAATAAAGGACAAGGAACTTGAAAATGTGCAGGGCTAGGATATAATATTTTATAGTTCATTCTGCAAGGCAGAAAGTTGATATCTCACTAATGCATATTAGAGGCTGTTGGAGAGTTTCCAAAAATAAAGGACCTAGTTATTTTTTTGCTTTTATTCATTCTGCTGTATAGTCTGTGGTTTTGTTTTTTCCAGCTTTCCATAGCTCTGTGCCAGGGAGTACAAAATATGTGTAAAATACTGTCTGTCCTCATTTATGCTGATAGTCTGCTGGTAGCAATGAAACCACCTCAGCACTGGGATGCTTGCACAGAGATGCCTCAGCTGTAAGACTATTGATAAAGAGCTTAAAAATGACTGACTATAAATTAAGTACTTCACCAGGAGGATAAAGTCTTGTCCTAATAAATTACACTGGATTGAAACTGGATAAAAATTTCACGAATTATTGAAGATCTATATCAGCTTAAGGATCATACCACATGGGCACAAGTCATAGAATTGTAGAATCAGAATGGTTTGGGTGGGAAGGGGCCTTAAAGACCAACCCCCCTGCCATGGGTAAGGACACGCTTCACTAGACTAGGTTGCTCAGGGCCCCATTGAGGTTGGCCTTGAACACTTCCAAGAATGGGGCATCCACAACTTCTCAGGACAACTTGGTCCGGTGCCTCACAACATTCATAATATTTTTTGAAGTAATTTTTCCTGGTGTTTTTCCCCCTTTGAGATCACTGCCATTTCCCAGCACATCCCTCTTACATGAGGAGACAGCAGGGAATGAGTCAGAGGCACCTGGAGTGGGGACAGAATCCACCCCAACACCCAAATCAGCAGGAAACTGGCTCACCAGGTGAATGATGTCACATACATACAAGATTGAAATTGGCAGACTCATATTTCTGCCAGGCTTTGAGAGAGCAACTGAAGAATGCATGTTGAAGCTGTGACTTTGACATTGGAATACCGAAATAATAAAATAGGAGAAAATTCAGGATAACAAATTACATCAGTGGAACAGGAACAATTTGGGGTTTTGTTAAGCCCAGAACCTTAGTCAGCAATGACACACTGGGGCAATATTATTTTAACCCTTTGACTCTTTGATACAGAGTTCAGCCTGTTCTTTGAGGGGCCCTGCTCTTGAAGAACAACAGGGAACAAACCTACATTATCTCCAAGCTCTAAGTAGCCATTGAAAAACTGTCAGCTTCATTTCTATGGAACAGAAGCAGCCCCTGGACAGACAAAGGTGCATTGGCCATGCTCCAAATGCCCCAAAAGGGGGAAAGAAGGAACTGAGATCTCTTAGGCACGATAACAATTTCTGCAGTTGCCGAGTCCCACCAAAAGCAAGGCAGTACCCTTAGGCTGTAAGTTTAAGTTACATTTAAAGGCTTAGGAGGCAATACTGACACACACTAACTACTTTTGCAGAAACCTGTCAGATGGATGGGAACCACCAGCCCTCCTCCCAGGGTGACCCCCAGCGATGATGGAAAATCTTCCTTCCCGTGCCTTCCTCCCAGCTCCAGCAGGCAGGAGGAAGGCAAAGGCTTACACCCAGGAGGAAGAGAAAGAGTTACATCCAGGTCCACAGAGCCTCTTGCTGCGGGCAAGCAGGATTGCACAGGCTCAGACAGTGTGGAGATGCCTGTGAGCCAGCACTGGCAGGAGGAATGGGGACCTGGGGACAGGAAGATTTAGATCCCTGCAGCATTGCAGGTCGCTGTGTGCTCTGTTGGCATCTCTTCCCCAGCTGCAGGCTCAGATATGCAGCTGATTTCCCAGCTAATGTATCTCTTTTTTTTTTTTCTTTTCATTTTTGTGGCTTCTAAGTACATTTAGGTTTGTTTTACCTCAGTTCTTTTTTTTTCCTTATATATCAACTCCTCTCCCATAGGTACAAAATATTTTCTTCTATGTACTGTGTCTATGCTGAGCTCTTTTAGTTTCCAAGTTTGTGTTCCACTGACCCACCTGGCACTCTGGTGTATTACCACAGCTTTGTCTCTCTTCAGTCTCACACCTTTGCTCTTTCACCTGTGTTTTGAGTTTAGAAAACAATGACATAGAAAGTGGAAGGAACATGTAATTGAGCCCCCAGAATGCAGGATGCTGCTGTCACACCTCAGGTGGCTATGGAAGGAGATGACATAAACCTCAGCAACTGAGGCAAGTAATTAAATGGGAGTAAAAATATTGACAGCATCTGGAAAATGCTGCTGCGCTGTCCATAGGCAAAGGTAACCAGCCCCAGGCTTCCTCCACGTCCGCTGCCTCCTCCACCTTTGTTGGGAATCAGATCGTAACAGCAGAGAGAAGCATTAGCTGCAAACTGAAAAAGCCACATTTCTGAGCATGGCCAAGCAGCGGGGTTGTGCAATTAGGGACTCGCCACAGCTTTGGGTTTGCATGCAGCAGGACCCCACAGGAAGGGCATGTCAGCCAGCTGTCAGGGCACAGTTTAGCCATCCTCTCTTGTGAATTGTGTGCTGAACCAGATGCAGTTTTATAACCCTGCTTAAGGCAATCTGGGCCAGAATGGTCTCTGGAAAATTATTTCGTATTATTGTGAAGAGAAAAAAAGCATTTCCTTTCATTTTGTCATGAAGGGAATGGTGTTGAAAAGGTGGAGAAGAGCAAGATGTAATTTTCTTCCCCACTGTTCCACATCAGTTTCTATGCTTTTTGTAACTAACCATCGTACAATCCTCCAGTTCACCCCAGAAATGAAGTCATCCTTACAACTAAAAAAAATATCTAGTTTCCCTTCATTATGCACTCCTTTATCTGTACATATGAATGCTATTTTCCAAAATCCAGGGGCATCAAACCACTTTTCCAGTGATTTCAAAACAACAGCCAAAGAAAGAGAATTAATACAAGCACTGGAAAGATTAATTGCTCTGCCTTGACCCAACATGACAGAGTGAGTTCCAACAGCAGCTTGTAATAGCAGCCAATCCAGAGGTGGCCAGTCCACTGGTGATCTCCCATTTGGTGTCTCGTGTTTTGAAACCTAAGCTCTGCGCAATGCTGCTCACCCTGCAGTCAAAGGAAAGAATTTAACAGAGACTGGATTTTTTTCCCCAGTGTATTAAATCCCTGCACATCTTTTAGCTTCAGTGATTTGGTATTGATCCTTTCAGCCAGACAGGCCAGACCTCCCACAGAGTGGAACAAGCCTGCAACCCAAAGGGATGTGGGAGCACAGCTCGGAGCGAGGGCAGCTGTGGCCATCTTTACCCTCCAAAGATGTGTCAGTGACAAGAGCCTGAGAGCTGAAACCATGCCAAGAAACTCTGCAGAGACAGGTGGGAGCACCACATGCTGAAGGCAGATGCCCTGAGTCCCCTGGTCTCACCCACTGGAAGCACAGCTACTGCATGAGGGGCATAAACTGGTGGTGGTCAGCAAACATTGTACATGCCTGGAGTTCAATTTCCCTGCAACATCTGCCTTCACTGGTAACTTTACTGGAAAGAAGGTGGTATTAAGATGTGATTTTAGGTAGGCAACTCACAGGCAGTCGAGGGAATGGTGTGCTCTTGCTGCAGACTGGAAGAGTTACCTCAGTACAGGACCAGATTCAGCTAGACTTCAGAGGGAGTGCATCCTCTGGCATCCAAATGCCCAAGTAAGGAAAGCACAAGAAACAATATACGCGTTCACTGTTCCCTGTGACAACCTGCAGCAGTGCCACAATTGCCATCATCACATCCCCCTGACCACAGCACACTGCCTGGCTCCACTGCCAGCCCACAGCTGGGGAAGGAAAGGCAGCAATGGCCACAACCTTCATCTCAGGTTACCCTGTGGGGAGCAACACCTGCAGGGCTGACAGCCTGCAGCCCTGAATCCAGTCCTACCTCCAGAACCTCTCAGCTGTTTGTGCCGGGACTGCGAGCATGCTGCTGCATCCAGAGGTGGTGTGGAGGACAGCCCTGCTTCCAGAGAGTGGATCTGGCCCCAGGAACTCTGCTTGGTGGGGGGGTGACCACATTTCCTCCTCGCAGGGTATGAAAAAGCTCTGCCTGCAACCTGCTGACCCAGGGGTGCCACAGTCATGACCACATGTTCTGGCAGTGAGCTAAATTACAGCTTTCTTCAGGTTTCCTTTGTGGGGTGGAGGGAGTAGATACCTTGGGGAACTGATCTGTATGGCCTCACAGCAGGAGTGAAGGCAGAGTTCACTCTGCAGCTCTCTTGCTCTGTTGCTTGACATCACCAGCTGTGCACAGAGGACAGTGGGTGGTAGCAAGAGCAAGGAAGGAGGCATCCAAGCCAAAGTGATATTTTCTCGGGCGGCTTTGGGCCAGGAACTGCTTGACCTGGAGCACGCACACCATGCCCTGCAAAGTTGGCCCCAGCTCTCGATTTTAGGTGCTGCCATAGACCAAGAGCAATCTGAAAGACCTCTCTTGTCAGCTCCCAGTAACTGATGCTGCCGGCACCCATCGGGGCATCAAGCCTGTTTCCCCCGCTACGCAGGACCAGCCTATTGTTTGCATTCACCAGTGAGTCAGGGGGCCAAGGGTTAGTGGGTTAACAGCTCCATAACGTCATGGTGTGCTCAGGGTGGGGGATCCGGGCTGCAGCCAGTGTTTGGGTGTAGCTGTGTGCTGGCTCCAGCTATGACCCTTCCACCCTGCCCAGCCAGCCCGCCTTGGTGCCGCTGCACACTCCTCCCTCGAGCTGTACAGCCCTGCACCGGGAAAGAATCAGACCAAGAAATGCAAAGCTTGAGCTTCTGCAGTTTAGGCAAGGAAATGTTCTTTCAAAAATGCAAAAAAGCATTTATAGGATCCTGGCAGCACAAGCCAAGCATGTGAGAGGCTGTGAGGCTGAGGCTGCGTGCTGGCATCCCCCAGCTTTTAATGTACAGAATCACGCAGCTTTCTCAAAGGACACTTCGCACTTTGTTTGGCCTTGGCAACCATCAAGTTAAGAACAACACTGTTTCCAAAAAAATAAAATCCTAACCAAACACTGACTTTTGGCAGGGAAAAAAACCCCTAAGACACTGCATCATTTGGAGCGTGCACTGTTTAGTACTAATGCAAAATTTATTGCTCTGGCAAAACCTAAACACTAGCAGCTGCCGCCTCCTCCTCACACTCCTCTGCATCTCCAAGGAACACCTCGTGTCAGCTGTGCCAGTGGTGGGGTCGAGCAGGAGTCCCCCAGGGCCGTGGGGCTGGGGCCAGGGCTCCTCCTCGGGCCGGGGTCCCGGCGGGGCCCCCTGGCAGCTGCCACACATCACTAACAGATTGCCTTTGGCTGGGCTCTTGTGAGAGAGACACCAGCGACACGAAAGCCTCTCTGGAGGAAAGGGCAGCCAGCCGGGGATGAGGTAGGAGTAGAGGGGGAGAGCGCGAGCAGGAAAACCACAAGACACTTGTGCCTGCTAAAAATTATTTCCACCTAGTAATTTTAGCAGCTATTGCATTCCTCTGCCTACCTTCCTAGATGAATTTTAAGTAGGAGGTGAGTGAAAATGAGAATGGTGACAAAGTTCCCCCCCCAACCCTATCTATCTGCACATTTTTAACTTCTCCTTGATCCCAACTTAAAGACACAGTCATTTATTTTCCCCAGTTATATGGTTTTTGTCCTGGATGGTAAAAAGGATGAAAAATTCACACCAATTTTCCTCAAGTGTCATTAAAAATAGTGACCTGTCAGAGGAGCATGGAGTGACACCAACATCTCTGGTACAGTCCTGCACCCCTCAGACCTCCAGGGCTGGGATATTGATGTGAAAAGAAATGCAGCTTCCAAATAAATAATAAATGCAATTAAGCCATTGCTCCCTCCCACCTGGTGAGGAACTGTTTCTCTCCACCATGTGCTAGAGTGGGTCCCAGCAATGCCCTGCCTCTGTATGGAGGTGGCCCCAAGGAGCAGCAGTGTGGGGAAGTCACAGTGTCTGTCTCCTTGTCCTACACCCACTCACTCACAGGTGCAGAGGCTGCATTTGGAGAGGATGGGGGAGGATGCCTGGAGAAGCCCTCTCTGAGTCCCGCGGTTAAGCAGGTGCTCTGCTGAAATACACACACGTCAAAGCACTCGCAGCAAGGGCTGCTGGAGGTGAACTGACATGTACACACAAGCTATAACCTGTGTTTTAAAAAAATATATATGCATAGTGAACACAGGCTAAGGCCAAGCAAAGTGCGTGGTGTACTCTCAAACCAGGTGAAGAACTGTCACCTCAGTGGGGAAATGACTGGAACAGAAGTTTCAGAGCTTGAAGTCCAGTTACCTGCTCGTTTATGCTGCTCTTTTCCAGGGCCTTTGGGTCCTGAACATTTTGCTGAATTCATGAGAGGTGTGCTGCTGAATAAGTTTTCCTCCATTCTTCTCAAACTCCATCAATCCCAGTGATGACTGAATTTTAGGGGTTTGTTTGCTTAACCAGCTAATAAAGAACAAACATTTTGGAGTCAGCATTATCCTCTGACATGATTGAACCTAACTCAAGTCAAAACCGCCAGCAATTTCTTTTCCAGCTAGGCTGCAGAACATCTTCACCACTGACAGAACAAGCAGCAGGTAGTGACAATCTCCTGCAGCTAGATCCCTCAAACCTTTCTCATTTAGGCATGATATCGGCAGTCACAGAGGCCTGTCCTCATTCAGATGCCCGGTAACAGAACCAGCTCCCTCTCCTGCCACAAGGAGGTCTCCCACATCACACAGTTGCCTCCAAGTCCCTTCTTCTTGCACCATTTATAGCTCGCAGTGAAGGTCCTGCTGCATCCCAGCTCTTTTATCATGCCCTTGCCAGTCCCTGACAACCTCAGCCTCAACTCTGATAAAAGTAATAAAAGAAGCACCTCTTTGCTCCCATTTGCCTCCCAAAGCAGTGAGCCACCTGCCCCTCCAGGAGCAGCCTTTCTGTCCTACATCTCCCCCCAGCCCACCTCTCCACCATGCCAGGGCACCGTGGCTGACCTTGTGCAGAAGCTAAAGCTCCTTCTCTTGGGGGTTTTGGGGAGAGGAAAAAACCACTACTGACCTCTGTCTGCCCTCACCCAGCTGGCTACTGCTGGGAAACCACTTTTGCTCACGAGAAGCAAACTGTACTCAGTCCCTTCCCACAAGGATGGAAATTATGTACTCATCCAGCCTGTGGCATGGCCCAGCTCTGATGTGGGGCTCCCATACCCCAACCAGTGCATGGGGAAAGAAGTTACATGGGAGGGGTACTTGTTCTTTCGTGGTGCTGCAAGTCTTTTGTCTCTCTCTCTTTTCTGGCAGTTCACCCATGGCAAACGTAGGATACAAGCTCTGAGTGGCAGCAGCACCCCATGGCAGATGTAAGGACCGCATGGAGCCACGACGGCATGGAACAGGCATATCCAGAGCTGTACTGGAAAAATCAGAGAGCTAGTACTGGAGAAGCAATGTCAAGGCTCAGGACAATTGCTGCCAAGGTTCAGTTTTAAGTACAATAGTGCAACAAATTGATGCTTTGGGCTCTGAAGATTTTGGGCCAAAATTCACCTGCAATCAGCTGGTTTATACAATGTTTTAAAACAAACTCAGACTCAATTAGAAAATCTGCAGTTCAAGATTTGAAAGGTTTTTACTTGAAGGTCAATGTCTTTTTAGCCTGGTTACTTCTAAACTGGGTACAGTGTGTCTGTCCAACTACTTATTCTCAGCTAGCAGCAGGACATCCAAATTGTCCTTGAAATGTCACATAACATGATTTGTACTTTCAGTAATTCACTTCTTTGACATTCTGATTGTTGATATATTGCTACCAACAGAGTATACAGCATTACAAAAGAGAACTACACTTTGTACCTCAAATGTCTTGACTTCAAAGCATTTAAAGTTTATAAACAAAAAGACATAGCCTCAGTGCAGCACCAAAGAAAGCAATTTATGTAAGCAGAAAGTCTGGAACAAATAATTAAAACATGAGACTAAACAAAAACACTTGTGAGTTTGCTGAAACAACTTTGAAATATAAACTCATTTTTTCTGTGTATATTTATTTGCACTTTACCTAAGGGTGCCCTTGCTTACTTGTGTTGCATCTGGAAGCACATCAGTGGTAGCCACGTGGAGCTCACTTGTCAGGCTCTTTTGCCAGTGTGCCCATGCCTCATTCCAGAGGCAGCCTGGATGTGTCAACCTCTCTGCCAGTGTACAAATTTTTTATTCTAAACATGCAGGTGAAAACCCGCAGTAGCACACCTGCCATCCCTCAGCTTATCTCAAAGACACAGCTCCACAGCAAGTACCTCTCTTTCTCTTCTGTGACCTATTAGAGTTATGCAGGATTTCTAAACACTAGTTCCCCAAGAAACTGGTTTGGATGATATACTCCACTTTAACATCTGTCACACCTCAGTAAGCCACTTCTCATGCCAATGAGTGGTTGCGGTTGGGAAAGAAGTTATTTTACTAATTTGTCTTCTCATCCCCCATCCCGCAGGAGCTGGAGTAACCCCTCAGGGATGGCGGAGTGCAAGACACACAGCGGCAGCTTTGGGGGCACCAGGAGGATGGAAAGGCAGCTCAGCGCATCCCAGAGCAGCGAGAGGAGGCTGCGGCAGTCGGTACCAGCGCTGCAGCGATGCCTCCCGCGATTCCCGCGGCACTCGGGGCTCCTTTCCCAGGAGGGAGCGCCAGCCGCGATCGCGGGGCGCCACCTGGCGGGGAGCGGGACAGCGGGACAGCGGGACAGCGGGACAGCGGGACAGCGGGACAGCGGGGCTGGGACGGGCCCCGCGGGGACAGCGGCAGGCAGCGATTGTACGGGCAGGAGACAAGGAAATCAATCCAGACTGAAATAATCTGGGGCAGTTTCTTATGTCCCAGTAGAAGTGGGTTAACTTTAGAAATCAAAGTCCTTTTCTCTACACAACAAAGATGCGCAGCTGAATTTATTGTAACAATGTTGCTATGAAGAGGTACAAAATCCCAGAGTAAAGGAAGCCAGGGGAGCGGTGGCACTGCCTAACTTTTCCTGCGCCAGCCCATCAACTTGGAGCTAATAAAATCATCAAGCGAGGCTGCAAAAAGATAAACCTCTTCTCCTAGAAGCTATTTGTGATACAAGAGGGCTAACAGGAGAGGGATGGGCACTTAGGATCCTGCACAACGTGAGACCTCAGGAGTTAGTAACAAAAGCTGCTTCTGTCCAACACTGGGTTGCAAACTCAAACTGACAGCCACAGGACCACAGAGGGCTGGGGCCATCCATCCAGCATGCTGAGGTTCTCCAACCCTTGCTGTGGCGTCCTGCGGTGCCATAACCAGCTCCCAGAAGTATTTCAGGTGCACTTACTGCAAGCTGTAGCTGTGTATTTCAGTACAGGACTACTCTTGCTATGCTCCAGGATGCATGACTTATCCTGCAATAGAGCTCTAGGCATTTTCTTTTTAAATAAAGGCAAGGGGGTGAAAAAAGAAAGAAAAACCAGGAAGAAGAAAACCACAGAAAAATCCATTTTGAGGAAGGTTCTTGAGGTGTGATCCTTGTGTGACCTGCAGCAGGGCCAGGAGTTGGACTTAATGATCCTGATGGGTACCTTCCAACTCAGCATATTCTAACATTCCAAGATACTTTAAAAAAGAAAAAAGAGATTTATTTCTTTGTCAAAACATTAAGCCTCTAATTACACTGCTCTAAGTACTTGGGCAGTGAAGACCTTCTGGCAGAGGAAAGTATGCAGAGGCCTGCTATTCTGAAACTAAAGTCAGTCTCATCAAGACATTGCAACCAATGTTACTAATGACAGTGATTCTGTATGTCTTAATACCGCTAGTCAAGAGAACAATCCTTGATGGAAAATTCTGGCTTTAACATTTCAGAAGTTAGGGCATAAATGAACCTCCAAAAGCCACAGCCATGTATAAAAAAACCCCAAAAAACACGAACCAAAAGAAAACATAACCCCCATCTACAAATAAAACAACCAACCAAAAAAGCACAAACAAAACCCCACAGCCATCAATAAAACACTACTACTTATTTAAGGCTTAATACACAGTTGAGAAAATGGGCATGTTTCTGGCAAAGCATCTTCCACTGGGCTTGGCAGTCTACAAATGCTGCTGACAGACAGAAGGATGCTAAAGTTTTAATGTCATCTCTGATCACACAAGAAGGAAGGAACTCCTTGAGGATCTAATTCAATTGTCCAGGAAAAAGCTGGAACTACCCTTTTCAAAAAAGAAATCAGAAAAAAAAAAAAAAACACCAAGTGAATTTTCATTTTCCCCATTATCTCTGCAAACCAGACACCAGAAAAGAGAACAATTTCAGGACCCAAATCACTCTCCACACACCAGATATTTTAGATTCAATAGCGAGAGGCAAAGCAATGCACCATTACCCTGTTTCTTGCTGTATCAGAACCACAGCGTGGCTTCTGAATACAAGATCAGACCCATCACAAAGTGAACGAACAGAATAGCCCAGGTAAACAGAACAGGTTTCAGTTCTTCATACTCCCGCTTTCCAGAAAGGAACAGACTTTTTTTTTTTGTGGCAGAGCTGTATTTAATTAATTTTCATAACAAATCAAGAGAACAAACAAAAAACCACTATTGTATCCAAATTAAAGCAAGCAAAAATGAATATTTAAAAAATACTACAAAGATGAAGCAGCTACAATGAAAAGAATAAAAAGCTTTTCAATTCCATTTTTTGCAAAATTACACTCTGATACCTTGCACACACAAGAATGCAGCCCTCAGTGGAAAAAAAGTCCAGTACAAAATAGTTTTAAACCCACATATTATCATACTGCAATGAAAATAATTCACATTTGAAGAAAGCCGTCACATTTTATTTTTCTCTTCAGTAACAAGATTACTGCACAAAACAATCATGTGCTTTTTCTCACAATCATTAATATCTTACAGCCTTAGTGATTCTAAAACTGATACTGTGAGGTTCCAACATTTGTTGCTGCTCAAGCATGCCACATAAGACATACATACTAGTTTATACAAATGAATGTGTTTAGCTGATCAGCTGAATTCTTTCCTTCTCATTCATCAACCCAACAATTATTATTTTGCTGCACTGATAAGGCTCTGTGATTCTGTGGTGACCACTTTTGACTTCTGCTGATGACACACGAGAAGGAATCATAATCCAAGTAATACCTAAGGTGGGCTGACTTCACTGGATCAACACAACAGAAGAGCAATCAAACCTATTTCTCACTCAAGCAAGCTCTCAAGTGCAAAAACAGGCCATACATTGAGAACTGAGCTGTATTCCTCACAGAACCAGATCCCAGAGCAGAACCACACTTCAAGTTCACAGTTGCATAAGAAAAAAGTCCTGAGATCCTTTGGCTAGATTAAGGTCTTATTGGCAGGTAGAGCTCCAGTAGTGGCCTAACTCAACCTAAAACAATTTACTTAACCCAAAAGTCAAATTGCTCCACTGAAGCAAGTAAGGTAGAGTTCAGTTTGAAGAAGTGGTCTGAGACTATAAGGAAGGAAAAATATTAAAATAAAATTAATTTTAAAAAAACCCCAAAATCTCTTATTAAAACTATTGGATAGACTCAAACTGAGACACAGAATGTCTGACAGTCTTCTTGCAGACAGCCTTGAGAGCACTAGTTAGTAGTATTGTTTCAAAATTAAGAGATGAACAACAGAATAAACATTTATTAGCATCACAGGAAACATGGCATTTCTCTATTTATATCTAACCCTCAGCTACATAATACTTAGCTGTCAACTCCACCACCAATTCTCAGACCTGAAATATCCAAATACTAAAAACAGTAACAGTGCAGGCAAAAGCCCTTTGGGTGATCATACCACTTCTTGCAAAACACAGTGGGACTCTACCAAATCAGTGTGACTACCATGGTAGTGCACTCAAAACATACTTCAGTTATTTTATGCTCTAATCAATGTTATTCAAAACACATATAAAAGTTGGACCAAGTTAAATAGAAAACATGGTTCCACAGGTGCTACTTATGGAATCAGAAATGTTTGGGTGTTTTTATGATTCATTTTTCACAGCATCCAAGTTGTCATGAAGGGTAGGGCAAAAGGTCAGGACAGTTGGCCGCAGTCAGTAATGACAATCTTTTTGGAGGGCTTTCCACTCTTGGAACCAAAGCTCTCAATTTTTTTCACAACATCCATTCCTTCCTTTACATGGCCAAACACAACATGTTTTCCATCTAGCCTGTAAAACAAATACACAAAGACAGTTTTACTTAAAGCAACATAAAGACTGAACCAAACAAAGCTCTGTGAAAGCAGGTTAGCAGACCTTCACAGCTCTCACCAGCTGATCAACTCTATGGGAAAGGCACAACTCTACAAGTGAGACAAAATACTTTTAGCTCTGGACCTTAGAAGCATTCTGAGGGATAGCTGCCTTCTTGCTCCCACAGCCCTTCCTCCCTCAGGTAGCACAAAACAATTTCTTTTCCACTGGAGTCAAGTAATTTGGAAATAAAAGCAAAACTGAGAAACAACCAAACAAGAAGCCCCATCAATCCACAAACAAACAAACCAACCAACCCCTCCAGATTCAGGCATCAATTCAGGAGGTTAATCTGCAAGGCTGAGAACCTACCAGTCAGTTTTTGCAGTGCAAATGAAGAACTGGGATCCATTTGTATTGGGTCCTGCATTGGCCATTGAAAGAACACCTAGAACAACAGCAGCAGCTTATTAGATTGGTGTGACAAGTTTGTAGCAGAGAAGACAATTTTCCTCTGCACATTTAGACTAAAGATGGACAGATAGAAGACATGATGGTCTCAGGGTCTCAGAACGATTTCTAATGCCAACTTCTTGCCTTTGACGATTCCCTCCTGCCCACCCTCTCTTCCTTCCACAGCAAGAGTGTTACTAATGTAATTAGTTGTACATGTCTTGAACATGACTAACATCAGCTAAGCTCTACTGTGGTTCAACAGCAGCAGTAGTCTCCTGGGATGAGGAGGTAACAATGCGAAAAAGAGAGACTGTAGAATTTGATCAGATATTCTTCTGTATGGTCTTTACTTTTTCTGAAAAGGACTTGCCTGTGTTACCTAGTAAATAAGAAATCCCAGATGTCTTTACTTCTGCAGTAATCATCTAAGTAAAAATTGAAGTCTATGACTTATTAAAGAGGAAAATAAAAGCAGTAAATTCACCTTTGCAGAATCTGTATGTCCAATATTGGCTGTCAGGTATTGGTACAGCAGTCTACACAAATATGCATATGCCAGGCACAAAACATTGTTAAGCCTCCTTGATACTTCTGTAATTACCAAATACCTCATAAAACTAAAAAAATCTTAATTTTTTAAAACACATCTTCATAAACAATGCTTCATTATAGGTTATAGTCATCAGAAGGTAGAAAGAACATGTTTATTTACCAGGTCCTACGTGCTTCAGTATGAAATTTTCATCTGGAAATCTACTGCCATAAATGGATTTTCCACCGGTTCCATTATGATTTGTAAAGTCACCACCCTGAAACAGTAATGTTTATTAACTCTACAAGCACACATAGAATTTTTTTTTACATCAAAAGTGATGCTATTAAAAATATACACAGTTGCTCTAATTTAGAAGTGACAACATCAGCAAATTTTCTTCATGTTAAGAATCAGAGTATGGCCACTCAATTTAAAACCATTTAACTAGATGAAGACAAATCAGGTTAAAAGTAAATTCCTGCTCCAGATATTCTCCAGCTGTCATCCAATAACCACCTTTCTGTGTTACCAGTCTTTCTCCCAAATGTGACGCAACAAACAGCAGTAATTTTAAGAAACACCTCAAAGGCCTCAAAACCAAATCACCCAAGTTCATTACCATAGGCAAGACCTCAGAACTCTTTTGTTCCCCTTCCTTTCTTCCAACATTATAAACATTGATGAGGATCTCCATTATTACCAATTGCTATTTCTAAGTTTTGCTGTTTAAGTGTTACACCTGAGCTATTTTAAACTTCCCTCAGTTACAGGCTGCTTGCCATAATAGATGTGACCACCTGTCTTACATTAGGAACAAAATAAACAGTTCAAACAAAAAACCCAGCAACAGTGACTTGCAGAGGTGGCTCCTAAACTGCTTCCAGCAATGTGCCGTCTCCTCTCCCAGGCATGACACCACCCATGACAGCAGAGAACTCACACCCAACAGGTATTGCACGTGATGTTCATCTTCCCATTCTGACCTTGAGTAACCTATTACAGGTGGTGTTACAGCTACTCCTACGCAGTCCCAGAAGTATGCTCTGCATGCCATGTGGAGACATCCAAACTGCCAAGTCCCGGATATGATGACCTTCAATTAGGCCATACCAATTGTCTGAATCATATTAACACTCCATCTCAAGAAGTGGAAAGGTCTCTACTGTTTTCTCTCACTTGAAAACTATTGAAACCTATGACAGTATTTCCACCTCAGCAATGACCTCCGAGTAATTCCTAAACATCAATTCATCATCTTGCCATACCATAGAATCAACCCTGTAGTATCCTTATTTTGGGTCCATTTGTGGGGACAATGCAAGGAGAACACTTACACAGAACTTCAAAAATTAGTGGCAGAAGTCAAAGTAGGATTTCTACTTTTTTTATATTTATGTATTTCTGATTCCAGAAAGACTTCTAAAGTCTGCCTCCATCAGTATCACAAAACCTTAGTTTGAATTTAAAAGTCAAGAAACCAGAATACCTGTCTCCTTTCCAGTCTTAGAGACAGATCAAACGATTATGGCCTCTTGTTTCAACAGAGGTATTTTTCACTTAAAAAATAATTAAGGACTGGAGACCATCACAGTCATCAGTTAATAAATAAAACACGCTTACTATAACCTTTATGTCAAGTATTTTTACAAAGCCATTCAACAATGCAATGCTGTTGAAATGTAGCTTTTTTTAAGGGAAGAGAGGACCACCAGGAATCACACAATCCAGTGCACTACAGCAGCTGCATCCTGTTCACCTGCCAAGCACAGCAGAAAATAAGGCTTGCAAAAAGGTTTGTTGTTATTTTTGTTGCTGCTGTTTAAGAAAAAATTGTCAACGTGCATGGACTCTTATCCAGAATTTCAAAAGATTCATCCTTTAAACCAACACAAAATCCATCTCAGGTGTGTCATCCCAAAAACAGACCCAAACCAAACCTTTTGGTTCCCTCCTCCCCTTCACATTAGAAAGATGTTCAGAAAAAAAATAAATTTAAAACACATTCTCTATTGTGAACAGATTATTCGACTTGGAATAAGGAAAGGACATGCTGTTTTCTTAGCTCCCTTAGAACACTAAGCTCATTGTCATTCTACCCACAATTACTTCTCACAAGTAAGTGCCATTTTGCCACCTATGCCCCACACTATAATACACTGCTATACAACAGCAAAAGCCTTCAGCCAGGCTTTGTTTTTTGACAGTTTACACATAATTTACATTTATTTGTAAAAAAGATGAGCTAAGCAACAGCCATTGCAAAAAGATCAGAAATGCAAGTCACGCTATCACTTCTTTATTGTGTAGTTAGCAAAGGTCAGAGCAGAGCTATTTCAAATGTTACTACTAATCTGTTTCTAAAATATATAATTAACATACAAATAAATTTAATAACAAAAGTAAAAAAGCCCAAACATTACCTGGCACATAAATGAAGGAATCACTCTGTGAAAAGTGGATCCTTTATACCCAAAGCCTTTTTCACCAGTGCAAAGAGCTCTAAAGTTTTCTGTGAAAACACAGCATAAAGTATTATACATGGCAATACAATCAAACACAACTAGATTAACTATGTCCTAAGTTTACACACTTCAAAAATTTTATTGTATCTTTAAAGTATTATCAATTTATTAGTTACTTCCATACTCAAAAAAGCCCTCTGTTATAAAGCTAAGAAAACAAAGCTTATTTAGCCTCAGAACAGGGTACAAACACAATCCTTTTCCATCCCATTCCCCTTTTATTTTGCTGTTGTATCTTAACTCCAATCCCTCCATCTCCCCCACCTTTGCCCAGAGTCAAAGGTTTCATTTTCTGACTTTTATGCCTCTGTTTTCCATTGTAATTGTGAGGATGATGCCTTTTTCTTTTTTAAACGATGTTCCATCTACTAGAAACTGACAGAAATATACATGTGTTTATTTCAGAACCACTAAATAAACAGATGAGAAAGGAAACATTATAAACCACAGCAACTTTGTGACATGAATGCGCTGATCAGCTAGTGACCAGGAAAACTCTAAGAAAGATGAACCCTCTTTGATTTACCCTTCCCCACTTGCTCTGGGGTTTAATTTTAATGCAAAATGTGGTTTTGAACATATTTATTCACCACTGATAACCCGATATATGAACTGTACTATCTTGATGCAAATTAAAAAATGAAACTATTTAGAAGAATAAATGAATTTCAACTTCTCACTAGTACTTCCTATCATATTTTTTGATTAACAAATTGGGATGGAAATAGTTCTAAAGGGTAGAAGAATGTGATTTGCAGGAACAAGAATAATCTAAAACTTAAATAGTTAAGTATGAAATTTTGGAGATGCTGCCTTACCTGCTGTCTTTGGAACCACATCAGCTTTCAGCTGTTAAAGAAAAACAAACCAACAAATTCATAAGTCAGCCTTTTCATATGTGCATAGAAAAACTTCCACATGGGAGACTGGTACAACTGCACCTTCTTCCCAAAGCGGTAAGCTATCTGAAATTACAAGCCACCCAAAATGACATCAGTACTTTAAAACTTTCCAAGCATTTGGACAGTAATTAAAAATATCCCCTCAGTGCAACTTTCAGCCAGCTGATAAACAGCAACTTAAGCAGTGCCTAATAAGTTCATTGATCAACACAGTAATTTAACTAAGAAGAATCTTTACAATGAACCTTAAGGATCAAAGCTGATTTGGATATAATTGGAGAAACCAGTCTCCCCAGCACAGAGCCAGCTGTTGAAATCTGCAGAAGAGGCAAAGGAAAAAGAGCAGACACTGTCTATCAAAATCTACCCATATTACACAGATGTTGTAACCAACAAAAACTTCTGATTTTGATTAATGCGCATCTTTTTACTAATCTTAACAAGGGGCACAACAGTGGCCATTCCAGTCAGGCCAAAGTTTTACCTAGTCGCACATCCTGCCAGTGGCTAGCACCAGACACTGCTGTGACATAGTGCATAGCAACAGTCTGGCTGTGGCAAGAACTTAATGTTCCTCCCCCACGATACTCTCCTCAGACTGCTATAATTTGCAATCGAATCTAACCACAACTTAGCCAAAGATTCAAGGCAATGCTGCAATGCGTTCAGATTTCCTGTAAACTGGGCACACTAAAAATCTTCTAACATGGAAATTAAATGCTGCTGCAAGAAATACAGGAACACTAACACCGTCTTTTTTATAACACCCTATTATAAATTACTGTATCTCATTGATAAATGAGGTACTTGCACAATAGTATTTTTACCTATGACTCCCTGAAATGCACATGAGCTGGAAGAGTCCAATTAACTTATATGCTGACACTTTCAATGGATGAAAATAAACTGGCCTCAAAGGAACCCCTTTCAGAGAGAACTCTTATGAACTAAATTAAAAGTCTGTGAATACAGTCGCAAAGCGGGTGCTGGCGGCAGAAGGGCACAGGGAACTCGCTCAGCAGGAACACGCAGGAGAGGCGCTCACGGTTCCGGAGCAGTGCCCTCACTCCCTCCCCTCCCACACCCAGGGCCCGTACCGGGGCAGGAGCGCAGGCGCCCTGGGCACACGGGGCGCGGCGGGCACGGCACGGCACGGCTCGGCACGGCACGGCTCGGCACGGCTCGGCACGGCTCGGCACGGCAGGGCACGGCTCGGCTCGGCACGGCTCGGCTCGGCACGGCTCGGCTCGGCTCGGCTCGGCACGGCTCGGCACGGCACGGCACGGCTCGGCTCGGCACGGCTCGGCACGGCAGGGCACGGCTCGGCACGGCTCGGCAGGGCACCCGGGGCGGTGCTTACGGACGGACAGCCCGCCCGCCGCGGGGCCCGCCGATCGCCAGCCCGCCTCGGCCGGCCTGTCCCCGGACGGCGGGAGGCAGCTCCGGGGGGGCGGCACCTCGGGGAACCCACAACTAAAAACCAAACCACGGGCACCCCGGGCAGAAGAGGACGCGGCTGGAGGCGCGATGGGCGGGCTGGGCGGCAGGCGGGGAGCCCAGCGTGGGCCCGGCCCGCGGCACGGCACGGCACGGCACGGCACAGCACGGGGAGGATTATTCCTGCTCACTATTTCAGCTCACGCACTGCGGCTGAAACTCGCCTCCCTCCCACCGGGCCTCCCCGCCCCGGGCCCGTCCCGCCCGCCCTCCCGCGCTGACCTTGTGGCCGCCATGCCCATACCCCATACCCGTACCCATACCCCATGCCCGTACTCCATACCCCATGCCCGTACTCCATACCCCATGCCCGTACTCCATACCCCATGCCCGTACTCCATACCCCATGCCCGT
>JAWWTY010000158.1:11307559-11319389 GCA_035222235.1 Margarornis squamiger
CCGTACCCATACCCGTACCCATACCCCATGCCCGTACCCATGCCCGTACCCATACCCCATGCCCGTACCCATACCCCATGCCCGTACCCATACCCCATACCCATACCCCGTGCCCGGCCGAGCCGCCCGCAGCCCCGGCCCTACCTCCAGCACGACGCGGCCCAGCGGCTGGTTGTCGGCGCCCACGTCCAAGTACACCACGGGGTTCGGCGGGCCGGCCCCGGCCCCGGCCCCGGCCCCGCTGCAGCCGCGGGCACGGGCGGCGCCCAGGCGGGACAGCCCCGGCAGCGGCGGCAGGGCCGGCAGCAGGGCCCCGGGCGGGCGGAGCAGGCGGCGGGCGGCGCTCAGCGCCAGCATCCCGCGGGCAGGCGGCGGTCACCGACACACCGACGGACACACCGACACAGCGACACACAGACGGACACACGGACAGCCCACGCTGCCCGCGGCCTTTATAGGCTCCGTCGCGGGCCCGCAGCGCCCCCTGGCGGCGGCGGCGGGGGCAGCGCAGGGCGAGAGGCCGGGGGAGCGCGGGCTGCCTGCGGGGTTGGCTTCCTTCTGTTTGGGTTGGTGTGTTTGTTTGTTTGTTTGTTTGGGGGTTTGGTTGGGGTTTCGTTCGTTTGTCTCTGGGGAGGTTGTTTGTGTTTCCCCACATTCCCCCAGATTTGGCCGTGCGGCGCCCGGGCCCGGGCGGGGAGCCTGCGGGACCGCCCGGGGCACCGCGCAGGGCAGCGGGACAGCGCCTGCCCGGGTTAAACAGCTTACAGCGAAAGGTTTCTCGTGGTCTGTATGGAAATAACAACACCGATCATCTTAAGTTTTCCTAACTTGGTAACTTGGATGAAAACACTTAGTGCATATTTCACCCACATTCATATATTACTTTGAAATTTCGTGATTCCATATACAAGTACTTCCAGGAGTTTTTCAAATTCATTATGCCACAAAATGTCTTTTAAAAAAAAAAAAAAATCGGGTCATTCTGTTATTTTCACGTTCCTTGTGTTATAAATTAAGTTATTCTAATTAAGGTTGGAGTAATGCAGCCATGTAATACAGTATGGCAGAATCGTACAAAGACAGCCCCTACGTGAGGGATAGTACATTTTCAATCCCACCTAAGTTCTTTGTGTCAAGCAGCTAAAAGTGCCTTCATCAGTGACATTCACAGAAATGGCAAAAAGTTGTCAATCAAGGCACTGCCCTGACCACAAAGACCAGAGCAGAACTATAACACACAATTACAAACAAGTGAGAAATTCTAGACAAACACATTTTTTCAGGCACATGCTCCAGAGACACCCACAGATCGTGCCCCCTGAACTGCTGATGCTGTAGGAATGACCACAGCAGGTACCATGCTTTGTACCTGCAGAATGGTATTAAGCTATGTCAAGAGGTCCATCTTGTCCTGAATGCTCAGAGGAATGCCTAAGGATGAGTGCAAACAGGGAGGGGTGTATTATAGGCTAGTATGCTTTCAACCTCCTACTGCTTTCACTCCAGAGAACAGCCCAAGTTGGATGTTACTTTGGTATATAGTAATCTTTTTTTTTTTTTTCTCCTGTGTACTTATCCACTCGTTGGACCTGTCTTAACATCAGCAGCTTCCTTGGCAATGAACTGGAAGCTGCCCTTCCACAGGCCTGTTGACCATAGCATCAAGAATCTCTTTGGTTTGAATATTTGCTCCCATTACTTTCAACTAATGTACTCTGCTTTTTGTGCTAGAAGAGATAAGTTCATTGCTATCTACCTTTGTCAGACAGACCTACAGCTCTTCTCCTTTCAGTCATTTCAAGACTGAAAAGTCACAGCCAACTAAATTATTATTTATAAGAAAGCTCTTCTGTGTCTTTGGAATCATCTTTATTGGCCTTCTCCGAGCTCTTCCACTTTTATGGATTTTTTTGGATGAGGGGATCACTTCACAGTATCCAAGATAATGATGAACAATGACGTACTTTGTACATACAGTGCCATGCTGGTATTTTCTATTTCTTTACTGGTAATCTAAAGGTGTGGTGATTTTTTTTTGTAATAGCTAAATCAGTATGAATTTTCTACTTTGTCATATCCTCTCAGGTTCAGGTCCATTTTTTGGAAATTATAACTTCTGTTATTTTAATCATCAATCTGCTTATTCTCTAGTGACCATAAAACCCCTCTTTTTTAATGTTTTAATTGCAATAGCCAATGGAAGCCAAAATGAGGTGTTCTGTGCCTCCCTATAACAGACAGTTCTGGCCCTGAAGGATTTATTATTTAAAAAACAAGACAAAAGATGAGCAAAAGAAACTACCATCTTGTTTCACACTTAGGAAACCCAGGCAGAACAGCTTTGGACTGTTTTGCTAAGCATTCACAGGTGGCTTTAGTAGAGCAAACAATGCAGTTTTTTCTCATTTGCAGACTTGGTGAGAAGGCAAAACAACTCTCTCTCAGAGTGATGATTTTTTTCATTTGAGAATATGGACTAAATTATTATCTCTAGGCTTTTGCAATAAAGCTACTAAATCACTTGATATGGCCTACTCCTGCAGAATCACATGAGTTAAAACTCATGCAGACAGTTTAACTAGGAACTTGTGAATTACAGAGGTCACTTTCCAAGAAGGACAGAAGAAGGTCTCTAAAAGCTGTCAAAAACCACTCTATCACTGCTGAGCGAGGCCTAGAGCTAGCTCAGCAAACTGAGACTACTTTTGGGGAGCTTAGAACACATCCATTTGAAGATATGCTCATTGTTGCAATTCTGCAACATCTGGGTAGGAGGTAAGGACATTTCGCTAGAAAACAAGCACGCCCCACGCTAGACTAGATAGGCAACAGAATGTGGTTGCACAGACAAAAGCCAAGATAAAGTACTTCAGCAGAGCTATCAGGGAGATGGGTTATCCGCCCTACAGATTTCACCTCCCTTCCCCCATCTCAGAAAATTATATAGGAATTACAGATAGATAAACAAGGAGGACCCTTTTGAAATCAGTTTCTAAACGTATATTTTTAGAAACACACCTGCAAGAGGACCCTTCTTGTGTTATAGCAGAGAAATTTCTGCACGGGAAAAAGAACCTTAAATGATGCAATAACAGAACTTCATACTGATACTTACAGCTTAAACAAGACTATTCAGTAACTGAGTAAATATTACCACCATTGTGCCAAGATGAATAGGGAAACAACAACAGCAGTTAAGTGGCTGTTCTAAAGAAGCGGAAGGAATAAGTGCTTGAAAGATGACCTAAATTTGGGAATTTTGATTTCAAGCGTCTTGAAATGGTGTTACCCCAGCAGACAGACACTGCATTGGTAAAAAGGTGATATGTATTCCTGACTCTAACTGCATGACTATATGCCTACTTGTTTGGGACACCAAAATGTAGGTTAGTTGTATTATTCAATCTTTGATTGCTGCTGTTGGATTTGTCTTGGCAGCTGTGGCAGGATCACATTTTGCAACGTAACAACTGCAAGAATGCAACTACATGAAACTCACCTTTGTCTGTGGCCCAGTGTGGTTCGCTCTTCATGGGGCCATATGCTTGGACCATGCAAATAAAAACCTAAAATGTAGGCTGCAGCAATCTACTATTTAGTGCATTTCATAGGAACATCACTTGATAAGGTGATACAGGCAATACCCATAGTATTGATTTTAACATTCATAATAAGATTCCTTGCACGTCTGGAATGTGGTTGTCTCAAGGACTCTGCTAATCGGGACTGCTAGCAGAGGGAGAGGTCAGGCAGGTACTCAGCTTGATTTTAAGTGAGAAGAACAGGAATTTGCAGTGGGCATTCCCACCTCCAACCTGCAGAGGCTGGATGTGCTGCACTTCAGAAGACAACTCTTTCTTCAAGGTTTTGGCTAAGCTAGAAGATGAATTGAGATCTGGAAAGGATCTCTGTGATATGCATTTATTTATGAATGGGGACTAGAGTAGGGGAGATGGTGAAAGACCTTTCCAGTATACTAAGTGATTGCAGTGCAAAATTAAACTATACAACTGCTCAAAGGGCATAGAGTAGCCACAAAGGTACAGTTACAGATAAAAAGAAAAAATGCTAATAAATATTTCCCCTGACCAAGGTTTCCTCCTAGGAACTTGTATTAACGCAGCTCACTACGTGAACCTTCTCTCCAGCACGCATTGTACATAAAGGAGGAGTTTCCCCATATGACTTCATACTAATTATCTACAAATAGTCATACAAGAAAAACCTCAATCCACTCATGCTCGTTACAGCTGTGATTAGCATTTTAATTTCAAAAGTTGTGAGTGACACTGCTTGCCCGGAATTCATTACTCAATCTCCCTGCATAATGCATGGAAACTCACTGCTAATATGTCAGATTACACAGTGCCTTTACGCAGTGCCCAGGGCACCTTGCAGCTGCCTGCAGCTTCCCAGAAGTTTGTCCATACACAAACTCCAGCTGCTTACAGATAGATCTCAACAGCCTGGCGAAGCATGTAGGACATTTTAAATGCATGTTTTTAGGCTACAAGAAAAATGCAGCTATTACTCCCAGTGGCTCAAAAAGCTCCAGAACATGGATAGGTGTTTTGCCTGTGGGTGGGTGGGGAGGTGCATTGCATACTTATGAAATAGCAAAAGTTACAGGAGCCCTTTTACCTTCTAAACCACCAAAATTTCAATTATAACAGAACCTGAAATTTACAAGGATCAGTTCAGTTTATTTACCACCTCTGATCTGAGGAACGAGTAATAAGGCAATACCATCAGAAATACTTTTAGAATTGATTGGTCATGCTACTTCATCTTCCATGAGCAAGATGAGCCTGGAGCTTGGGATGATCTTACTGAAAATGGAATTGTGCAGGAACTACTCATTAAAGGAGACTGTCAGCAGCTCCTTCCTGAGAAGTGGAAGTCAACACTGTGTTTGCCCTCCTGTCCATGCCAAGAGGCTGTTGCAACACCCACCTATATGGAAACCTACACGTGTTCTCTCCCCACTACCAGCTCTTGCAGTGCCCCGTTTTTTCTCATTCTGTCTGACTCCACTGACCAGGCCTTGTTTCTGTGATATAACAAATATATAACTCATCAAACGAAAACCAGAGGTGCACCAGACACTTCCTATAATCACTGTCTAGAACACTAGAGAATGCAAACAGGTGAAAGAAAGGGAAGAACATGACACATTTAGCCTTTTAAGACTGACAGGGTGGTAATAAGACATTCTAGGCTGAGGTGAATTTTACAAGTAAATTTTACTTGCAACTCAAGTAGGAAATGGTTGCAGTGTTCACAGAGGCACAGGGCCATGTGCAACAAATGATCCCATGCAGCATGTCACCAGCAGCACTCCAGATTTCCAGCTATATGTTTTTCATTCTCAATCCCTGCTAAAGTACTTTATTTTTAAAAATTATTTTCTTATGTGTCTTTGGTTCAATTTTGATCCCTTTTCGGATTTTTTCTCCTGCCCAATATTTGGCAGATTTCTACATAATTATTTTCCTTAAATTGTTGTGTCTTTTTTTTTTTCCCATAGAAAAAACAAAAACACAAACCAAAACAAAAACAAATCCAAAAAACACCGACCTTTCTGTGCTGTTTCTCAAGAGCTCTGCTTCAATCAGCTCCCTGGGAAAGCCTTGGGTTTTCCTTGAGTTTGTCTTGTGTACAAATCTAGCACTTGAAGTAAACAGCTGCCTCTTCCTTTTGCAAGATGAATCATCCTGTCTGCTTAAACTAATTCTAACAATAATCAGAGTTTTGAAACATGTTTTTCAGTTGTAGAACTTCACAACAGGAGCTGAAAGCTAAAAATGGTCAGATAGCCTCAGTTTGAACAAGAATCACCCAGAAATGAAAAGCTTCACAGATATAACAAGACTAAAAAAATTCCACCAGTAATGAATGACTCTGCTGGAACCAACCTCATCACACAGAATCTCTGACATTCCTCTCTGCTTTTTTGCAGCATCACTACAGAAAGGATCTCTTATCTTCAGCATACAACAGCATTACTACATCAGGTAGCATGGAACATTATGACACACTTCTATGACATAATTACATGTGACTGTCATCTGAATAGACAGTGTCTCTCCAACTGAGCTCACACATTGTCAGATGCAAATTAACATGTGTCACATTTACAATCAACATAAATTTTGGATAGTGAAGCATTTGCTGAAATTTTTCAAAGTTCAGGGTAAGAAATTCTCTTAGTATTCAAAGGAGTCAAGAGTCTACCTTTCCTCAGCTTTTGACTCTCAGTGTCACTCCAGCCCATTTTGCCATCAGTTTGGTAGTGGCAGTATGAAAGCCATGCTTCTTTCCATCATTCATAACTTGGAAAGGAAAACTCCTAGGATTTCTTATGAAGTAACATATTCTGAATAACATTCTGAACAACTTTCTGAACGGGAAGCTCATCAGATGGGTAAATGGGTAAGTTTAGAATTCACTAATTTTGTGTGTCTTAAAAACGTACATTCTGAGAAACAGAAGGAAGTGAGCACCGATTATAAATTTGAAACATAAAAAAGTTGAACAAATTTAAATATCCATTAAAAGACAGTAAGACTTCAACTCCAGAATTTCATTAGTGTGGGGAATTTCAACAGTTTTTGCAAACCAAATGAGGAAAACAACAGTCTGTATATTTTTTTAAAATATTTGGCTTTTTCTAGAGTTTAGTTAAAATTTTTTACAGTTAGCAACCTGTCTCTGCATTCACAATAATGTGTTGATATGAGAACAAGGTGACAAATTAAAATAAATGTGCCAGAACAGTCTAACAAAATCCAAAACAACTGACATCATAAACCATCTATGGACAAACTGCAAAGTCTAGACTGGTAAGATTCAATTAAAAATGAAACTCGTCAAAACTCTGACCTAGGGGAAAACCAGAATTCATAATCCCAAATCTACCTCTTAGGATGTCTAATAAAGCCAAAAAGGTGTAGAGAAACCAGCGTATTTAGAAGCGGTAAATAGTAGTGTTTCTGGAGATGCTAGCTTTACTGTAACTGGATCTATCAAAAAGTAATGTAAGTTCAGTATTTGGAAAGATACTGGACAAACCAAGCAGGCATATTCAACAATGAGGGGAAAGAGCTTAATCTTGTCTAGTCTACAAAAGGGAAGGATTTTAACAGAAGGCTAGACTTAAATAGCAGAAAACCAATTATTATAATCTAGGCAAGGAGTTTCTGGAAATGCAAGTGAACTGTGTAGCAAACCAACCAGTCAGTGCACCTGTGCCATGCCATGTGCTAATGCCTGTGGGAGTCATGACCTAATTGCTGTCTGCTTGCTTTATAAATGAAATTGCATAATTGATTAGGCTCCTTGCAGACTACTTATATATTCCCCTGAAAAATTCTGTAGACTGATGGAGCCAAGACATCTCAGCAGAAGCTTTCAGTGGTCTGTGTGAGACAAGAAAAATCCTATGTTCTTTTCAGAGAGAGCAAGTGTGAATAGTGCATTGAGACACTGAGAGACATAAGGAGTAATATCTTACATGGAGTCAGTAGGATTTCAGTGACACAGAAAGTGGAAAACTGTAATAAGCTGAAAAAGGAAGGCTCATGACTGGAAGTTCACAATAGAGAAAGATTTGTACAAATTGGGAATTTAGGCAGATAGAAGTGAGTTCTGGTTAAATATATATAAATGTAAGACTAGGTACACAAATGTAAAAATACGTTTCTTCATTTTAAAAGCAAACAGAGAAGGATAAGAAATGAATTATATATAGCATACCAGGTGAGAGGTGTACAGCTATTTTATATGCTGTCTAGCTTACTTATTTAAAGGAAAGCAAGCAGCTCTATGCACAGGACTCCTGTCCACATTGTCCAAGTGGAAAAGAAACAGGGGGTCCCTCTTCTTCTATGTCCCATGTTTCTGTTTTCAGTCTTTTACTCCTGTAAAAAGCATGATGAAGCATATGGCAACAGAATACAATGGGCACAAACAAATTAACACAATTCAGAGATCCATACTGATGAGGAAGGGTAGAAAAAAAATGTAGGGAAATAGGATTGTTCTCAAGTTGACCAACAATTAATTAGCACATGAATAAATGGAGAAGTCATAAACAGATACTCATGCAGGTGACTTTCTGAAAGCACAGGCAGAGTGCATGACACACAGAGCACACTGCCAGGACGTAGGACAGAAGACAGCAGCAACAATTGTGTACACACTGTACCTATCCTGGGCCCTTCAGCTGACATCTGGGAGAAACCCCACTTTCAGAATTGTCATAGCCTCCTCAGACTTCAAAGTAAGCTTGAAAAACGTACATTGTTTAAGGACATCACTCGAGCTCTTCATACTTTCCTCCATCTGTACAGTGCCAAAGTGAGTCTGCACTACGTCTCGCTGACACTTCTGGGGGACTTCCAGGAAAACAGAATACCAAACCAAAATATTTATCCATTATTGGCTAGAATGGATAAATATTTTTTCTGTTTCGCTACTGAGTACACTGTAACTCAATTTTATTATATTATCTAAAAAGTCCATTGTAATGGGTAGTGCCAGCAAGGAAGACAGAAGTTGAGTCAGAAACGTATGATTTTTTCCCAATTTTGAGGAAATAAATCCCTAGTCTAGATTTATATATACATATATTTGCATGTATTTCAATCAATAATAAGGGTATGTGTCCTTGTGGAGGTGTGGAATAATTGGTATACATGATTGCATAGATACTCATATTCTGAAATGGTTAGGTTGCTCCCAGGTACTTCAATGCATTTCAAAGGTGGTTTCAGACTAAACACTTCCACAAATGCCATATAAAAATACTGAGATAGTAAAAAGAAGTTTACTCTGTTAAAGCAAGTTCTCAGATGCAAAGTGGCTGATGTCTGTGGCTGTGGCTACATATGGTGTAGAACTACGCTGGGACAGGACCTGTGCATGCCATGGCTGTTGTTGATGTGACCCTGTGTGTATTCCTTGTACCACAACGTAGTCTGCCTACAGGTGAACAGGTGGATAAATTAAGCTGACTTTGTAACTCCAAGGCTGCATTTAGAAACCAAACACTTCAGGATGGAGATGCATTAAGAAATGTCTCATTTTAGTCATCTTCTAAGGTCATTGATTTCACTTTAATGATACCCTCCAATTGAAAGAAAAGTACCAAACTTGTGAGAATTTAAAACAAAGGTGTTGGATGTTTAACCCCTCCGCACGTGCCAACACCACAGAGAAGCCCTTCTTCTTCCCTGCTATTCATATCACATAAAGATTTCATTTTGAAGTAATTACTTCTTGTTTAGGAGATAAGCAATGCCCTGCATACTGAACAGCGAGTCACCAACGCCTTGCTCAGCAGGGACTTTCAGCTGTGTGATCCCATGCTTATCAGTAAATTTGCATTCATAATCTTTTATTTTATTCTCTGTCTCTTCCAGGGTGGTTCACAGCTTTCCCTTCCTGCACCAAGTCCTGCTCTCCAAAAAAGGTACACCCTGCGCAACTGACTTCCACATTAACACAAACCAGGGAGGGCAAAGGGGAAGTTTGTGGTTTCAAAAACAAACTGCAAATTTACAAAGCAGCTGCCAATTAGCCAGATCTTAATTTTGCAAATTTATTTAGGAAAAAAAAATTTAACATGAGCAAATGAGAATACTTCAGTGTTACAACAGAGTATATAAATGTCTAGGAATAGTCAAATAATTTGATCTTTAAATACAAAATAACCACATGAACACCTAATATACAGGTTTCATCTGAATACATATTTATTAGATAAATATTAGGTTGTCACATCATCTAACTACATACAGTTTTGCAAGACTAAAAATCACAATTATTTTTTCTGACCAGTTTAAAGTATGAAATGATTGCATTGTACTGTACATACAATGTACAAACAAAGACAATGGCCATTTTTGCATGTTACCTCAGATTGTACTTTTTTTTTTTAATTCTCCCTCTGATCGTGATATCAAAAATTGTACAAAGTATCAATTTGGTTACAATTTTTTTAATCCCCGTATTTTTCTTCATTTTTTCTGTAGCACCCTAAAAATACACAGGTGATAGACTAGTACACGTAAGCTAAATATTACATGTAGATAAAACAAAGGATCAGAGTATATTACAGAAGTGAAAGTGAAACAAATGCTGAGACTCCACAAACGCTAACAAACAGGATTCATTTTCCACATAAGATGGAGCTTCAAGCTTTTTTTTTCCTGCGAAATAAAAACAATGCACATTCCAAGGAAAATGAATGCATTTCTGTTAACATGTCTCTATTTGTCATTTACATATGTACAGCTGTCCCTTGAGTCTCCGCTGCAGACACTGGCGTGTATCTGTCAGTCCTATTAATAATGTCTTGGCAGCAGAACTGTAGATCTCTGTGGGTTCTTTCCCAGATGAACTTCCATACGGAAACGATTAAAAAGTAAACAAACAAAAGAAGAAGAATAAAAACACTACTGGAATCTCATATAATAATTAAGCTTTAAAAGAAATGACTGTGATTACCCTATTTCCTAATTTTTTTCTCTAAACTTTAACATGGCAGTGAACAGATAAAAAAATAACTAAATTTTCATTTAGAAGCTTTTTCATACTGACTTCACTATACAGTACCTGATTTTAGCTGACAGACAAGTATTAAAACTGTCTCAAATGTCCAACATTTGGGTGATGGGTAAAAATTGTATTTTCTCTCTTAAGTTCTGCTTAGAAACCAAACGTTTCTGTAAGTTTAAAAATGTCAACCGTCCGCTTCAATTATCTATTACTGTACAAGGCAGATGCCAACACTGCTCCAAACATATTGGTAATATCTATGGGTTTTTTTTTTCCCTTTAGGCTTTCCAACAGGTACTTTTAAATGATACATTTTAAATACTACCAGTTAGCAAAAGGTCAATCCTTAACATACCTGGCTTAAAGTACTAATGTTGTGTTTAAGAGAAAATTAATTTCAGATCACTAACTTAGCTGCTCAGGAATCAGTGGAGAATGGAACATTAAATAGAATCAATTAAAAAATCTGAGCAACCGCTTCCAACTAGTAGTGAAAATGTTCTTTATTCCCAAACCTATGGCTTAAGAAACTTACCCCCAAACAAAATCCGAACTCTAAGGGCATAAAGTCAGTTTATCATTAGCCACCCCTGCAAATGACTTCAATACCTATATAAAAAATGCAGAAAAAAACAGGGGAAAACTACTACAGTAAGATGGCTACAAAACACATCTGTATCCGTAACTGAAGAACGGTCTTTCCTAGGAATTGTGTGATAGCAGCACCACACCACAACCATATTACCATGTATTACACCAAGGTATCTTTAACATTCTGCAGAGATCCTCTACAGGTTGTCAAGCCTACATAAGAAAAAAGACACTTCTAAGCAGAATAAAATATACTATACTGTTTCCCTCCCCCACCCACCAACATCCCAAAATGTTACTGTGCCACAGTTTCAGAGACCAGAGCACCAGTACAGTGATATAAGTATGGTACCTTACAGATTTGCTGCTTCCCTTAGTGCATCTTTACCTGGTCAGACAGGTGGTCCAAGGTGTTCTGCTCACTTGGGCAAACAAACAAAATCTGTGCCATTACCAGCTCAGAATCACCCACAGCCAATGAACACCTGTTGGTTAGTTGGGTTTTCTTTTTCCCAAGGCAATCACTTATTATTATGTTTCCACAACAGAGCTGGGCCCTGATTATCCAGGTACTGCCTGATGTATCAATTCGTTCACCACATAAATGGATATGAAATTTGGGCTAACTTACCAAAAGAAAACAGCGGGGGGGGGGGGGGGGGGGGCCACAAAAAACAAA
>JAWWTY010000158.1:11319399-11357627 GCA_035222235.1 Margarornis squamiger
CCCCCCCCCCCCCCCCCCCCCCCCCCCCCCCCCCCCCCCCCCCCCCCCCCCCCCCCCCCCCCACCAAACAAACAAACAAAACCCCAACTCCCTTATTCTGTTAAAGAACCCTCAATTTTGTTTTTTTAAAAAAGGACCCATATTTTTCTTCAGACAAGGTATTTAAAAACACCAGCAAAAGTATAACCAGATCATGAAAATGTTGAATATTATCAAAGACGATACTAAAATATTCACAAAGATATTTACAATAGCAATTCTTAAAATAATTGATTTTGCATAATGAACAGCGCCTTTCTTAAAAAAACTTGAAAGAGGAAAAATATAAGTGTGGGACCATCTCTACATAATATGTTTGACAGATTCAATACTCCTACTGGAAAATAAAAGAACTAAACTGCCATTTCCTTTAATATCTACAGCAAGGTGCTGCGGACTAGCATATATATATCACGACGCATGTACAGCAGTAGTGGGAAACGTTAACAAAAAAAGCAAAATAAAACAAAAAACACAAAGAATTTACAAATATGACTTTGGTGAGGAAAGCAAATCCAGAGTTGTAAGCACAGAGCATGCCATTTACAGCGTTGCAAACTAAACACAGAGGGCTAGGAAGCTATCTAGTCAAACTGACAGGAACAAACAAAATTTTGCCTGGCACTTCAGTTTAAAATGTATTGTGGCGAGCAAAAGAAAGGTATTTGACTGGATTTGGGAAGAGAAAAAGGAGCAGGGTCAAATTTGCTTTAGTAACAAAAAGAAACAAAACCAATAACTGTACAGTGGGCAAAAGCTGAAATGTTGCACCACAAGGGCAAAGTTGGCACACATGCACTTCTTACACAGCTACTGTACATCATTTATAAGAGAGAGAAAGAGAGAGAGACAAAGAGCACAGAAATGGGCACAGAAGCAATATGAAGCTCATGCAGGAGCAGCAACCACACGAGAAGCACAGATCACAGGGGCAAGACAGTGATTGTGGCATCAGGGTCTCTTGAGGGCAGTAGCAATCTACTGACAGTTACTTATTCTCCCCACTCCCGGGCCTTCAGGAGAAAGAGCTCATTCCAGCAGCCAAAGTTTAAAAAAAAGGAACTGAAAGAGGAGAAAAGGAAAAGGCTGAAGTATCTGTAACAGTCACAAAAACAGAACACAAAGCAAAACAAAAATGAAGCTGCAAAATGTCTGTCCAATGGCAATGCCCCTTCTCAAGCTGATTATTAAAAATAATTATGCAGACAGTGATGTTATTCTCCCTCCATCCTGCAATGATTTCCTCGCTGCCTTCAACCCAGCTTGTCTTACTACGCATTGTGCAGTACAGACACAAACTCTCGGGGCACTGAAGGCTGTAGGTAACAATCAGGAACAGTTTGGTTTGCATACCCCCTCCCTCTCTTCTCCATTACAGGTGGCATACATGGCAAAAAGATCTATTACAGAAATCTCTACAGCTGGATGTTAGTTAATGCAGCCAGAAACTGTACTGATTTGAAACCAAAACCACAAAAAAATCCCTACACATTGCAAACTCTTTTTTAATTTTTCTGGGTGTTTCCAATCTGTGTGCTTGGCCAGAGGAATCCTCTGCAAAGAGGTGGTTAAGATCCCTGCGCCTGCAGAAACACCGACACCCACAGCTGCAGCCTGGAGATTCTCAGGACTCTGCTACTGAAGTCGCATTAACTAAACTGCTGGCTCCCTCTAACAGGCCTGTATGTCTTCCCTATCTTTGCCACTTGACTGTAGGATTTGTGCTTTTTTGATGTTTGTATGTGTTTTTTTTCTTTTTGTGTGTGGCCAGGACAATCACTCCAACGGAAACCTGTGGCTGGAGGGGGGCAGAGGAGAGGTGGGGCAGAGGGAGATAGAGTTTCAAAAAAATGGAAGAACAAAGCATTGTAAGGACACTCTGAGACTGGTCAATTAAAGACAATTCCATTTTGTTGCCTTTTCTTCCCTTGCCAAGATTCAGTTTTGCCAAGATACTTCACACTATGTTTATCACAGAACTCTCTCTCTAGAGGATGAACACCAAATGGGGTTTCCAATAGCTGCACAACTGTCTATGTTTCTTTGACACATGCAGCATGGCAGACTCGGAGATTACTGCATTTATTTAATTTCTGTATTATTTTCTCCCGTCACTTTCGCAGTCTTTGAAGCTAACAAAAGCAGTTCTGAGATGAAGAAAGCAGGGAGTGCACCATTGGATCAAGTTGTGAGTTTTTTTTCTTCTCTTGTGGAAAAGGAGTGTTAAGATTCCTCGCTGTGCAGCCACACACGTGTGAACAAGTGAAAGGGGTGGGAGAATACATATGGTTTCAGTTGTTCTCAAAGAGAGACAGAAGGTCATCATTGCTATTGCTTGGCAAATCAGGAGGATCCAGGTATGAAAGCAGCTCATCTGGATTTGTGAGTTCTGGAAGCAGCTATAAAATACAAAGATAAAAAGAAAATTACAGAGAACAGAAACACAATCGCAAAAAAAAAAAGGGATTAAACACCACACATTCCTGGACACTGGTTCTCATAACAATATATCATAACAAATAAATCAGAAGGCAGCGCCACAAACCTAAGACCCTAAGATGGTGCAGTATCCACTTGTTTGTGAAAGCATGTATGACTCAGTTTTCACCTGTGCATCACATTAGCATCTCAGTTAGGGTTTCTCAATCAATCTCCCCATCACAAAGCTCATCATTAAACACAGTATATTTCCTGGCTAAGCATGCTCACAAAAACTACTTGTTTTGGATAAATGCTCATTATGTATACTTTATATATAACATTGAATAAAAACTTGAAACATGCTGTTTGAGTAATACATATCTGAGCTTTAAGGTAGATCAGCTGGTCTGACTGTCACATATTAGTATGATGACCAAAGCTTGAATCTCTACATAAGGAAGGAGCCCTGTCCTTTCCTTACCTCAGCCACCCTCTAACTCCTTGGTGCACTGATGTAAGCTCTGGGGCAGTGAGCTGGAGCAAGGAATTCACCCAGGGTTAAAATTTTCCCAGGGAAAAAAAAAACCAAACAACCAACAAACCAAGGAGAGCAGGGGGAAAAAAAAAAAAGAAAACTGAGGAGGAGTATGGAGAGAGGAATGGCAAGGCAGCTGGGCAGTCCTTTTACTTTCTGTGGCAGGGAGTTTACAGTGGTTGAAGTGCTTGACTACATCACTACCTGCAATTCCAGACACTCTAAAGGGTCACAGGCATAACACTCTATTCAACAGAAGATGCACTAATCTACACAAAGCTTTAAAGTATCAAAAGGTATAGTTATGGGGCTTCAATTTGTATTTTTATTAATGCTGTACTTCAAATAGAAAATTTTGTTTTTCCATGCAGATTCTTTTAGTCTGACAGATGACAAGCACATCTTAGCTCCTGGGTTGTTGCATCAATGTTTTCTGCTTTATAATGCATCTTGCCATTTCCTAGTCAAAAGTAAAAGTGTCATATATAAAAAATGGCAGGGAAGAGTTTGCAATAAACCCCCTTTATATGCTGTGCTGTGTTGAAGACAGAAAAATATGGACTGCTTTAACAAACTTAATAATAGGTATGAGAAATTAAGTTGTTCTATTTTTTCAAACACTATAAACCAAAAGCTTGACTGCTTCACATTTAGCATATAAATACTGTATTTTTATGCTTCTATTACTCTTGCGCATATTCTTGTGCAAATGCGACTTCATCTTCTAACATTATATGGATGAACATTTTTCAATAAGCTAAACATGAAATGCAGAAAGAAGTTTACTGCTTTTTAAGCATTTTTTTAAAAAATACAGTGTCAGATTCACATAACAGAACCTCCCAGAAGGAAAGTTTTTCTTAAAACGCTGCGTCCTTTTATTCATGGTAAAAACACTATTGTCATAGTACTAAAGATGTAAGGCTTTTAAATGTACTTCACCTCCTGTCATAATTTTTTATGAGTACCAACTACAGAAGTCCAAAAGAAAGCTGCAGTCCCACTAAATGTGGAGAAAATAAAAAATTACTGATTTTGTCCTACAATTTTACAACTCAGTTCTTAAAAAATTAATGTAATGTCTCTGAGATTCATTCTTGTATACAGGGGGCTTTTTAAAAGATTGTTCTTTTAAAGAAAGGCAACAATTTTAAACAATATGCTCAGTATCTGTGAAGATGTAAGTTTTGAGGGTGACCTCAGCTTTCCTCAATCAGAGGGGCCAGGTGGCATAGCCTGCCTCCTGCCCGGCTGGTGTGAAAACCAGGAGACCTCAGGAAGGACTTGCTGGGAGCTTAGAGTGCTGTGGTGGATCAGGCATAAGGGACAGAGGAGCACCAGGGGCCGTGAGGGGGTGATAGGGGCAGAAGCTACAGGAATGTACTAGACTTAGAGGCAGAATTTGGCGAGGTGTACCCAGTGCTCCTGAAGTGCAAATTCGAGAGGTCTAACCAGTGATTTGGGTCTTGAGATTCTGGAGTCTGAAGTACAAGTGCAGATCTCCTCTGACTGTATCTGTATTTATACAAGGTAGATCCTTTAACCCAAGTTAAACCTTAGACTGCATCACACTGAATTCCTACAGAATTAATGTGACTGTGTCGTAGGGAGTGGATCGAGTTGCCCATAGTACAGTCCCCTGTTTGCTTTGCTGCATGTTCCAAACACAGCTGCCGTAAGTTAAACCCATTCAAATAATCCATCTGATCATGACTGAGCTCACAGGAATTTCCAAAAAGTACATTCCCCACACTGTACAGCACTTGCCTCCCTTAAGAAACCAGCAATCCTCCACCAGCGATAACCACAGTACAGGTTAAGTGTACAGGTTTTTGTACTTTGCTTTTCAACAAGGAATGGGTGCCTGCCCCATAACAGCACACTTTATGTTTCTTAAATATTTTAAGACAAAAAAAAAAAAAAGATTTTTTATTTCACCTATTAGTATTGCTCGTACAGGGTCCTTAAGGGTTCAGGACTGCAACATGAACTGTTGCTCCCAAGGGATGTGCATGTGACCATTTTGTGTGAAACAGCAGAATTTACTTCACTGATCACTGTTCCTGTAGCATTTTGGAGTCTATAACTGTCCCCTAACCCCTTCCCTCCCCTCTGTGAGGCTCCCTGCCAGCCCACTGCTCCTGTGTGACTGGGAAGATGTAAGCATACAGCAACAACAAATACAGATATAAATCCAAGGCACAGAAGCAAACATTACTCTAAGAAAATTCACTGTGCAGCAGCAGACTTTAGAACAGACAAAAGATACACATACAGGAATGCATGACTTAAACAAAAATCCAATCCTAGTGCTAAGGAATTTATATTTTGGGAGGTAGATGGTTAATCAGAGAGATACCTCAGATAATTGACTTCCAACTCCACTGAATGGATGGGAAGAGATGAAAGACTACTTTTGGCCTTAAAACTAGACTTATCTTTGTATAGTTGTGAGCTTTCTCCCATAGTGTCTGAAGAGGCAGATGTCCTTGTTTACTTTCCTGTGTGGCCTATTGGGTGGAAGAACTTGTGCTGCTGAGCCACCTGCAGGAGTGGGTATGGATGGGCACAGACTATTTCTGGCTGCAGGGAGCAGGGACAGTGCCACAGGGTGGGCCAACAGAGATCCCCCTGCCGCTGGCCCAGGCACGCTGCAGGGTTTAGCGCGCTGCTTGCCTGGCACAGCAACGCCACAGTCAGAGCCACACACAGCTGTGTCCTTTCTCTTAGCTGGGCACTGTGACAGCTTCAGGGTCCAGATGAGCACAGCCCAGCCAGCAACAAGGGGGAAAGGAGGATGTGGCTCTCAGCCTGGTGCCTGAGCTGCCACCTGAAGAGATGCCTGCCTTGGCGCTACGAAGAGGCTTATGGCTGGCACACCACACAGCTGCTCCAACCAGAACCATTCTCCCAGCAAGCCAGGAGCGTCCTGTCACCATGCGCCCATGTACCAAAGCATGAAAGGATGGCATGTGCTGTGGAAGCGGCTCCCCATCCCCATGCCCTCCCCGCCCTCCCTCCGCGATGCGAAGCACACGCCATGGCAGGCAGATGAGAGTATGACACAGACTTACATCCAGCGAGGGCTCCGGCATGTCGGGTGCTCCCTGTCCACCAGCCTGACCCTCTAAGGCTGAGGAGGGATTAAAGGTCAGGTCACTGTGTGGATGGTTGCTAGAAGCGGCCGGGGGTGGCTGCCGGGACTGCTGGGTAGGAGGCCCGCTGTGATGTAATGGCTGCCCTGACTGGCTGCTGGGGTGAGGGACGTGCAAACCTTGCTGCATGGAAGTATGGGACTGATCAGTGCTGCCGGGATGAGGGATCTGCGGAGGAGGAAAAAAGCAGGAAAAGAAAGTGAGGCCACAAGGTACAGTGCTCGCGTGCCTGACTCTGTAACTGCATGTCATAAAAAGAAATGAATTAAAAAACAACACACACAACAAAAAAAACACAACAAAACTAACAAACGAAAAAAAATAAAAAATGAACAAGCGCAATCAGAAAAGAAAACTCCATATCCCAATGCTGGAGGAAGTGTTTCGGCTTTTTCGAGGTTGTCTGCAAGAGGGAAAAATACATTGGATTTGTGCTGTTGGTTTGCTTCCTTGTAATGTGGAAAACTGCTTAAAGATGCAAACCAATGAGCTGAAAAGAGGAGGGAAGGAGGCTTATGGGTGCTGCTCAGCATCACCCAGGCAGATGCTTTTGCCTTAAAATATTCTATGAATGAATGGAGAATTTGTTGAATAATGATCCCTATGCCAAGAAACTCATTAACCAAGAAAAAGCATTATTTCTGCTCAGCTCCCTTATTCAGCAGCTTCCTGACACCACATCCTATTCCTGTTTCAGCTCATTACAAACATCTTGCAAACGTCGGCCCTTCCCCACTCCTCCCCTCCTTTTCTTTTCAGAATGCAACACCCCTTTTAAGGGCTGAAGGTTTTCCTCGCTGATATTCATGGGTTCTGATGGCTGACAAAACCAAGTTGGCTCAGGCAGTGCACTCCCCACCAACAGCCACGCTGGTGTAGGTGGATGCACACCTGCTGACTGCCAAGTACACTGCCTTAGCTTAAACCAACCTAATGATCACACTGCTCTTTTGTATTCATGCCATGGATGAGTTCTCCACCAAAAGCTTAGTATTTTTTGTTTTCTGTGGGGAATAAACGATCAAACCACATGCATCTTCCCAACGCTATTATTGAAGAATGGGGGGAAAAGTCTTTCTCACATGACAGAGAAGCAATAAAAATGCACAAGCCCAATTTTTCCTTCTGCTGCATGTCACATTTAATGCTAGTGGGCTCTCTGGGGCTTGATCTTGGTGCCATGAGAAAGAAGTGTCTGAATGCTTCACAATCAGGTATCTCATGTTAATTTGGTATATGGAGAAACAAAAAATGTAAACATTTTTTGAGGGATGCTACATATTGCCACAAAGAGCTGAAATAAAAGAACAAATACATAAACAACAGCATGAAATTCATCCAGCCGAGCCAACAGAAACCAGCAAAATGCTATCCAGTATTCACCCTTTCATATCACAGAAAACTGCAAGGTTATCTTAATCTCAGTCTTCAGTTTTGGAAAGCAAAGGGAGATTATTACAAAAGTAATTAAAATGTTCCCACCAAAAGAAAAAAAAATTAAGAGAAATAACCATTAAAAAACCCCACATTTCACCACTCTTTGAAAAAATGAATCCTGAATACTGATCCATTGGGAGAGTCATACTCAGCTATATGGAGGGCCTTTTCCATTCTTTGATACTACGAACGTTTGTGAAAAGAGCAGGATTCTATCTGCAACACAGCATTTGGGCTTCTTTCCCCATGAAACTCTAAAGTAACTGTTGAAAAGTACTGATACACATCTCTCCATTGGTGTCATAGTTTGAGTACTTGAATGTAAGTGAATTTGCAGCCTAAAAACCTTGCAAAAGTCCAAGTGTAAGTAAATGTCTATCCAAATGGTACTGTTTCCTTCCTCACTCACTGAGTACATGTGCAACAGAAAGTGTGGAAATTGAAAAAGCTTAATAATAACAAAGAGTAAAAAGCAATTTAAGACAGTGTTGTTAAAGTGGGACACCACTTTCTGGAAAAAAAAACAAACCTACACCAAAACAAAACAGGATTATATTGAATTATATTGAATAGTCTCTTGAATTTATCCCTAAATGCACAAAGGAAGAGTCATATTAGCATGGTTATATCAATAATTATTTAGACTAGGAGGCATTAATATGTTCTCAAACAAATTTCAAAACAAATAAGGAGGTTAGAAATTCTAGTTTATACAGGCAGGGATTATATATATATGTGTAAATATTTAGTCAATAAGGCAGTCACTTGGGCCCTTACATAACTGTTGTATATGCCACCAACTCTACCGGCCTACCTGGAGAAAGCAAAATGTTCAGGACTACAACATTTTTCTATTTGTATTCAGCAACTAATGATAAGTTTGCCATGGTGCAAACACATTTCAAGCAATACACTTTATGCATGTTCAGCTTGCACCTGCAACTCCCATCATTTTATTTGAAAACACTAACCCACACTAAGAATGCAGAGTCTAACAAAGTTGCCTCGGCTTTCATAGCAAGGTTAATTACAGAGTTGGTTTTAGAGGCATAAACTTTGGCATTCTTAAAACATTTACAATCTATAAAAGAAAAGCTTATAGCAGACAACTACATCTTCATCTTAGTAGCACAGAACAACACAACTCTACAGCCCAACAGTGACCTCTAGGAGTGCTGAGAAGTACAGCTTAGAGCAACACGGCCAGCCAGCTGCACAATACTTTCCGCCTCTGGAGAAAATTGATAGTGGAGGAAAAAACATCACCAGGTTGTCAATGGTTTGTATCTCTCTCCGTTACCAGGATCATAGCTTTATCAATTCTTCTGCTGCAATAGCCAGCAAAACCACTAAAAGATGCCATCCTGCCTGCCCTGATGTTCTTGGGCACTTTCCTAATCCATGCCTTTGTCATGTCTGCAAGGTGCATCCTTGGAGACATGCACTGAACTTCCCCACCCAATCCCTGAATCAGTTTTCAATCACATCAGTACCTGGTCCAGATCACTTTGTGGCTACAGTAACACTTGTGCTGGTGTGAGAGGGAGGAAAATAGAAACAAGAGCAAAGACTTTTTACAGTGGCACCAGCTCATATCACCTCACTGAGTATATGAAACTATGGCATGATCATCCATTCCTCAGTTATGTACCACTCCTTACATCATCTGCCATAAACACTAAACTAGAGCTAATTCTGAGTTCTCCTTTACCTAAAACATGCTTACAATTTCTGAAAACAAACATGATGTGGTTGTGGCATCTATTCTGTAGCAGTTTTGCACTGTTGCAATGTAGCATCTATTCTATAGTTCTCACAACACTATGCTGGTATTACTTCTAGTCACTTCAGATCTTCCTTATTTTCTTCTTCCACAGGAGCAGGAGTGGAACAGGAGTGTTGGGAGAAGGAAGTTCTGATTGATTCAGCCCTGGTTACCCAGGCTTACCTACACTAGAAAAACATCTGCATTTCCTGGAGCGACCTATGGAGTATGTTTGGAGGGATCAACTTTCTCTGCCTGCCACTATGTAAGGACAACCACATAAATATTCATAATAGGAGAATTAGGAACTCCCTCAGCAGCATTCAGCTCCAATAAGATAGACCTCAGGTCTAAAAGGACCAAATATCTGATCCTGATTCACATTGTAAACATATAATGGTCAAAGTGAATACCACGTGCAAACCATTAAAACCTACTAAATGTATAAAAAGGAAAGACAGAAATCCAGACAAGGGCACAGGTAACATCTTAAAACCTTGGTTCAATCACACAATGTGTCTATAGTTATTTTTCTATGAAGATGTCTGTCCGAAGACATGTAGCTACAAAATTTAGGAATGCATTAATGGCATGCATTTCTCTAAAAGCAGTGATTTTAAAGATGTCTTTCCTGACTGCTACAGACAGTTATTTTTGAGAGAGAAGAATGAAAGAAAGAGAATAAGAGAGAAAGAGGAAAGCAGAGATTTTATATACTGAAAGAGTTGTGTGGGAGCACTAAGAGTCCTCAAATGTGGACTAAAGACTGCACTGCCACAGTGACAAGGTCAATCTAATTATCCTGTGCTAAAAGGCGTGAAACCTGATCCTCATTACAGAAAATCTGCTATTGATATAATCTAGGTGGAATCTGCTTTAGCACTGCTTCATGCTCCCAAACATGAAAGCTTGAGTATCATGATAGATGAAGAAATGAGACAAAGGTTTACTTTAGTTATTAACTATCATAACCAAGTATCAGATTTGCTGCAGATTGGCCCAGAGAACCAAGATTCTATTAACATTTGCCCAAATACACTCCCAAAGCTCTGGAATATGCATAGCCCTGAGAAACATCCACCTCTGCTATCATCTGTAAGGAGTCCCATTTCCAGAAGGCCACAGATTCTTCACTTTCATATTCAACCACTTCGTATCCTACCACTTCACATCACCAGGGCAAATACTATAGCAAAGGTATATAGCAGTTAACTGATAAAGTCAAGAGGTAGGTGTCAGGTAATGGGAAGCAAGCAATAATTCCCTGTGGCTTTGATTTGAAGGAAAGCAGCTGTGAGTGGTTCAGGTTGGTAGTATGTCTCCTAACTACTACGTTCTAATACTTCATATTGGCTCTGATGCAGAGAATTCAGACTGTTCTTTAAGCTGTGTATGTGGAATTTGCCAATGTGAAATTAAGTTTACAGCATGTTTGTTCTGCTTTATTATCCTGTAAAGTGGTAAAGTCATTATCGTTTCTGGACTCCTCCTCTGCAGATAGTCTTGATACTTGGGCTCTCTCCAAATTATACTAAGAACTCTCTCTCCTCTATTTCTCACCATCCTCTTTGGAAAACCAGTTAGAGGAGACACTGACTGAGTAGGCTTTTGCTGAGCATCTGTTACCACATTTCCTCATTACATTCTGAATTTGTACTTTCTAGGATTCACTAAAGACACAGCACAGATAACTTGTCAAGTTAAACATCCTTCCTGTGCAGTAACAGCACACTTTAAAGCCCTTGCCCTGTAACTTAAATGAACATAAAAGGATGTATACACACCCCACACACAGAGTTAAAATAGATGACTAGCCATGCCTAAGAGCTAAATGCCGCCAGTAGCTTTTCTATCACCTAGCTGTTGCAGTACTGCATTTTCTGGAGATTAATATAAAGTTCTGTACAGAAAATTTGGTCCTCTGAGCAAGTTGCTTTTCCAATGCACAGTTCTGCCTCACCATCTGAGACCCAAGTAACCTCTATTTTTCAGTCTCTTACACTGATACTCTCAGACCAGAGGCAGCGTCTCTCCCTGAAATCTACAGGCTTGTCCTATTCCCAACAGCTTAAAGGTGGGTACTTGGGTAGAATTCCCCCTCAAAATGCTTTGATGCAAATTTTGCCCTCAGGAAAAAAGCAAGGGAAGATATCGTCCATGCTCTGAAGTCAGCCAATGTCTTCCTTTAACAAGTCGTCTCCTGGAGATGGATATTCACAGACCTGCTGGCCTAGGGAATGAAGTATACATTTTTTTCATGTGTTACAGCAAAGCACAATGATTAATACAAACAGACCAAGCCAGGTTCTTTCTTTCAGATAAACAAACTTAAATGACAATTCAAAAAGTGCAAAAATGCTTCTCCAAAACCTCAAAATGGCCAGAAAATAAAAAAGTGGCATTTCCAACATTTCTCAGGACTACCCTACTTCATAAACTTCCAAAGTGAGGAATCCACAAAAAGTAAAAGCAGTTCATAAGGCAAGTCCATTAGCTGGATAAGAGCTCCTTACCCCTACAAAGGAAAATCGACGTGCACAGCACCATTACTTACAGATTCCTGCATGGGGTGACTGAGAGGTTTGTCGAGAGCTGCCATGCTGCTTGGCATGTCAGGGGGATGTGACAGCTGTGGCCCATGCATGAAGTCATTCATAGATGTGCCACCAGGATTCCCATGTGGGAAGTCAAAATTTCCATGACCTTGGTAACTGTTGCCTGGAACACAAACAGATGTGATTTGTTTCCCAACATTGATCTCTCAGAGCATCCTGTAAAAGCTGTGTGGTGTGACATCCTCCCTGCACAGCACTGGGAGTGACCACACTGTGCTCCTCACTGCCAAGAGAGCTGGGGAACAGGAAGGAGAAAGGGCACTCCGTTTTCAAATACTGGCTGCTGCAATAATCCTGGTTCGTGTTGTAACTAATTGAAAACTGATGGCTATTTGAAAAACTACCATCACGTCACCACATAAACTTAACCATGCTGAAAAGTAAACAGGATATTGAATTCTATGGAATATTTGTATCTGGAAGCATCCCAGTGTAACTGCGACTGACTGCCCAAGTCCCATATTATTTATAGGACACCTGTGTTATTTATGTCTATGCTTCTACAGACTCAGTAAGATTGTTACATTGCTTCAGTTTCCGATGAAATGAATTGACAAGTGAATTTAGAAGACGCCACAGTACCAGTTCATAGCACAGCATCTATTTTACCTCTTCTTCTGTGGTATAAACAGGCAACTTCCATTAAGATAGCACATCTAAATGGAGTCTGTGATATAATACTCCATGCTCCCACAAAACCTAGTAAAATTTACTTGACTGTCGGGATTTACATGCACATCCCCCCATCTACCATCCTGAAACAGGCCTGGAGTCCCTTGCTGCTCTGCAGGACAAGGACTGTATGTCCATTGTCTGTATGTTTGAATCCATACTGCTTCAGTCCAGTGATCTCCATTTGAATTCAAAGCAAGAATGTATCCCAGTACAGAGATTTTACTCTCCATATTTTTCTGTCAAGATCCCTCTCTTAACCCTTCCAACTCAGATATCAGCCCTAGTGGCTTATTTGCTATGAACTGCAAAAAACTCAACTAAAACCACTCAGCTATTTCATATAAGCAACTGAATTGGATGATACTGAGCTCTGAAATAAAAGAATAGCTTTGGAGCTTGCACAGAAAGCCTGCAGTTTGTCAGCTGAAGTAGAGCAGTTTTAAATATTCAGCTCCAGAAGGGAGCTTGACAAACTGAAGTAGCTGCATCATTTGCTCCTTAGCACAGCTTCATAAGCAGAAGTTTAATCTTGGAGGAATAGAAGTCATTAGCCATGTAAGAGTACTCCTCAAAGACGTCAGGACTTTGATCTATCATGTAAATACTGCGAAGCCTTACTAATTCTCATTTTGTTAATCTGCAAACTGGATGAATCTCACAGAATATAGCTGGTCTCGCCTTGCATCAGGAATAATTAATTAGCAGACAGCTGGAATGTGGTCTTTTATTACTCAGTATTTGTTATATTTGCAAATTAAACTTCAGTATGCTTCCTGTCAAGCCCAAATAAACAACCATAAACCATAGTAGTAGTACTACTACTACATTGCTCTAAAGAACTGTTAATCAGAGGACTTTACCTAAATGCAATCACTAAGTTTCAGTGCATGTATTGATGGAGAATGAAGATAACAAGGCAGGATGCCCAAGGAGTTCCAGCAATGCAGCAGCATGCCTTTCTCTGCAACAAAAGTTGTGCCACATGCTGAGGGAGAGACTTCTAAGACCTTTAGGATAAGCTGGCATGCTGCACTGATATGCCAGTTGCAGGGGAAATAGGAGAGCGTGGGTTTCACCTGCCACTGATGACTCAGAGCTCCAAGAAGCAATGACTGCCTCTGCTACAGGATCTGCAGGCAGCCAAATAACAACCTCGGCAGCAATCAGTACACAAACCCTAGGCCCCACACTTTATGTGACTACCCTGTCCACTCCTGATTACAAGACAGAAATATTATGAATAGATGGCTCTGTTCTCATGCTCTTACTGCACTTCACTCCTACTAAACACGTGAAAAAATTTGTGAGCCAGTGCTCTTGGCTTTGTTATAGTAATCACTCATCTGTTTGAAAACCTTAGAAGTTTTATCATCTGTCATCAGGTTTGCAGTTATAGAAGCAAATTAATCATATTTTGCACGCAATCTATATTTTTCTTCAATGCCTGCAAAAAGCACATGTATCACCCTGTAATCAATTTGGGGGTTCTGATGGTGTGAACAGTTGGTCTTTTCCCAGAGCTGAACTGAGTCATATCATATTACTTGCAAAAGAAACACTCTCTGGTTTCATATTTTCAGAACTGTCACTATAATTGAGTTATTCACAACATATCAGTAATTTGAAAACTTATCTCCACTGCCTGTATTTAGTTCCCTGTTTCTCAATCTGGCAGCACAGGGGCAGAGGAACTCTAAAGTAATTTTCTAACACAAAGGTGTTTGAAAAGCAGCTAACAGCTCTTTAAAAGTCATCAGTTTTCTGGGTGGCCTATTGGATGTCACCCACCTGGCCACAAGTTAACCTTAGTGGCCCAAGTAGCAGGGTTAAGGGGTCAGGTTCTCCACTTTGTGACTTACATAGTACTAGCAGTCTTCACTTGAGAGTAGAAAAGAAGGAAAATGCAGAGGAAAAAATGCAGAAATATGTATATTGTGGGAGGCCATGAATATATAAGGTAACATACAATGCTTGTGGATTCAGGGAGGGCTCCATGGCTATACATATGACAAGCACCAAATACTTAAAATAACTAAATACTACAATATATTGCTAAAATATAATATTAAAATGTATTTTCCTTTAAACAGAAAAATTTTAACTGAAGACTAATGTAGAATTTCAGAATTGCTGCCATATTCTATTTCTCATGCATCTCTCTGAGAAGATGGACTGACATGCCCAAATCACAAGGCTGATTCAATCCCTGACTTCTAGAATGACCACCTGGGTGCATAAATCTGTAAAACTAACCTTGGTTACCATATTCAGTGGAGTTGTTGCCTCCTGGAGGAGGGGGTAAGGATGGGTAAGGTGATGGGCCAGGACCCAAAGCTGCAATCATCTCCATTACATTTGGCATGATCATCTGGCTTGGACTCATGGTCTTAAATCTTTTTGAAGGAATGCCATCTGGGTCATCTTTGATGTGAATATCTGACTTTATAGGGACTGGCCTCCAACTGCAAGTTGGATCAATGGTAACTTCTTCAAACTCGGAGCTGCAAAATAACGTGAAAAAGTTTAGCACATCAATTGCATTTTTTAAAATCAATTCTGATGAAATTTCCATAAGAATCTGCATGGTAAACAGTGTTCCGAAATGCTCTGGTATAATACAACCTTAAGATCTTTTATTCCTCAAGTGTGTGCTGAAAGCAAGTTATAAAAAAGGCAACTGTGTGAGCACATTTCTGTGTTTATCCACACAATGAAATCCAAACATATTGATGTGGTCTGCCACCTGCGAATCAGAGGGGCTGCTTGTAAATACAAGAAAGCAGTTAATCTTCCATTCTTGCTCTTCCCTCGGCTTCACTGGCGAGGCTGCCATCAGGAGACAACCCAAACAAGATCTATGAAGTAGATGGGATCTGATTCACTTTATTGCCAGCTCCACCAAGGAGCCATGCAACAGAATATCCAAGTTCAATCATCAAGATCTATTCTGGTGTGACTATCTCAGTACTCATTAAAGTACCTCCTAGTTGCTTAGTCTTGGATATCAGAAATAAAATCACTTACTTTTGTATAGCGTTCAGAATACCCCACATATACTGGTCAACCTCCAAGCCCTCCAAGAGAGCAGTTTTACTAGAAAGGAAAAAAAACCGCCAAACCTCAGGTTAGAATATTGCTAGGGAGGGAAGAAGGATAGATTAGTGATGAAATTAGCAGGCTGATTATGTAATGTATAATCTAAGAATGATTTTGGGCAAGCAGTTGTAGTTCTACATCTGCATGACCAGGATAACAGTATTTACATCAAACAGATGAGATAAGGATACATCTACTTGGGTATGTCCACAAGCTGTTTACATTCTGTAGGTTATTTTTGTTAGTGAAATACACTGTGAATTTAAAGTCTTTTCAAACATAGCAGATCTCGCCTGTGAACATCAGTTAGCACCATTTTTTAATTAGATCTTTCTCTTTTTCTGAGCTACACAGTACTATGGTTTCACAGTAACTATGTATTACAGCTATTTTACTTAAGATCAGCACAGATGGGGACGGAACAAAACAAAACCAGGAATGATTTATTTATGTAGGCACTTAGATCTGAATGTAGGTGCTCATGCTCAGAGAAAGAGGACAAAAATTTAGCCTGGATGTATGAATATGTGAATTAAGAAAGCAAGACATCCAATTCTTGTGGTATTTTTAGCCAAACTTAGAAAAGGTTTGGGTAGTTCAGAGAAAGCATTTGTATCTTAGGATATGTATCAATCATGGACATTCATTGGAAGAAGCTCGTCTCCAGCTTGCCATGTCCACAGAAGCAGCCAGAATGGACAACCTCCACTGCTGTTTATACCCAGTGTTGGCTGGCGCAGTGGAGACTGATCTGGAGACTTGCGGAGATGAAGTACAAGCTATTACAGCTACAGCTGCTTGAGCTAAAGAGCCCTGGCTTTTCAGCTGAGGCTGAGCACTGGGCTCAGTAGGTCACAGACACTGAACTGGCCTCCAAACGTTCCACACTTCTTTCTGCCCAGTTAAACATAAGGATGGACAGTTTGTAACCACTTCAAAGCTTTTTGTTCCACTTCTGCAGTATAATAGCTCTTTGGTCAAAACATAAGGTTGAAATTATGCCAAGATATCTGTCCCTCTTTTCCTTTAGGCAACAACTCCAAACTTTTGCTCATTGGAAATTTTTTACCTTTTTTGAAATTAGCCTTATTCTGGAATAGAATCCTTCCCGTTTTCTGTTCTCACTTCAATTTGCACTTGATGTTGACTTTTACCTTGGAGGATACAAATTAATTTCCTACCTAATTACTGAGAATAGTCTCCAAAACTCCCCCTCTCACAGAACACTGTCATTTACTGGATATCTATTATGACTCAAAACTCAGTACCTGAGACAGTATTTTGGCATCCTTACTGAATGTTTAGCCGGATGCTGAACACTATACTATCTACATCTTTGAAGTTTGGTGACTTGGGGATTACAAATTAAGATTACACAAAAATAACTCCAGATTAGACTACCCCTTCTTTTGCTATGGCATGTTATTGTCTATTAGTTGCTTATACTTCATAATCCAGGAGAAGAAACACTCCCGGTTCATTTGTTTTTGTACATATCTGCTTTATTAATGTAAATATTTGAGCTTCTTTTGAACTCTACACAACTCACGGACAGCCTGTAAGGAGAGCTTGCAGGTTACATATTTTGTGAGAAAATCTCTCATTATCTATTTTTACGTTTCTAATAATCCAGGGTGGTGAAATATTGCAAGAATTCTCATTGGACTTTATGCTTTTAAGTAAATGTGACATATACACCTTAATTCCTAGCACTTCCTTTTTCTCCCTTTCATGACCTTAAATGTGATCTGAATTTGGTCAAATTGTGTACAACTGCATTTCAGGAAGTATGGTTGCACTTACTTGCATACTGGACACCTCCAAGTTCCTCTTTCACAGTTCAGTTGCAAGTAAGATTCCAGATCAAAGCACTAGGTATCAGAAAGAAACAAGGAGAAAAACAAACAAAACAAAACAAAAAGAAATAAAAGAAGAATACTGTATTAAATGAAGCAGTTAGACAAAATTAAAACTGACATGAAAGAAGCCTACTAGCACAGAAACCTAAACCAAAGAGCTTACTTTCTCCCTCTACATTAAGCATATCAATATCATTAATTATTTAGGCTGGCAGACACAAATGCCATTTCATTAGGTGCTCTCATGTGATAATCAGGCTAAAGGTACTGTAAGAACACATGGTTGAGGGAATCCTGCCAGGCCACTGGCATCTACTCACTTGAACATGCTTGCAATCGTGACCCCTTGCTGGGAGCTGAATCCGCCGGAATGTGATCGGACACTTCAGAGACACTTTAATAGCAGTTTGCTCCACTCCATCTTCCCCATTTAGTGTTGCATTACCAGAGGAAGCTGCTACGCTACTGAAGTTCCTCTTTACTGTTCAGGAAGAAGGTTATGTGTTATGTTATGTGTGAGAAAGCACAAGCATATACTAAATTCTGACACAGAAATCTGAAAGACCAATATTTCAATGTTTAAGGGACAATCTAATGAACAATTTATCCATATAGTTGTCTTCCATGTAATTTAGAAGATTCTCCTGAACAGACAAACCATCAGACACATGCATATCAGCTACAGCCTGAAACAAATAAAGTGCCATACAAGCACTATAAGCAGCCTTAAATAAAGAATAAAGCTTTCTTTTAGGTAAGTCAAAAACAAATACGGGGGAAAAGCCAGAGAGATTCTCCTGGAAAAGGAGAGTTCTCTTTAGCAACTAAGCCCTTAACATTTGAGGATACCAAGGATTTCATCTACCCACATGATGTTTTGGAAATTCTTGGTAAGTACAGCTTAAGGTTATCAATAAACAAGTAAATCTTGCATAGAGATAGCTTATCACAACTGAACATGGGCATTCCGGAAAGTCATCACCCACACAAAATGCAAACTCACTCTTAGTGATACAATGTTCTGCTGGGAGGAGGCGTTTCTTTAGTAGACCTTGAAGAACGGATCGAACTGAGGGCCGGTGTACTAACTGCAACACGAACAAGTGTGACTGCAAGAAAACACACTTTGTTAGGAAGAGAACAAAACACACATGTTAAATACACTTGTGAACAGAGCTGCACTCTTCCCTTGGACACCTGGCTTCTGTGACAGCCTAAGGCTTAAATATGAAAGCTGGTTCTGCTCCTCTGCTCACACACACTCCATTATGGTTATTCTGCACACTGTGCTGTATGTTGCTCTATGCATAGCATATACAAAGGCTTTAAAAAAGCAAAGATTTTCTGCATTTTCTCCCTCTTTAATATTCAGAATACATAGGGCTGATGTATTAATCTCTGACATCAGGGTTTATTTTTAAAACCCTGGATTGTTTGACACAGCCTAGCCTACCTGTCTGCCTTCAGACTACGTTGGAATTCGAGAAAACAATTTGCGACTGATGTGCCTGGAATCAACTGAATCTTCTTCCCCAACACAGAGCTCGTTGTGGATTCACAGAATGCTGCCCCTGCTCTTAGCCACCAGATAAACGATATTATGCAGGGAAACACCAGCAACAAGTAAAGCAAAATGGGTGGATGGCTTCTTGTCAAAGTGCTTTACGCTGTGACTCTGCGAGAGCTAGCAGCTTGCTTTATTGTCAGTGACACAAGAAGAGTCAAAAGGTCAGACTGGATGTGCAGAACAGTCTACATTAAAACACTCATCCCTGAGGGTAACTACCCATGGAAAAAGAGAAAGGGGAAAGTTGAACAGTCTAGAGTGCATCGGGGAATACGAGTTTTTCATCTGAAAAGGTATTTGAAAAACCATCACCAACATCAACAATTATGATGTTGATCTTTTCATGACAGGCCAAACACAATTTAATACCCTAAGTAAATGAAATTAGTACCATCAACAGTCTTCATCCCAATAATCTACTTCTACATTAATACACTTTAGCCACCTTGTTACACAGGCACACGATAGATAGGAGGAGATTAAACTCCCTTCCTCCCCTAGACCATGAACCTTGTCAGAGACACTGGAAAGACACCACTACATTTTGCAATAATTAAGCAGCAAAAATTTCCGTATTAGCACTCTGAGTGTGTCAACATCATTAAATAAGAACCTTACCAAAAAAGGGCATAGAATAAAATGAGAGTAAGGCTCTTTCAGCTAAAGCAACATTTGCAAACTGTTCTAAATAGCAAACTCAGCATCAGCAGCTGCAGCCGTGAGCTCAGTGTACTTACACAACAACATGCTGTGACTGTAATTTGAATCGTGTTTCTTCCTGGCTGGCAGACATGCTTTAGGTGCAGAGGTTTATGAGATGTCTTGTTGTCACCACGCTCGATGGTAAGTGGGGTTGCATTAACGCTGACCTGGACTGAAGCTGGCCAGTTTGTGTTCATTTGTCTGTCTTCATGGTGATAGCATTTGAACTGCAATTCCAAGTCAGACCTGTACAACAACCAATAAATCTTCCTTTAACTTTGCTTTCACTTTGCAGAATGAGGTTGTTTTGATGCTAAGAATGTCCTTTCTTTATCAGTAAGATTATTCTGCTAGAATTATTTCCAATAAGGAGATGACATACTTTCTTCATAAAAGTCCTTAACAGAGGCAAGTCACGATGAATTAATGATGCAAGCATGCCCCAAAATTGTTCAGATTTTACACTTATAAAGCATTTTCAAGGAAACATCTTGAACCTCTTTGAAAACCTAGACCATGGAGTGATCCTGCAGAAAGAAGCATGTCAGCATCAGGCAGGACCTTCGTGTGTTAAGAACAAGAAAACAGTATGCAGCAGTGGGTTTGTGCTGGAAGACTGGATTCTCCCCTACCTCACCATTTTAAAGAGCATTTGAATGAATGCTTGACAGACAAAATATAAGTACAGCTAATCCTGACTTAACAGAACAGCTAAATCACCTAAGCTAAAATGACCCCTATATCTTATCCCCCAATGAAATTGCAGTTTCTGTGATTCCAAATTAACACAGCTGTGGATTCAATATACCCAATTTAGACCTTCTTTCAGGGCATGAATTCCTCCCACCTCTCCAATAATAACTTCCACACACTATTTAGCTCCTCAGAAATTAGTTCTGTAACACCTCCAAAAAAGGAAGAGCCTGAGATTAAGTTAATTACAAATTAAGTGGGCAGAGACTATGACTTCAGTTTCATAAATGGATGTTAACCTTGTGTTAAGAATGAGTAATTTGAAGAAGAAATTTAAAAGAACATGGAAAACGGAACTGAAGTGTCAAGATTCTGCTGTTCATGACAGCAAAAGACAGCTGAAAGTTTATCACTGATACTTGAAAATATACGTGCTTATTTCTTCATGTTGTGTGAAAGTAGATATCTTTGTAAGATCCAAGAGGAAAAGTTCATTCAGGAGATCATCACCCTAACTGCCATTTTCTTACTAAAATTTCAATCTGACACAACATAATCTTTTCTGGATTTCAAAACATCAAGATTTAACACTGGCCACAAATGTGTGGTTTTTTAAAAAGAAAGTTATGGAATACAAATTACCTGACCTTTCAACATAATCCATCTATATCAAGTCTTTTCAGCCTTTTTTCAGTATTTTATTAACAATTTTTTGAAAGCTCTCTCTGCAAGTTCCACTCAGATTTTCACCTCACAAGAACACACCACAGTCATCCAAACCTGGAGGGAAGCAAGGCTTGGTACCTCAGATATAAAACCCAAGCAGATTAGGTGAGGAGGCCTGCTGAATGTCACAGAGTGGTGACAGAGCTCAGGAGACCCCCGTGTTCTCAGCACAGTGTCTCCACTATGGGCCATTATTCATAACCGAGCAGTGTGAAGACTGAACCAGCTTCAAGGAGACATTTTCTCTGCCTTCAACATTTCTGTTTCTCGTAACCATGAAAAGTTCCCAGTGGGGAGAAAAATAGTTGCATTGCTATTCATTATGTGTGTACACGTGAGAGGTTTTGCTGAATATTTTAACGGGCAGAAAAATATAGAGAATTGGCTCGATTCCACCATTCTCTATAAAAACTGAAATCCATCCACACATGTGACTAATTCATTTTTTTGGCATTCATCCAACCCCCAGTTAAATGTGAAATGACTTCATTACAGGACCATCCATTCTCCCCACTATTAACAAGCTTTTCAAAACAGCAGACCTGGGCACAGTTTACCTATGAGTCTTCATTAAAATAAGTTTAAATAAAGGCTATGTGTTTGGTGAGCGAAGGAAGAAAGAAAGAACAGATATTAAGAAACAGCCTCATGCCTCAGTGCAGCACTATAAATCTACTGAATGAGCCAGCACAATCCCCACTAGTGATTACTTATTAATAAGAACTGGCAAGTAACTGCCAAAACTCCCTCTGCTGTGAGTACTCCACGATAATGAAATGCAAGTAAGCAATAACTGACCTCAAAGTCAGGTGTTAATTATTGGATGTGGTCTGCCTGCAATCTCCCTTCCTCCCAACCCCTGGGCTACCTCAGGATAGAGGAGGCACTGTGGCACAAGGACTCCTGCACCGTGCATCAAGCCTCAGCTTTAGAGCCAGAGTCCGTCCCCTGGGCAGGAACGTGAGCGCACCCCTCTGCCCACCTCGGCCCTCCACACCATGAAAACAGAAGTCTCAAGTGGATTCCAGTCAGTGAGAAGAAGATCCACACAGAACCTCCATGCAAGATGGCAAGCAACTAACCAGCCTCCACATTGCACAGAGAAAGGCTCAAACAATATAATCAGCAGCCAGGATAAACACTGAGATACTTTCTGAGAAAAAACAGAACAAGGAGACAAAATTATTCTGTAGTATTTGAAAATACATAGATTTTTTAAAAAATTAAGGCTCTGATTGCAATTTATTTAAGGCACTTCCATGACCATGGAGGAAGCAAAACATAACGTGGAATCACTCATACACATCTACATTAAAAGCAGAAAAGCACCATCAAGGAAAACTATTCCTCGTGCTGGAAATAAGAACTCACTCTAAGTGAAAACCAGAAGCCTTTGTATGTTGAAAGCTATGTCCTGATATTTCTGAGCTGTTCTTACTTGGGGAGTAAGAAAATAGGGGGAATTCAGGAACTTGGTTTCTGAAGTTTGGAGAATTCTTTCCAAATGATTTTACTGAGCTTCTAAATCAGGTCCTACATTAGTGGGTTATTTTTTATTATCAGATACTTTGCACCACTTAATTTAAGCAAAAACTGTAAGAGTCCTGCAATTAACATTTCAGAGGCCACAAAGCACCTAGGACTTCAGAGACTCTGAAATGGAAATTTGTACTGGTGTGGGTTGCAAACACTCCAATCTTGTTCCACTCGGATCAGAAAGGATGCAACAGTTGCCATGATTATTTTGGGCAATGCATGCTATGTGCTATCAGCAAGAAGATACAATACCTATCATGAAGCATTTTAAAATGTGTTGTCTCTGGAAAATGACAGGTGAGAGTATCAGTGTGTTAAAAGGACATTCTTCCTACCCAGTCTACAACGTTTGAAGCAAAATTCATGGCAAACCTAAATGAAGTTCATCCGCCCTGCCATTCCTCCATCACGGGATGCAAGACTTCCTTGCAGCAAGGTTGAGCTTACCTCCACATCAGTGTCTGATGGACAGTTGGCCGCAAGTGAAAGACATGGTTACTGACTGCCAGGTTGTGTTCCAGACGGAAAGGCTCCAGGACAACTCCATCTCTCACGGGAAATGTCAGACGCAGCTCATCGTTGTGGTTGGCTGGGATCGAAGAGGGAGAGAAAGCGTGAACTTTCCCTTTAGCATCTGCAGTGCAATAATAATGTGTATATTTATACAGAATAGTAAAAAATTGCACAGTGATCTGCTACTGGGTCTAACTTAGCAGGTTCAACAAACAAAAAAACAGAATCACAACTATGTCATCTAACTGATGCAAGTGACATGGCTCAAATTGGTAACAATGGCAGAGCAGTCTTCTAGTCTCCCACAGTTCACATTAGGACCTTAACATTCCAGCCACAAACAGAAACCATGCATGGCAAGAATTCTTGTTTTTCATTACAGAATAGGTTCTGTGTACAGGCTTACCCTGTTGGCAGAAGACTGGCAACAAATCTCTGAATTACGTCAAACTGTGATAATGCTTGTTTTCCCTGCTTTGAACTGGGATCAACATTACCCAACTAGTTTCGACAGTTTTATCACCTAAAACTATCTGATGACCAAAGATGCTGGTATTAAATTTCTATCTGAGCCCACAAATGAGGTTTTGCGGTAACTTACAGCTTATCTATGAAGTCCAAATGGCTTTAAATGCTGTGTTCTTGCCCAAATAATACTGCAGGCCACCTTCTTCTACTTGATTTTCCAGCTATCCTGAACTCCAAACAGAGCTGCAAAGTGCTAATGCAGCAGCAGTTATTTTACAGAAAACACAAAGGTTCTCACAACTCCCTAGTAAATGATATCTCCAATTACTTCATCAGTCACTTCAAACCTCAACTATCTTGTGCTACTATCCAGTCAGAGAGATCTTGTTATTCTTGCCCTGTTCCCAGCCAAATGTAGCTGTGATGTTGAGCGGCTTTGAAAGGAACATATATCAATTTTTGGCATCCTACTGAATATTCTTAAGAAGCCAGCATAGATTACAATAGAGACACTGCTATAAATATTCACACTGTACACTATTCTGTAGCATTGTTCAATGAATAGCTTTGCCCTTGAACAAAACAGACCAAAATGAAAGTTCATACAATAAACAATCCTACAAAGCACACATAACACATCCTGAAATCAATGGTTCTATCCTCAGGAAGCGTATCAAAGGAGTAATTCAAGACTAAGATCCTTACAAATTTAACCTGGAAGAACTTTTCTGATATGCTATTTTAGGAGGGGATAGCAATCTTTGTCTTTTCTGTCCACTGACTCTAGTGAACCTACACTGCACATGCCACCTATTACAACTTAACAATTCCAGTCTCTCCCAGATCAGCAATCAGAGCTAGTTTCCAGACTCTGAAATGTATGTGGCAGAGAACAGAGGAATAATAAAATTACTGTAGGGGCATTCTGTTTGCTACTCACTTGGAGGTGGTGGTAAAGCATTGATATTTGGTTTAATGTCAGGTGGGAATGGTGGTTTGACGTCCTGGTTAGGTGACAGGTATGGAGGAATATTGCTCCCTGGTGTCATAGGTGGTGTGGGGTTTCCTGGAACAGGTGAATGAGGATAATTTGCCACAGGTACAGGCCTTGATGGCTAGAAAATAAATAACATCACATTGTTACTGCAGTCTTACAGTAAGAACAATAAGCCTTGTGAACAGCACTGTTATCAAACACCAAAGACTACAAATAAAGGAGGAAGGCCCCTCTGTTTCTGGACAAGAAACCACAGGATGTCCCATGAAGCCTTCAGGGAAGAGGCACATTAGGAGAGCAAAGCAGGAACTGAAACCAGCAGACCAGCCAGCTTAACTCAGGCAACGACCAGATACAAGCAAGGCTGCCAAAAGCCTTACTCTGTTCCTCTGAACACTCTCTTTCCAAAACTAACCAGGCATTTGCTTCAGTTTTTCCACACCACCAAAGCCCACCCAGCCCCTTGTATCCCTTTGCTTCCATCCCAAAATAGCTCCAGGGCACAGAAGCTTACATGAAAAACAAAATCCAAAGACAAGCAATCAGACAGTCCGTGCCCCTTTTCCTTCCATCTATTCTTTCTTCCACCCCTATCCAACTTATCTATTCAGAATTATACCTCTGGGGGCCAGGGGATGTTTTTTATTTTGTGTACCTACAGTTTGATTCTGTTCCTAGTTTGCTGCTGGATAAGACAAACTAATAGAAAAAGGATAATTAAGTATAAATAGTAGCTATGTATTAAAACACCGTTGATTTTGTTTCTTGTAATTAAGGGCATGGTTGCAGTTACCAGAATAAGCCAATAATCCTGATGAGATGGGAGCTGACATTAAACAAAACTGCAACTGCATTGCACTCTCCTGTAATAGTTCAGGTACCATAAGCAGAAACACTGTGTCAGAAGATGAAAATCTTTAGAGACAGCCAAAGCATCTTGACTTCAAATGTGACTGTATCTAAGTGCTGCTTTGCTAGCCTAGGATACTTGAAAGTACTTAAGAAGAAAGGTGCCTTCTAAAATCTTAAGCATTTAAATTTCCAGCCATCTTTGGGTTTTTTTTCCTTTAACACATACAGTTACTATCTCTGCAATCACTACAGTTCAAAGGTTCAGGTTCTGTCTGTGACAAGCTGGAATTTTCCCCTCAAGCAGGATAATCTCCCTTCTTAACAAGACCTCTTTTTTCCTAACTGTTTCCAGAGTGGTCTATATTTGACTGCAAAATAGGGGATACACTGGAAAGTCAACAGATTCCCTATTAGAACTAATCTGTAAATGAAAAACTTAAACCTCATCTAAAATAAACACATGTAAAATGTATTTAAAAATCTGTCACTTAAAAATGTCACAGAGATCTTTTGGTGTTATTTTAGCATAAGTGACTGCACTGGCATTATAGTGTAGAGGATCTGTCTCCTCCCCATGTTCTTCCTGGCAGTGTACTGCAAAAGCTGCCATGATGCAACAGGCAGTCCTTTGGGTGCCACAGTAGACAATGTGCTTGCACATCGAACAGATGCTCTCTAGAAAAGGGTTTTGCTTTCCCCTTTTATTCTGTGGTGTTTTCTGTGTGAATCACACCATGTAATTCCAATTCAACAGCAATGTGCAACTTAGATTCTTTCAGCTACATTCACAATCGGAATGTAGTCTGGATACTTTAGCAGCTAATGCTTTAAGCAGGTCAGAACATCAATGGTCCTCCCCACTTGTATACTCACTGGAGTACCTGTGTGCAATATATCACTTTTGTGTGCATTTCAAAGGTGGCAAACCTCAGCAGGCCCCCAGTACAACCTTAGTTTGGAGAATATAAAGTGCTCAAGATGTATCCACAAACAGGTTTCAGGCAACATTTTAAGAATTCTAGTTCTTGCCCAAAAACAAGTAGCACAGAGGGAAAAGACTGAGAAAAAAAGGAGGAAGAGGTTGGAGAAAATCATGGAAACTTCAGTTCAAAGATGAAATCTACAGCTGGAACAGCTTTTAAGTTTGGCCCCACTCAATCCAACAGTGACCACTGTAGGTCCAGAACTGGAATGCTGCAATGTGGTACATGTTTATAACAAATTTTCAAAGTTGTATTCTTACAGCATACCATGAATAGGTGAAAATACTACACCTGAATCCCATTAGGTACCTTTTTTTATTTTTTACAAGCTGTTTTTGAAGCAAAACCAACATTTTCTTGTAAAAGCCTCTAATGAGCTGCAGCAACATTCAATTTTCTTTACAAACTGCTCTGAAGTTGCAATGCAACTTGGCTGATAGACTTGATTCTGTGATAGCCAAAATATTAGTAAAAATACTGTGGTTTTTTCCTCTTTAATTATGTAAAACAAATCCTTAATGTGACTTCATTCATAAACAGCCACCCGAATGCAACAAGATACTCTAAGAATTCTTACCTTGTAATACTGCCCCATGTTGACTGTTGGAGGAGGGTACTGCCCTGTGTTTTGTTGGCTTGGCATCCTCTGTCCAGGATAGTTGGGAGATGTAAGGGGTCTTGGAGGGTTGGGAGTGGGGTACTGACCAGGCTGGTTTGGAAACTGGCTGTTTGGTCCATACTGCTGGTTTCCGTAATTTGGCTATTTCATGAAAGGGATAAAAGAAGACAAAGACATGTTTTATGCAAGCAGCTTTCTTGTACTGATTATTAGCACACATTCAATAGTGGAATCAAAACCAACAAAAAACCCTTCAGTAGAATACTCCTCAAAAGCATAACAATCTCACAAACCAAAGTAGGGTAAGAACAACCATGTACCTTAACACACATCTTCGCCCTCTCACACACACACACACTCTCAGCCTTGCAGTGCTGTCAAAGGGCACCATGGTTGAAGAAACCAGAATTACAACCAGATGCAATGTTTACAAAATTTCTGTGTTTTTGCAAGTGCTACCACTCCTAAGCCTGGGGCTCCTTTTCCAGGTGTAGAATAGAAGCACAAAACCAAAAAGTAACAAGAAAAAAGAATCCTGGGAACAGGCAAGAAAATAGGAGCAAGAAAAAGTAACAAAAAAAATATCCTGGAACAGGCAAGAGAATAGAAGTTGTGTTGTCCACATCTGTCTTTTCAACCCAACTGCTATGCTGGCCTTGTGCTAGAGTATTTAGCAATACCCTAACAACTAAAGAGAAATCAGTACTATTCATACACACTTTGATAGTGCTAGCTAGGACTGCTGTGGGTTTGGGATCAAAGTCATGAAAATTGGAACTTTTAAGGTAATAAAATGTCAATCTGAAAAACTAACTTACTGAAGTTTCCATAAATGAAGCTTTCAAAAAACAATAGGCAAATATCAACTGCAAAATTCCAGACCAGCAAGCACATAACATTTACGGCAGGGTTCAGAATTGACTTGTGGGAAACATGATCATATTCCCTTAAAATGAAAAACCTGCTACCAAAGCAGCAAAAAGAGATTTAAATTCATCCTTAGAATATGAAATCTGAAGACAAAAATTATCTGAACAAGCCACATCCTGTGTTTTCTTCATTGTGAATAAGTAGCAGCATTTACAGACTGAAAAGCCTTCCCAGAGAAGCAACTCCTGCAAAAGCATGTCCCTTTTTTATTTCTGATGAAATTTTACTTAGAAAAAAGTAGTTTGCAGATCAGGAAAGAAATGTAGCTCAGTAAGAAATGTTTTCTGTGTTTTCTGTATGCCATGGTACTCTATGCTGTAGTGTTTTCTATAAACTCTTACTACCATAATTATTGTCAGGGCAATATCATAACATTCAAAGCTCTACACCTGTTGTTGAAGTCACAGTCGAATACAGAATTTCACAGGAAATGATCTCTGAAGGTACTAAGTGGTGGCTAGATTTATGAAAACATTTAGGCGTACACAGATGCTGAAAGTTGCTGGGATTCTCAAAAGCATCTACTGCTCGATTCACACTGATTTAAAGAATAAAACACATCGGTGTTTATTAGTTTCAAAAGCTTGTTTGTATACATCTTTGGTTGTCTCAATTTCTTTAAAATTTTGACCCTAAGTGTTTTGCCCAAGGTCATAAAACAAGTCAATAGCAATGTAATTTTGCCTACAAAGTTATTCAGAACTCCTATAAAAGCATGGGAACTTATCACACTCCAAATAAACTTGCATTAGATAAATGCTGACAAAGGGGGATTTGAGTTGAACATTATTTATATTCATCTCAGTGCTTATGAAAATCAACACTCGAAGTTTAGAAAGCAATTGGTCTTTAAAATAAATGTTATTACTATTGGTGCTTTGGTGCTTATAAAATGTCTGCCCTGTATTTCTTCAGAAAAACAAAACCATTCAAGAAAACATAGATCACATATGTATTGGGCTCAAATGAAGGATTTCACCTTCAGTGACTCTTGAAGTTGTCACATTAAACTAATCCACTCCTGTGACGGAACTCTGCTTAAGGTCTATGAAGGCATCATGACACTCGGTGACATTTTAAGGGTTCAGCTGGTTTGGGGCCTTTCTTGGGTTGACTGTCATCTTGACTAACATAGCAAGGGCAAACCTGAATACTTTAGAAGCTAAAAAGGAAGAGCCGCTACTGCTGCTTATATTTCAATGGCTGCACTCCTACCAAGGCTGGAACAAAGACGCACCTATCTTAAAGGGATGTGTGCCACACATTACCCAGCATGTTACGATTTCAGTCAAAATAATAGTGTACATGAAACATAATTTATTACCTCTCCGGGGTATGGTCTCTTTATGCCCTGTATAGGCAAAGACTGGGGGCGTGGGCCTGGGTAGGCTTGCTGAGGCATCCTCTGCCCGTGGGTGCTGAAGGGACTCATTCCAGGAGGCCGAGGCTGGTTCATGCCCATGGGTGGCCCGCTCATGCTGGAAGGTGTCATTCCTGCTGCCATGCTTGCTGGGTTCATGTTGCCTGGCATAGAAGCAGGACCACGAGGACCAGGCTGGTTCATAAACTGGTTGTTGTAAGCCTGAGTTGGACCCATCTGGAAAGAGGAACAAACCTTCAACGGAAGAAGAAGAAAAAAAAAAAAAGAATAAAATGCGACATGCATTTACAAAATGGGAAGAGGGAGCTGAACATGCATTTGGGGGAGGGACGAAGGCAAGGATTTATGTCGCATTTTCCTTCAATGTTCTCCAGCATTTGATGGGTGGTGATGTTATTTATAATAAAAATTCAATTGGAATTGTAGAAGACAGACATAAGTTTAAGGTAAGAAATTAAATTGTTTCAGTTGGTTTGTCTTGCAGTGTAAGGTAACAGGTTAGGAAGTTGGCTGTGCAGCACCACACTACAGTATCTAAGACATTGTGCTTCACATCACCTAGCATATGCACCCATATACTTCACGACTCAGGTAAAAAAGCTAAGGAGGAAAAAATCTCAAATAATCAAGTCCTTGTTTATTTAAAAAAAAAATAAATTATTATATGAAGTCATGGCATGCTAGAAGTTATGGATCTCCAGAAATGCATGTCTCACATAGCTGCTCTTATAGACAGTATTATTAAAAAGCAAACCTCTCTTCTACTGTTATTTTCTTGTTTGAAGGGGAAAAAAACCAACCAACCAACTGTAGTCAGCAAAATAAACAATTATGCAAGTACTACAAAACCTATTGCAAGATTCTGGAACATTTCACTAGGTACTCAAATTTAGAGGGCTGGCAGTGATAATATGTCAAATGCTGCTGTAATTTTGAGTAATCTTCAAATTTTTTTTTTAAGGGGCAGCCCCTAAAGTACAAAATACAGTTAGGCAAGATTTATCAGGAAAAATATGGGGGACTGACTCATACCTACATACACACATTCCAGCAGTTTCTCATAAGCATTTATAACCATGCTCATGCACAAAAAAATGAAAACAGAGTAGGCACCCTAACAAACATGACAGTAAGGAGGACAGCCCAATTCCCTGTAATGGTCCAGATCAGGCAGCTATGAAGACGTAAGGGTTACTCTCTTACCGGTCCATACTGGTTCATGTCCTTATTCTGTGTCTCCTGAAGGGCTGCCACAGTGGCTGTAGCTGTAGCTGTTGCTGTAGCAGCTGCAGCTGCAACTGCAGCAGCGGCAGCAGCTGCAGCTGGCTGGGTAAAATCAGCTGGTGGCCTCGTGTGTGGGGGGATGCCCATTCCTGCAGGGGTATTTGGGCCTCCAGGGTAACTAACAGCGAATAAAAGGAAAAAAGAAAAAAAGAGAGAATTAAGATGTGCCTAGTGAATTTTATTCTGAATGTTGGTGTGATCCTCACCTGGAACTGTTCCAAAACCACCTATCAATGCCTAATGAAAGCCAGCAGGAGAGGTAATTAGGTGCGTACAGGAGACACAAGTGTTGCCCAGGTGCAACAGTCTCAGGCTGCCACTGGAATTGCAAGGCACTGCCATCAGTTGTTTCAGGGGCAGTGAACTGCTTCACAGCTCTGTAGCTTACTGTGAAGTAGAACTGAACTCCTGAAAGTTAATGCTCCATTTCCCAGTAGTGTAGGGGCAAACTACACAGCAGCAGGAACAGAATGCTTCCTCCACTACAGCATGTTCATCTGCCTCAGTGGTGAATTATGGCAAGTGTTCACAATATTGTAAGAGGATTTCTCCCTGAACCTTAGCAGAAAGGCCAGGACAGACCCAATTCAGTTGACTCTGCTGGATCCCACACAGTATATTTTGCAATTCCTATCCATCTCCTCTATTGATCATAAGATAAACTAAGCTAAACCATGCCTTTCCCACTCCAAGATATCAAATATCTTTATAAATATGGGTCAGTATACTGTGCCCATTTTAGAGACGTGAATACAAAGCTAAAGAAATTTTCTGACTTGTTCAAGGTCACTCAAGAGATCAGCGGCAGAGATGAAAGAAGAGTTAAGTTCCCTGTGTCCCAGGCTTATACTCTTCACACTAGACTGACTATGCAAACAGCAGCAGTCTTTTCAGCAGACTTTGCAGTGGGACCATAAATAGTAGTTTCAGTTAAGTGCCCTTACCACCCTTATTTACAAACTATAGACACAGAAAGTCAAAACTAGGCTATTAGTTTTGGCTTATTTGACTAATGCAGCATTTATTTCCCCAAAATAAATATACAGTGCACCCATCTTTCTTAATAAACATCTTTGTTCCCAATTCTTCTCAAATTCCTGAAATATAAGCCTTTGGGGAGAAATATTCCGTTGCACAGGAACCTACTCTGCCCAATGCTCAAGGTTACTCGTCCATATGCACATAGAAATTATACCATCAATACCTTTCACATCCTGCCCTTATTAAATGTTAATCATTCCTAAGCCTGTGGTCTGTTTAACAATCTCTCTTAATTAAAACTTTATTTTGGGGGTTTATTAGAGTTAATTGAGTGACCTAAGCCATTTTCATTTACTGTGATGAATTTTGTTGTGATTCGGGTAGCTGATTTCCGAAGTTGTAAGAGTGTGTACTTCAGTTAACCATTATAAAACAGCTACTGAGACTTTACATAATTAAAACAAGCCCGTGACACTTCTGCCAGGTCACTAAAACAAGCTTCATCAATTATTTACATCAATGTTTCACCTTGCACAAGTATATCTTACCTGCCACCAAAGCCTCCACTCCCAGGATAATTGGGTCGCCCATACATGCCCTGCTGTATGTATGGCTGAGTGGAGCCTGCCTTGGCTGAAAATTGTTGCTGCTGTCCAGCAAACTGAGGGGAGTTGATTCCAGGGTTGCTGGTTGTCATCCCAGAAGCCATGGGATTTCCTGCTGGGTTCATAGGGTTGTTAGCATTTGCCATTGGATTTCCCAGCACCTGTGAGAAGAAACATGAGAATAAGGGGCTGTACCTCGAACTACTTCAAACAAATTAAGTTCATTCGTTGTGGTCATTAAATTAAAACATAACCACCCTGCACTCTGAACTCTTATCAGCATAGACCTCATTCATATCTAGGTGCACATTCCTAGTGATTTCTCCTTTTGCTGTTTCCAAACAAACAGGAGATTTTTCAACTCGATGGAACCCAAACTAATAGGAGATCCGTCTCCTGCTTGAGAAGAAACTTAGCCGTCTTGATTTTTACAGAAGACTAAGTCATCAGCTTCAGCTGTTTGTGAAAAGAAATTGGTGAGCCCAGCTCATTATCCCAAACCCATGCTTTTAGTGTTGAAACCACATAGTGCAAAATAGGAGCTAAACCCAAGCCTGTAATTTCCATGCTGCTAAAAGGAGTGACACCTCCTTTCTGATACCACCATAGAGGACATGACTGGGGAAAAAAATGCACCATGTACAACAAAGAAGACAGACACTTATTCCCAACAGCATTTTCCAAAAGGCTTTCCATTCTACAAACATCAGTGAAAAGGTGTAACTAGAGGGAATGAAGCATAACAATGCCGCTTACCTGGCTTTGAGAGGTGTTAGTCACACCCCATACTGTGGTGACCACCGATAGAGAGCCTGGAGGCTGGTTGGTATTTTGTTGCCAGGGAACAGAATCGTAAGGGAAAGACCCATCACTGCAAAAACAAAAATTCAGGAGGGTGAGCTTAAACAGTGACACACTGCTGGTTCGGACAGAGGGATTAACACCTGACATTACCTTAACTCTCCATTCTTCCTTCCATTATTAGACTAGTACTCTTAGAGGCATGAAGTTTCTTTAATAGTAATGTGATTATAACAAACCATACAGAACTAATGCATTCCTTAACTATATTGAAGCACAGGGGTTTTACCACAAAAAGGTCTGTTAGCAGTGAAAGTACAAATAAACTCTGGAGCAGTTTCAAACAAGGACACTAAGTTGCTCAGAAGCACGTATTTTCTGCAATTCATCTCAGACTCTTCAACAATCACTGCTTCAGCTGCCTTATATCAATTCAATTAGATTTGGAGACCAGACTCCAGCTCCACTGTCTGCAGTGGGTCCCCAAATGGCCAGAAAAGCCTTTAAAGCAATAGCACTTCAACATCATTTTGAAAAGTAAATTGAAATTCAGATAGTGTTCTCCCACACGATGGATAAGCTGCATGCCAAAAACAGTATTAGCTAATCAGCATTCTAGAAAATCAACTGCAGATATACAACACATCTTTCAGATAAATATGTGGATGAGAGGATTGGGTTTTTCCATTAGCTTTGTCCACAGATACAAGCAAACATTTCTTACAGTTCTTTTCATACAAAAGCATTGGTGGTTTCAAAATGAACACAGAATAAGTACGCATCTAGTGTAATTAATGGACTATGTTAAATCCAGCAAAAATAACTATTAATCCTATAACTGTAAAATATATTGCATTTGAAATTTGCTCATTCTCATTCTATCAACTTGTAAATTAGATTTCTACTTGCATATATGTACACACACACACACAGGTGATCTTTCCTCATCTAGATATATATATATACCATTTAATAGACACATATTACTCTTTCATTTTCAAATACCTTTGGCTTGTGTTTTATATCAACAACTGTACTTTTGTCTGGACTACCAGCTACCACTGAAATTCTATCTGGGGCTAACTTGCCTAAAGAATCCATACAGGTTTTAAGTGCACTTTATCCATGTGCTTCAAAGGCTGCTGACTTTCCCACGTCCCCAGCCAGTACTCCAGGCTTAGTTCAGCACTCTTGTGCTGTAAGCCAAAATAAAGGACTACCTATGTGTTCATTCTGTAGCCTGTTCATAATAACTAGTGTAGATCAGTTAAGAATAGTAATTGCATTGCTCGGAGTGCACACATATTTGATAAAAACTGCCTCTGTCCCAAATAACAAATGACCTAACAATAGCAACAGCAACTGTGTAAGGCAAAGTGAAACAATGAACACATTTCACAAACAACTAGGAAATTTTTAACAAATTCCACAGTGCTGTGTCAGCACAACAGCACTGTATCAGAACATAACTGTGAATTTGAACTGACCTATTTGTTTCAAAAGACCCTAATTCAATTAAGCAATAATGTGACACAAAAATTAAATTAGGGATAAGACAAATTCTTCTAACAAATGATCAGAGAAAACGAATGGAAAATAGCAATTCTCTGTGAGATGCCTGATATGTAATGTTTATCGACAGCATCCATATAAACTGGTGTGTGAATAAGAGGATATTGAACACCTTGCAATCACTAAGTCCTACTAACCCATGTTTCTTTTAAATACTTTCTCTTAGAAGGCTGAAAAATCTTGCCACTCTCATTCAGAGCCTGAAACAATGGCTTCAGTGACTAACATTTGCAAGTGATGCAATGCTTCAGCAAGTCCCCTCCACCAGCAGGGAGACAAATGATGACTAACCCAGAATTTGTGACTGCTATTAAGCCTTCCTCTTTTATCCTGCTCTGAATGATGCCTCCTACTTTACTTCCTTCTCTGACTGTTTCTGATGATGTCTGCTCTGTGATTTGTTTGGATATTTATGGCACATCTGAGTGTTCATATACTTGAGTGACTACAAAGAAGCTCTCTCCATGACATAAGCAGTGAAAGGACTCACTGCAGACATTCCTCTCTATTCCCCACTGATGTACTGTGGACAGGTAATAAAACCTGAGGAACAAGGCAAATATTTTGCAAGTGTATGAATAAATAAGAAGGGTAACGACAGGCAGGAATCAAACCACAGAGTCACTGAAGATTCTTCTAATGCAAATATGCCGTACAGTTTGTAAACATACCCAACCTTTGAGATACCAATACTTTAGCCTGCTGTTAAGAAGTTATAACCATTACTTCACTTACTTTGCCTCCAATGCATGTTTCTCTCACTCATTTCTCTCCTTTACAGCATGCAGAAGAGATTTCATATATCCTTCATCCATAGTTTCCAGCGGTAGAATCAGAGCATTGCTTCAATGGAAGGCTACACTGGGTTCTCAAAGACTATACGATCACTTCAGTTCTAAGTCCAATCACTCAATTTTACTCTATTACAGTTAAAAGGGGTGACACCTCAAGAAACTACACTGTTGACATATGATGAAAGCCTCCAGCACAATGCAAAGAAAAGTCAGAAAAAGAGACCACGTAGAGGTTTGTTGAGAACTATTCATTGTGCACACTGAATAACATGATTCTCACATTATGCAATGCAGGACTTAGCTTTAAATGGCAGACCTTATTAGCATCAAAAATTATAGCAACACCGAAATAGTGATAGATGTGCCTTGCACAGCATGAAGTTGTATACCCTAATATGCACTTGCTATCCTAGACCTCATTCCTCAAACTTCACCTTAGTTACCACATGAGAAAAATACATGGCAATCTCATGGTTTGCATTCCCCAGGATGATACTCTGGCCTATCACCAATTACATCCATGTCAGAGTATGACTTTTGCCGCACTGCATACAATACCCTGCCTTCCTCCCTCACGTGAAGACTTCTTTGGTTTCAAGTGGTAGGAGATGCTGAAACATGTGCCACTCAACTAGAGGATGACTTGTCCCTCCACTCTTGCAACTTGTGTTTCTGTGCTTAAAACAACCCACAGGAATACTCCCACCATCAAAGGAAAATCCATAGAAGTACCATAATGAAACGTGACCAATCCAATTCTCATTTGCAAAGAGCAGTGGCTTTCCACTGTTATTATACAGAGCTGTGAATTATCCTGAAATTCCTTTCTTTAAACTTGAAAATGGCAGCCAATAGAGAAAGAAACTTCAACCTCTTCAGCCAAAGCAAAATGCTGCCCATGACATTGTTCCTCTTGAACGGTACAAGGGTAATTAAGTCTCTCATTGCACCCTGGAGGGCAGTGAGTCAGTTTGGGCTCAGCTGGAGTCCACTAAAAGAGTATTGACTAAATTTATAATAGTGCTAATGAACCTATACATACTATTGGTCAGCATTAGAGGCCAAACAGCAGAAAAAGCCATACAGCAAAGAGGAAGAGATGGTGAGAAATTACTTCTCAAACTATGATGTAGTGAAACTGCCATCAAACAATGAGGAAAGATTTCTTAGCTACTGGCAAATGTACTGAAACCACCAGTAAAACAACACTCATGATGGAGAGGTACATTGGTAGTCAGGTCTAAACAGCTTCTCTTAATCCAAGTGCAAGGGAAACAGAATCAGGCAGACACCCAGCCTCTTAGGGATACACACTTCATGTCAGACACAGACTGACAGATAATTCTAATAAAAGCTGCTTAATAACAAGTGACCTCTGTAAATTAATGCTAGTGAATTACTGTAGATTATAAATAATTTGTGGCATTATTTGCTGTATTTTAAATAGGTTTATGTCATCGCTAAAGCAATTGTATATGTATCTGATACTCTGTTTACATGTCTTCACTGCTTGAGGAAGAAGAGATTCAGATAGTTTAGTGAAGCACACATCCCTAGAGGATTGGTACTTTACATATTGTGGAGGAGGGTGAAAACTGGAATTACACCTTCCCGGTGATTTTCCACATCGCTTGTTGGGAAGGCCAGGTGTCTTTATAAAGCATCTATCTCTGTTTTAAACACTGCAAATCTACCAGCTACTGCAGAAGAGCACCAGATGTTGACTTTCTCAAAAAACCTTTTCATTCGAAGCACTGGCATCAAGTTTCCCACAACAGGGCTTTCACTGGCTAGTTTCTGTAGCTTACCCTCAAGCCAGCTTTACAGTTTTGCAGGGGTCTTTAAGGTTTCTGAAGCGGAGTCATCCCACCTGATGGATAGTGACACACACAGAGTTCACACAATCCTTTAAATCTACCGACTCCAACACAACTTTCTCAGCTGACACCAAGATGGGCAGGTAATTGCCACTGTAACACTGACTGTCATTTCTACCATGTCGTCTTTTGTCACCCATGGACACCTAGAGGAGAGCACCTCATGATAAGGACTGAGGTGTCAAAGATCTACACAGGTCAAACGCTCCTTTGCAATTACACAAGGCCAAAAATCAGAACAGTCAAAATACAGCCCAAAAGTGGAGCTCCCGATCTGTTCCTGTCCAACGGCACCTCTCTGTGTCTGCATCTTGCTCTGCCTCTGGGCATGTGTGTGCTCAGGGTGCTCAGCACCCCTTGGCTGTATTCTTGGTTGAAGCCTCTAGGTGACACTACTTTAATACAAACGAAGCCATAACCATTTTCAAACAAGGCTCCTTGCTCCCCTCTTTTCTCCCTAAAACCTCATGCATCTGCAGCAGTAAAATATCACAAATCTCACAGTCAAGACAAGCAATAAAAACAGGGTAACTGCAGCACCAGTACATGTGTTCCATGCCCACATTGTCTCACAAGGTAGGCACCTTAGCTTCTTTCATTCAGGTTTAGTTTTAGATTTACTTGGATTTCTTGAGTGAACACCACTCACATGGCTTTAATTATTAATATGGATTCAGTCTGCAATCTTCTTGATTAGGGCACCACCATGAACCTAACACTAGAAACTGGGGGGGGGGGGGGGGGGGGGGG